>JAUMHE010014317.1:0-15860 GCA_032359235.1 Enteromius mattozi | reverse complement strand
CGGCCGACGTGCTGCAATCGCTGGCCGCCGCCGCCGTGGACTTGCGTTTCACGCGCCCTGAGATCGCCGAAGACGCCGCCCTGCGCATCCTCGGCGGGCGGCACCCGGTCGTCGAGTCGCTTGCCGACGAGGGCGCGTTCATCGCCAACGATGTGGAGCTCGATACGCGCGATCGGCAGATCGTGCTGGTCACCGGCCCCAACATGGCCGGCAAGTCCACGTATTTGCGGCAGACGGGATTGATCGCCTTGCTCGCGCAGGCCGGTTCCTTCGTTCCCGCCGATCGCGCGCGCGTCGGACTCGTCGATCGCATTTTCACCCGGGTGGGTGCCTCCGATCGCCTTGCGCGCGGGCAGAGCACCTTCATGGTGGAGATGATCGAGACCGCGTCCATCCTTCGGCACGCGACCCCTCGCAGCCTCGTGTTGCTCGATGAAATCGGCCGCGGCACCAGCACCTACGACGGCCTTTCGCTCGCGTGGGCCATCACCGAAGCCTTGCACGAGAATCCCGCCATCGCCGCGCGCACGCTCTTCGCCACGCATTACCACGAGCTGACGCGGCTGGCGGACAAATTGCCCCGCCTGCGTAACGCGCAGGTCACCGTACGCGAGGCGGACGGCGAGGTGATCTTCCTCCGCAAGGTGGTGGACGGCGCCTGCGATTCCAGCTACGGGATTCAGGTGGCGCGCATGGCGGGTGTGCCCGATGCGGTGATCGCGCGGGCGAACGCGATCCTGTCCGAGCTCGAGGAAAAGGGGACTGTCGGCGTGGGAACCTCCGGGGGTTCCGCAGGGCCCGCGAAAGCGGGAGGCAAGAAGACCCGCGGGGAACCCCAAGTGGATCTGTTCACCGCACCGGGAACCCCCGAAAAAATCCTTGTTGAAAATCCGACCCACCGCGCCGTGTATGATGTGCTGATGGGAATCGACGTGAACGGCCTGACGCCGATGGAGGCGCTGGTGAAGCTGGCGGAAATTCAGAGGAAGGGGAAGGCGGGATGACAATGGACATTGGACAATGGGCCGTGGGCAATGAGAACAAGGTGGAACGATCACTGTCCATTGCCCATCTCCCATTGCCCAGTGACGCGTAGGAGGCCATAATGCTCCATACCCCCCGCACGTTTCGTACCCTCTCCCTGACCACCCTTCTCTACACCCTCGCCGTCATCCTGTGGGGCGCGTTTGTGCGCGTGACGGGATCGGGCGCGGGCTGCGGCGATCATTGGCCGCTGTGCAACGGCGACGTGCTGCCGCGCGCGCCGGCGCTGGAGACGGTGATCGAGTTCACCCACCGCTTCACCAGCGGAATCTTGCTTCTCCTGATGGTCGCGTGGCTCGTCGCGGCTTTCCGCACCTTTTCCAAAGGGCATCCCGCGCGGTTTTACACCGTGCTGTCGGCGGTGTTTCTCGTGATCGAAGCGCTGGTGGGCGCGGGGCTGGTGATCTTCGAGATGGTGGCTGACAATCCGTCCGTGGCACGCGGGTGGTGGACGGCGGCGCATCTCGCCAACACTTTGGTGCTGATCGGATGGATGACGTTGGCGGCCCGCGCGGGTTGGTCGGATGCGCCGCTCCGGTTCGTCAAACCGTGGGGCCGTCGCTTCGCGGGCGCGGCCGTGCTGCTCTTGCTCGCGGGCTCCTCGGGCGCAGTGGCGGCGCTGGGCAACACGTTGTTCCCGGCTGAGACTTTGGCCCAGGGCCTGCTCATGGATTTCGATCCGGCCACGCACCTGCTGGTGCGCCTACGCGTGTGGCATCCGCTGCTCGCCGTCGCGGCGGCGCTTTGGCTCTTGCGGATCACGATTCCGCTGGCGTCCGATCATCGCGATCGCGTGCGTCGCTGGGCGGTTGTGACGGGGGGACTCGTGGTGGTCCAGGCGATGGCGGGGGTGGTGAACCTGCTCTTGCTGGCCCCGGCGTGGATGCAGCTCACGCATCTCTTGCTGGCGGATTTGCTGTGGATGGCGGGGGTGATGCTGGGAGCCGCAGTGCTTTCCGAATCGCCGCAATCGACGCGGCCGGATTAGCGTCGCGGAATAGCGCCGTGAATCAAGGCCGCGCGCGGCGGCCGGTCAAATTGAACAGCTCGCCGAATCCGTCCAGACCATACAGCACACGACCGTTCCGCAGCACCATCGGTGCGGGCGTCGCAGTCGCGCGCGCGCGGGCGACCGGGCCTTGGCGCACGGGCACCACGACAAGGCTGTCGGAGTTGAACACGCGACCGTTGGTTTGAATCAGGCGATAGTTGATCGTGATGGACGCGCTGCTGCACACTGATGCGTAGTAATCCTTCGTCCGCCCGATGGACTCGACGTTTTCAACCGAGGCGGGTTGGCAGCCGCTCGTGTCACTGTTGCGGAAGATTTTCAGGAACTTTCCGCCGAAAGTGGTGTGGGTCGGCAGACTGTCGTCGAACACCTGACCCACGGCGAAGAACGGAATGGACGGCGTGAACGCGCCGCCGGATTGTTTGTACGTAACCGTGTCGTAGGTGTGCGGGTAGGTGTACACCGATCCGCCTTCGGGTGGCTGACTGTTGTACAGCGTCCCGTTGTCCTCGCGGATGACACGGAAGGTGGTGGTGTCGCCTGCGGTGACGACCTGGCTCATCGAAAACCGGGTTGTGCCCGAGTACGACGTGGAAGCCATCGTGACCACATTGGTCGTGCTCTCTTGCCGGATGTACAGCCAGCTGTTCCCGTTTTTCAAGATCGAGGCGTCGAAGGTGGCGGCGGAATGGGCCACGGTGCCCAAGACGATTCCGACCACACCGATCAAGCCCACGATACGGATGACGCGGAATGCGGAGGAAAATGTTGCGAGTGCGGGAATGAGCGTCATGGCCGAAGCGTTCATTGAACCAGAACGCGCGGCCAAGGTAGTGCCCTCGGTTTGCGACCATCAAGAACTTGGAGACGAGAAGTTATGCCACTTTGACGCTCACGACAGACCCGACATGTCCTTTTGACACTCCCGAAAGTTTACGCTGCGAACCAGCATGAGGCCGTCGAGGGAGCCTCGGTGGCTTTCTCACATCAAATTCACGGGATCCCGGTCCAGTCGGAGTTTGACGCCTTTCGGCAAATCGACCTCAATTCTCTTTTGAGCGGTTTCCGCCAGCCACTGCAACTGGTTCGGGTAGTCGCCCTTCACCAGCAGGTGCAGGCGCCACGCATTGCGGACCCGCTTTAGGGCGGCGTAGGCGGGTCCGAGCACGTCGGCGTGGGCTTGCGGCGCGAGCTCCTTGATGACGGCGGCGAAGCGTTCCATCGCCTCGCGCACCGCATCCTCCCTCGCGCCCAGCATTTCACAAAGCAACAGTCGGCGGAAGGGTGGATAGCCGAGTGATTCGCGCGCGCCGATCTCGTCGCGATAGAAGCCGAGATAGTCGTGCGCGAGGGCGCGAGCCAGCATCGGGCTTTCGGGGCGATAGGTTTGCAGGTACACTGCGCCGCCCGCGCCGTGGCGGCCCGCGCGCCCGGCCACCTGCGCGAGCAGCTGAAAGGCGCGCTCCGAGGCGCGGAAGTCGGCGAAGTCCACGCCCGCGTCGGCGTCGATCACGCCCACCACACGCACGCCGGGAAAGTCGTGCCCCTTGGCCACCATTTGCGTGCCCAGCAGGATGCGTGCCTCGCCGCGCCGGAAGGTCTCCAGGATGCGCTCGGTGTCGCCGGGGTTCGCCGTGGTGTCGCGATCCAGTCGCGCGATGGTCACGCCGGGAAAGATGGCGGCGAGATGTTCTTCAATCTTTTCCACTCCGCGTCCCGCCTCCGTGAACTCGGTGCCGCCGCAATGCTCGCAGGCCGAGTCCGGCGCGGCGGTGTACCCGCAGTGGTGGCAGAGCAGCTCGCGTCGCGCGCGATGGTGCACCCGCGCCACGGCGCAGTAGGGGCAGGCGCGCGCCTCGCCGCAGGCGTTGCACAGGCGGCGCGGGGCGTAGCCGCGACGATTGAGGAAGAGGATAGCCTGTCCTCCCGAATCGAGCGCACCCTGCACCGCGTCGCGCAGCGGAATGGAGAGCGGCTGGTTGCCCTGGAGCTTGAGCTGCTCGCGCATGTCCACCAGTCGCACTTCCGGTAGCGGCGCGCGCGTGGCGCGTTCCTTCAGCTCCAACAACACGTGCCGCCCCGCGAGCGCGGCGTGGTAGGATTCCAGCGAGGGCGTGGCGCTGCCCAGCACCACCGGGCATCCCGCCGCGCGGCCGCGGAACAGCGCGAGATCGCGCGCGTGGTAGCGCGGCGCAGGATCGCTTTGCTTGTAGCTCCCGTCGTGCTCCTCGTCCACCACGATGAGGCCGAGGTTGTCCATCGGCGCGAGCGCGGCGGAGCGCGCGCCCACCACGATGTCCACCGATCCCGCGAACAGGTCGCGCCACAGGTCGCGCCGCTCCACGTCCGTGAGGCCGCTGTGGAACGCGGGTACCTTGCGGCCAAGGAAGGTTTCGAAGCGCGCGATGGTCTGCGGCGTCAGCGCGATTTCGGGCAGCAGCACCAGCACGCGTTTGCCCGCGTCGAGCGCGCGCCGCGCGAGATGCAGGTACACCAAGGTTTTTCCGCTTCCGGTGATGCCGTGAAGGAGAAAGGTCTTGAACGTGCCGGCATCAAGCGGTTCGGAGACGGCGTCGATGGCCTGCTGCTGTTCGGAGGTGGGCTTGAGGAGGGGAGGGGGTTCTGCGTCGTCCGCACCTTCGCCCGGGTTCGCTGCGCGGGTGCTTTTGCGCTTCACGACGCGCTTCGGGGGATGGAACAGGTAGCGCGTCGCGATCTTCGGCAGCGCGGCCATCAGGACGACCGGGAGCGGCGTCATGTAATACGAGGCGATCCACCGCAGCAGTTCGATCCACTCCGCCGGCACGCTTTCACCGCCGGGCGCAATGCGGGTGATGGGCTTTAAGGCGAAGTCGAGTTCGGGTCTTCCGATTTCGATGACGATGCCGGAGACCTGCCGCGAAACCAGCGGGACCTCGACAATCGTCCCCGGGCGCAGAGCGGACTCGGCACCGTCCCCCAAATTGTCCCCCACGCTATACCAGTAGGCCTTGGGCATGCCGCCGCCGAGCAGGACAAGCGCTTTCAATTCCGGTGCGGCGGGCATGGGGGGTATATAGTATTCTTGTCCCTTTCATCTGACAACCTCGGGCCTGTGCAATGTCCTTTTTCCATACCCTGCAACCGTACTCGAACTCGTACTCGACAGCGAGCTTGAGACATCGCGGAGCTGCGTCGAGTTCGAGTCCGAGTTCGAGTGCGATTCATGATGGGGTCAGGCGGACGGCAGCGAGTTCGCGATGCGCGTTCCGTATCCGCAACATTTTTCTCGCAGCAGTGGCGGTTCTGTTCATCGCCTGCGGCAAGGCTGTCGTGCGTCCGGGCACGCCCGAGCCGGGGTTTTCGCTGGCGGCGTTGCGAGAGGACACCATTGCGCTCGTCGTGTCCGGGGATGTGCGCGTGGAAGGATTCCAGCGCGCCTTCGACAAGGCCTACGGCAACGGGGATGCGCTTGCGACGGCGCTGGCCGCGCGCATGCTCGATTCGCTCAACCTCGGCGTGCCCAAGGTTCCCGCCAAGGTTGTGTCTGCGGAGCAGGCCGCGAATTCGCGATTCGTCGTTCGTGTGCGTAGCATCGTCATCCGCGGCTTCACGCGCGAGGTTCCCACGGCATTGATTCCGGGATACGGGGAGAACACCAAGACGCCCGCGGGCGGCGGCACCAGCGAAGGCTGTGAGGTGACGGCGGAGGTGGAGGTGTGGGAGTCCGCGCCGGAAGGCTCCGTGCGCCGCTACGCGTTCACGGTTTTCGGTCGCGCCGATGTGCCGCTGTACGCCTACAAGTCGGCGCTGCGTGAGGCCGTGCGGGTGGCCGCCATCGGCGCCGCGCGGCATTTGCGCGCAAGATAAACGTCTAGAAATATCGAACGCGATACTTTTATCACGTGCTATATTGCGAATTGCAGAGTTGCATTCTAGCGAGGTAGACCGTGAGGGTGATTTTACGTGTTCTCGTGCCCCTTGTCCTGGCCGCAACGGTACTGTCCGGTTGCGCCCCCTACATCACTTCCATCACGACACGGAGCGGCTTTTCCATCAAGGATGTCCCCGGATCACGCTCTGTCGTCGTGACGACCACCGTTCCAGTCGTCACGGCCTTCAAAGGTTCCTACGAAGCCGTATACGGCAACGGAGATTCGCTCTCATGGGCCATCTCGCAAGGCATCGCACGCGAAGTCGGTGATTCGTCGATGAGGGCCCTGGTCGCGACCCCCGAGAACGAAACCTTCTTGACCGCGTTGCAGACGGACGAAACCAATCCTTATGCGCCCGCGCACGAGTTTCTGGCAGGGCTTGCCGCCAAACATCTTGTGCACGTCCGGGGTGTCAACGTGACGCAGCGCTTCGAGTACAATTACAGCAACGGCACCAGCAGCACGATTTGCATGGTCGTGCTGAACGTGGATATCTGGGACGCGGAAACCCGCCAGAAGCAGGTCACTTTCACGGCCACGGGCGAATCCGGCGTATTCCTCTTCGCGTTCCAGACCGCGCTCAAGAACGCCGTGGCCAATGCGAACCTGCGCACCGGTCAATACATCAAGACAGGGCATCCGGGGCCCTGATCCTGCGATGAAGCGTTTGGCAGGCTTGCGGGCAGGGCTGCTGTTGGCGGCAGGATCCGCCTTGGCCCAACCCCCAGCCGTGAACCCCGACATCTGCGACGGCGATGGGCGCGCCGGCGAGGCGAAGGAGTTCTTGGTTTACCCAAAAGGGGGGCCAGCCTTTGCCGGACGCTCGTGGCTTTGTCGCGACCCCTTGGGAAACAGCCCTGCCATGCGGCTCAAGATCGATGGGCGGACGATTTATCCCTACCATACGGACTCCATCTTCGAGGATGGAATCAAGGCCACGCCTGCGCCCGGGTCGACTTCCTGGGCCTTCCCGATCATCGAAGGGCGGGTACGGGTTTTTGCGGCCCGCCCCGGTCGGAAGTTCCAGGATGCGATCGCGCTGTCCAAGGACGGCGAAGCCTTGGTGCGCTATAATCTCAAGACTTTGGAAGATCGGGTGAAAGAGGATCCCGAATCGGGGGGGCTTGTCCAGCACCGACGAAGCGCGAGATTGTATTCCGGTACGATGGCCGTGGCGGGCGTGGCGATGGGTTTCATCGGGTTCGTGACCAGCATGGAGGAGGTTCCGGACGAAGGTGGTTCGTTTTCAGGAGACACGAAAATGGAATTTCGGCCCAACCCGCTTTTTTTCGCAGGCGTTGGACTTGTCGTCGCATCGTGGTTTCTTCCCCAAGCTCTGACGGAGCAAAATCCGGAACAAGCGCTCCGGCAATACAATCTCCGCCATGCCGCAGACTCCTCGCGGGGAGTTCCTTGAAATCGATCCTTCAGCCGAGCATGGCATTTTGCGCGCTTGTGCTTCCGGTTTCGAATAGCTATTCCCAGAATTCACCCGGATCCGTTCCTATTCGCATTTCGATAGATACTGCCGTGCGAATCGATGGCTTTCACGAGGCGTTTTCGGCAAGTTTCAGGAATGGGGATTCCTTGGCACGCTATGTCTCCGACCGCATTGCGCGAAAAATGGTTTCGAAAGGATATCGCGTCGTGACGGATTCCGGATCGGATACTGCCGCCGACTGGGACATCCGATTAACCCAAATGGCAGTGGCTCCGCGTGCGGATTACTACAACGTGGTCGGAGTGGAGCCACCCGCCCTCTCATTTCGAGTCAGTGCTCGCCGTCTGACCGTTGTGGACGGAGAGAGCTTTAGTCAAACAATGACAGGGTCCGCAAAGGACTTTTCGCTCGGAATCGCCGTGAATCGTGCTGTTGATGAACTGGTCGAAGGGTTTGACAGGTTTTTGTCCTCGGCGCTTCGCTCCGAATTGCGTGCACAGCCAAGACCCCCGCGGTTCTTGATTCATGAGCAGCCGATCAAGTATGCAATGGGGTACAACCAATCCTGGTTTGAAAATTCTCAGACGTGGCGACTCAGTCTCGGGCGCCAAGTGGGCCAGAAGATTTACATGGTCAAATATTCGAGCTTTTATACGCCGCACATGTATACAGGAAGTGACGGCACATACTATGAGCAAGCTCGACAGTTTTGGGTGCGGTTGGGTGGTGGAGTGCGCTACTTGTCCAGTATCCGTGGCGGGGGGGTCTTTTGGGAGACCGACGTAAACCTGATCAAATGGGAATTCGAGGAAAGAATCAACAGATTTTCATTCACGGGTGTTCAACTCTATCAATACGTCGGGTACAATTATATCGGCGAGTGGGTGTTTTTTTCAGTGGGATTGGGTACCAGTTTGAATTTTGGGGAACAAAGTGGGGAAAGCTCTGCCAACCCGGACAACACGACTGCCCCCAGTGTCTTGCATTATCCCCCAGTAAGCCCTTTTGGGCCTTGGATGTCTTGCGATGCTGAAGTCGCCATCGGGATCTTTTTCTGACGACACAAGGGGGGCGTGAAAATCGGGGCAACCGCGGCTACAGCTTTCGTAGCCGCGCCACCGCCTCTCGCAACGTCTCTTCCTTTTTGCAGAAGCAGAAGCGCAGAAGATCCGCGCGGCCTTCCTTGCCCGCACGGTAGAACGACGAACCCGGCACGGCCGCCACGCCGATCTCCTCGACCAGCAGGCGCGCCAGTTCGGTATCGTTCTTCGGTTTGCCTTTGCCGAGGTGCGCCGACGCATCGGCCATCACGTAATACGCGCCGCGCGGCTTGAAGGGCTTGAACCCTGTCTCCTTCAACCCCTTGAGGATGAAGTCGCGGCGCGCGCGGTACTCGGCCGCCATGCCCGCGTAGTAGCTGTCGGGGAGCGCGAGCGCGCCTTCCACCGCCCGTTGCAACGGCGTGGCTGCGCACACGGTGAGGAAGTCGTGCACCTTGCGCAGCGACTCGGTGAGCGGCGCGGGCGCCACGGCCCAGCCTACGCGCCAGCCGGTGACGCCGTAGGTCTTGGAGGCGCTGTTGATGGTGACGGTGCGATCCTCGAGCCCCGGCACGGAGGCGGGGCTGATGTGCCGTCCCTCGTACACGATATGCTCGTAGATCTCGTCGGAGAACAGCAGCGCGCCCCACTTTTGGCAGTGCTTGGCGATGAGTTTCAGTTCGTCGCGCGTGAACACCTTGCCCGTGGGGTTGTGCGGCGTGGTGATCACCACGGCGGCCGTCTTGGGCCCGAACGCGCGCGCGAGTTCCTTCTCGTCGAAGACCCATTCGCCGGTCTTGGCGTCGGGGTGCATGGCGACATGCACGGGCTTTGCCCCCGAGAGGTAGCTGTCGGGTTGATAGTTCTCGTAGAAGGGTTGGAAGAGGATCACTTCCTTGCCCGGATCGACAAGACCGAGGAAGGCGCACATCATCGCCTCGGTGGAGCCGCAGGTGATGGTGACCTCGGTGTCGGGGTCGGCGGTGATGCCGTTGAAGGCCTTGGCCTTTTTCGCCACGGCGGCGCGCAGCCCGGGGATGCCCCAGGTGATGGAGTACTGGTTGTGGTCCTCGGCGATGGCGCGGCGCGAGAGCTCCTTGAGTTCGGGCGGGCAAGGAAAGTCGGGGAATCCCTGCGCGAGGTTGACGGCCTCGTGGACGCGCGCGAGCCGCGTCTGCTCGCGGATCACCGATTCGGTGAATCGGCCCAGTCGTGATGCGGCGGCCGTCACGCGATGAGCGGCTTTGCGAACACCTTTGCGCGGCGCAGTCATGCGATCTCCGTCGCGCGCTCATGCAGCATCAGCCCGAGCATGGCAAGCACACTGCCCATTCCGGCGCGCGCCTCTTCGGGCGTCTTGAGCGTGGTGACGGTGTGCTCGCCCTCATGGAAGTGTCCGGCCGCGCTGCCCTCAAGCGCGCGGAAGCGGGCGCCGTCGAGTGTCACACGGATGGAGAAGAAATGCACCGACTCGTCGGAGAGTCCCGGCGAGGTGCACAAACCCTTGTCCCACAACCGCCGCAGGTCGGCGGCATTCCAGGCGTCGGGGCCGACACCGGTCTCTTCTTCCAACTCGCGCAGGGCGGTCTCGGCAGGGTCGCCCCCGTTCTCCACCATGCCCGCGGGGAACTCCAGGCTCATCGTGCCGTCGCCCACGCGGCGCTGTAGCACCATGAGCAACTTCCGCTCGCCGGTGTCGCGGTTGACGCATTCGGGCACGATCACCGAGGCTGCGCCGCGCACGAGCACGTAGGGGAGGATGGGGCGTCCCTCGGGGTCTTTTCCGCGCACGTCGAGCAAGGCGAAGAGCGGATCGCCGTTGAGCCGCGCGAGAACGTTGAGGGGACGCACGGTGTCGACGCGCCAGCCTTGAGTCTTCAGCGAATCTTCCCACAGCCGCACCATGGGCAGATCGCGCCAGTGGGGGAATTGTTCCGCGCCGCCTGCCGAGTTCACAGCGAAGCCCAGTCGCGCGGCTTGAGGAAGTATTCGGTCAACCGTTCCTCGGCGCTGCCCGCAGGCGGCACGTAGCCGTAATGCCACTTGCACACCGGCGGCAGCGACATGAGGATGGACTCGGTGCGCCCGTCGGATTGCAACCCGAACAGCGTGCCCCGGTCCCACACGAGGTTGAACTCGGCGTAGCGCGAGCGGCGGTGCAACTGAAATTCGCGCTGCGCGTCGGTGAAGGGTCGGCTGCGCAAGGCGGCAAAGGGGCGGTACAGGTCGGGAAAGATGCGCCCAAGGCCTTCGACAAACGCGAGTTCTTCCTCGCGCGGGCCGCGCAGGTGATCGAAGAACAGGCCGCCCACGCCGCGCGCTTCCTTGCGATGCTTCAGGTAGAAGTATTCGTCGCAGGCTTTTTTGTACGCGGTGTAATCCCGTCCCGAGGCGTTGCAGAAGTCGCGCAGGGCTTTGTGGAACCCGATCACCATGCCTTCTTCGGGGTAGTACGGCGTGAGGTCCACGCCGCCGCCGAACCAGTACACGTCGCCCGCTTCGAAATAGCGGATGTTGAGGTGGATGGTGGGGGCGATGGGGTTGTGCGGGTGCATCACGAGGCTGACGCCGGTGGCGAAGAACGGGGTGCCGTCGGGGATGCGGAAGGCGGTGGCGGCCGAGGCGGGGAGCGATCCCCCGGTGAGCGCGGAGAAATTCACGCCGCCTTTTTCGAGCAGTTCGCCTCCGTCGTACACGCGGGTGCGTCCGCCGCCTTCGCCCTTGTCGTAGCTCCAGGCGTCTTCGTGGAATCGCTGCCCGTTTTCGGCGTCGAGGAAGGCGCAGATGTGGTCTTGCACGGCCCGGAATCGCTGGGCCACTTCGTCACGGAAGGATTGCATGGAGGGGAAAGTTACGAATTACGAGTTACGAGTTACGAATGCAGCGAGGCCGGGATTCCATTTGGTGGCGGTCGCTTCGGACGGATTTACGGGCGTTTTCGGGCGATCCCATTGTGGTTTTTTTACTCGTAACTCGTAACTCGTAATTCGTAATTTTGGCTTCATGCCTCTCGACACCCTCTCCTTCTGGCAATCCCTTCCTTCGCGCATGGATCCGGTGATGTTTTCGCTGGGTTCGTTTCATGTGCAGTGGTACGGCGTGATGTATCTGGTGGCCTTTGCGTTTACGTATTTCCTCGCCATGCGGCGCATTGCGACGGAGCGCGATCGCTTCGGCGCGTACGATTCGGAGTTCATCCCGAGCCTGTTGACCTGGGCGTTTTTCGGGGTGCTGGTGGGCGGACGGTTGGGGTATGTGATCTTCTACAACTTCGAGTATTATGCGTTGCATCCGCTCGAGGTGATTTTGCCCTTTCGTAACGGGCATTTCACGGGCATTTCAGGGATGTCGTATCACGGCGGGCTCGTGGGGTGCATGACGGCGTGTTGGTGGTTCGTGCGCCGGCAGCGCGGGAAAGGCCATGCGGCCCGGGCGGATTATTGGCATTTGTGCGATCTCTTCGGCCCCGTGGTGCCGCTGGGTTATACCTTCGGGCGCATCGCGAACTTCATCAACGGGGAGTTGTGGGGTCGCGTGACGGATTCGCCCATCGGCATGGTGTTCCCCGCGGCGCCGGGTTTGCTTCCGCGACACCCGTCGCAGCTTTACGAGGCGTTCTTCGAGGGCGTGGTGCTATTCGGGATTTTGTGGCTTCTGCGTAAGCGGCCGTTTCCCAAGGGTTCCTTCGCGGGCCTTTATCTCATAGGGTACGGCGTGTTTCGGTTTTTCATCGAGTACTACCGAGAACCGGACGCACAACTCGGCGGGTCGGAAAACCTGTTCTGGTTCGGGCTATTCTCGCAGGGCCAGGCGTTGTGCTTGGCGATGATCGCCGTGGGCGCGGGGTTTGTGCGGTGGAGGAAGAAAGTAGCGGCGCGGGTTAATCGCTAGTGTAGCAGACATTTCCAGCGTCTGTGCATACGAACGCATTTTTCCTTCGGACACCGCGGAAATTTTAAAAATCTCAATGCGTCTCTGCTTAAAGTGTTACGTCGTATGCTATACTAAACGCAATGCTGTTTGGGTTCACGAAACAGGGGGTGGATATGCAGGCGTTTGTATTGGCGTCTTTTTTGGTGGTTGGCATCGCATTTGGACAGAGGGATGTTTGGGATATCATGGGGGAAACGAATGCCAGAATGGAAGTTTTTGAAAACCAAACAAGAGAGATGTATAAAAATTCGACTGGGGCAGACTCGTGGAAGTGTTTGGCTGTGGCCAACGCTATTTCAAAAAACCAATGGCTGCTTATCGCCCAAACCCTTAGAACAGAAGACGGCAAAAAGAAAAAAGATTATCTCACAGAAGGCATTGAATCTGCGCGAGATGAATTGCGATCTTATCTGATGATTTCTGTTACTCGAGATCAGATCAATGGGGTTTTGGAGGCGCTTGAATACGGCGAGAGAGAGCTTAAAAAGGCCCGTATCATTAAATAAATTAGAGGCAGCATTGATGTCAGGCTCAATATTTAAATTGCCGTTTCTGTTGGTATACAGGCCCGCCTTCACATGTCATCCGGAAAATTTAAGAGCGAAAATAAAATGCTCGACAAGAAACGATTAGCATCCCCAAAGGCGATCTTCACTTAACTGGCGGAGCCGTGACCTCTAGTTTTCTCTGCATTATGTATAGCTGGTTTATTAATGCTAACGCAGAGGCGCAGGTTGGGGTGGTCTTTGGTTGCGTGACGTCTATTCTGATTATTTGGAACGCCATAGTTATTCAAATCCAAGGGCGTACTATGCGAAAGACCTTGGCTTTCATGCAGAGTGACGCTAGATCTCGAGATGGAATGATCCAGAAGGAGCTCCGTGCGTACCTCTCCCTTTCTGTTATTGCTCCCAAGGAAAATACGGATGGTGTTTGTGAGGTTGAAGTCGGCGAACAATCTATAAGTATGCACATTGCGATAACTAACAATGGAAATACCCCGGCAAAGAATATCCGTTGGTATTACAAGACAGAGAATATCGGAAGAAATTATCCCACAGATGAGATGGTTATGAGGTCTGATGGGCCAGCGTGGGACAGAAACCCTCAGCCTATTCCAGACATAGCACCTAAAAGCTTTATTCGAGACTTCCATGATGGAATAATTTTCGAGGAAGAGCGAGACCAGATTCCATTCCACAAAATGTTCGGGCTTATTCTCTACGACGATGTGTTCGGCGGAAAAGATTGGAGAACGGAGTATTGCTTTTGGATTACGGGAAAAGGAGAAGACGGAAAGTATTGGGCGGTCCGTTCCTACCCAGACGGATACAATCGTGCGACTTAGTGCTGACTCTTTCAGTAATAAATCTTCGGCCGTAAGATAGGGTGCTTCGTCCCAGCGCCTACCTCCTTTTCTCTTCCCCCCCCCAACCACCCCAACTCCGTCCACTCGCGGAACCATTCGCCGACTTTTCGCTCCATCTCGCGCTTCTCGCCTTCCGTCGCTCCGCGCTTGGCGGCACGGAAGACTTCATCCAGCGTCCTCGGCTTCCGTAAAGCTTCGAGCACGCGGAACTCCGCGCGGGTGATGGCCTTCTCATAAATCGTCCCGTCATGCCGGTGCAGGCACAGTCCACGCCCGTTTCGGCCGGCACGCAGCAAGCGAAACTTCCCCGTCAGGTCTTCATCCGCGCGGCAGAGGGTGCGATACGCGGGAAAATCCCAATCGAGCCACAGCGGCGTCACATGCGCGGCCAAGGTCCAGCGCGTCAGCGGCGAAGATGATTTGGCGCGCGGGGCTTCGGGTCCGTCGAAGGCGCGCGAGAGGGCCTTGTCGTATTCCGCCGCCTGCAACGCCTGCGCGCGCTGCGTCGCGTCCTTGCCCCGGTAGCGGCGGCGCAAAAATGCGGGAAACTCCGCGTCCATGTCGGCCAGGTACGGCGACGCGGGCGGATTCGCCACGAGAAAGCGAATCGTCCACGCGTTGAACGCATCCAGCCCGATCACGTGCAGCGCGCAAGGATATTCCTCCTGCATGATGGTGATGAGACGGAACCAATACTGGCGGTTGTAAACCTCGAGCCGCTCCAGCCCGCTCATTCCGTGCAACGTCCGCAAACGCGCATTGGCCTCGGTTTCGAGCCGCGCGCCGTTCACCCCGCGCGCGATCGTCTTGTTCCCCGGCAACAGCGGCCGCGCCGTCGCGCCCCCGAACCAGCGCTGGAACTCACGCAGCGTCGCCGGCGGACGCAGTCGCGCCTCCGAAGCGGACCCCCTACCACTTCTTGAACGCAAAGAACACCGCCCCCATCAAGAGCATGAAACTCACCGCGTGGTTCCAGCGCAACGCTTCCTTCAGATAGAACCACGAGAAGAGCGCGAACACAATCAGCGTGAGGGCCTCCTGAATCACCTTCAGCTCCACCACCGAGAACTGGCGCGCGCCGATGCGGTTGGCCGGCACCTGCAGGCAGTACTCGAAAAACGCGATGCCCCAGCTCGCGAGGATCACGATCCACAGCGGCGAGGTTTTGAACTTGAGATGGCCGTACCAGGCGAAAGTCATGAAGACGTTGGCGGCGAGAAGCAGCAGGATGGCGCGCATGGCGGGATTATAAAAAACGGGGGTCTCCGTGCCGATGCGCGGTCCCCGGGGTAGTTACGGAGAAACCGTGTCGGCGGATGCCTTGCCCGTGGTTTCTACAAAGCGGTACACCTTCTCGCCCGGGCGAGCCATGCCCAGCTCCTTGCGGGCCAGCTTCTCCAGATACGCCGTGTCGGTGAGCAGGCGGCGCTTCTCCTCCAGCAATTCGTCGCGGCGCGCCTCCAGGCTGTCGATTTGCCGCAGTAGATCGTTGCGCTCCGAGCGCAGGTTCATGATCTTCAGCACCCCGCGCGGGCCCGTCAGCGCCTGCCACACGAGGAACAGCACAAACGCCAGCACCAGCCAGCGGATCCACGGGCGGCGTTTAGCGGTCTTCGCGTCGGGGCGGGGCATGATCGTCAAGATAGGATGTAAGGGCAAGCCGCGGCTTGCCCTTACATCACGCCCCCCGCCCCGTCACGCGATACGTGCCGCCCGGCAGCCGCCGCACCAGCCCGCGCAGTTCCAGGCGCAGCAGCGCCTCGGGCAGCGCGGCGGCGGCGGCACCCCGCGCCCACACGCCGCGATCCTCCGCGCGGGCCGCGAGCGCGTCCATGCCGCAGGCGTCCTCGCCGTCCCACAGGTGCAGCAGCGGATCCCAAGGCGCGGAGTCGCCGCCCGATTCTGCGTGTGTCGTCACGACGCTGCGCGGCGCGCTGTGAGGGTTCGGGCGTTTGGGCGGTCGCGCGGGAGATTGCTTGCGCGCGGGTTTGCTCGAATGTTTACGCGACGGTTTGGACACTCGCGGCGGCAGGGCTTCGCGCACGGGCGCGGTCGCCACGGTGGAATCGACCGCAGGATCCAGCGCAGCCAGCACGTCCGCCGCGCA
>JAUMHE010014149.1:0-15876 GCA_032359235.1 Enteromius mattozi | reverse complement strand
AACCAACATGGAGCTGGTAATCTAAAGGGTCTGGAGTGATTCTGGATGAAGGAATGGTCTCTTTTCTCTTATCAGGTTTGCTCCAAACTCTTTAGGCATTACAGGAGAAAACTCAGAGCTGTTATCTTGGGAAAAAGACGTAGCAATAATCGGGTGCCAATAATTGTGGCCAACATGTATTGGAGAAAACATTTATTTCATCATGAGTTTTTCTCCCCATTTTCAATTGTTTTACTTCAATGATAGGTTAGAATTGTCTGAATTTTTTGAATGAAAGATCAAAAAGATAAACAACGCAGATTTATTTTCACAGCCACCTTTGCTCAGATTTAGATCTGATTTAGGGTGCCAATATTAGTGGAGGGCACTGTATGAGCACGTAACCCAACCCCTGCCCTAAACCTACCATCTGTCAATAAAACACAAGATATAGCAGGCAGATACAACTACTGTCATAATTTATATGAAAGATATTAATATTCCAAGCCTTTTGAGGCAAAACGATTGATTTATAAGTGGAATAGACGAGGTCGCTGTCTCCGTCTTTCGTATACTTCCTGTGCTGCTGCTGCAGTCTGTGCGTGATTTCAAAAAATACCGCTACAAGAATCCTTACGTCACCGTTGGTTGAGAAATGGCATTGGCCATTTTGTGTATCTCCTGACCGATTGCCTCATGCTGCAGGATGGGAGTATGTTTTCTGAATGAGATGATAGCGGGATAATGTTTAGTGATTAAAACCTTGTGTTTTACTCTCTTCTTCGCGTAAAGACTTTGTATGGCTTCAGAAGACTTGGAATGTGACACGACTTGTTTGTAATGTATTTATACTGCTTGTTTATGATTAGTTTGTGCAATAAATACCTGTAACTGCATTTGTCTGTGTGTGTGTTTTATATTGTTCAGAGGTGGGTAGGTTTGAGGTAAAACTAAAACTTTAGTTGAGGTTGCGACTAAAAAGGGGAACCTTGAGCTTCAAAAAGTGAAGCAAAAGGGTCTTGACCAAGCGTCAAAATGTGATGAGTTGGAGTGAGACTGTTTTGAACATCCTGGACGATTTGAAAACTGATGCTTTTGAATGTTTTCATCACATATACAGATTCGTATGTATGAGTTTTCAAGATCAGTCGGTTTCCTGTACTATTTCCAAAAGCCACAGCCATATAGTGTTTAGTTCCTAAATTAATTACTAAATACAAAAATTAACCATAATGGCATTTAATTGCTAAATTAATTGGTGTTTTAGTTTAGAGAAAGGCATATGGTTCAATGATTCAATGTTTTCATGTGTTTCATCTATCAAACCATGTTCTTTTGTTAATGGTAAACTAGGCCAATTACAAGCAATTAAGTACCATATTCTCCTTTTTGTATTATGAATAGAACAAATGTTCCAAATAGGTGTGTAATTCAACTACTTTACAGTAAATAAAAGTGAAGGATACTATTGAGTGCAGTCAAATTAGTGACATTTACCTGGAAAAAAATCTGTCTATTGTAATATAATAGTTAACACAGACATTACTTTTTAAATGAAGTAGCTTGGTTTGAAAGTAAAAAGAACTAATTGAAAGGACTAGATTTGGTGCATGAAAATTTACAGATAAATGTGTTGAGATCTTTAGGGGCCATTAACACCATCAGAACACCATGTCATGTGCAAAATGCAAGAGATGTCAATTACAAGGGTCGAACATACTTATGTTGTAGATAGCAGTACAGTGAAATACAAAAAATGTGTTCTGTGTCAATGGCCCCTTTGCAAGCTGTATACATTGGTCATTTCAGTGTGCAGCTAAGTAAATAAATATCTCGACAGGTCATCTGAGAATACCAGTGCTTCTGATCTATCCACAGTACAGCTGAGAGGCTTTTTGAGAGGAAACTGGAGCTCCTAAGTTTTAGAAGCATATAAACCTGCCTCCTCTAAAGCTTTAACTGCAGAGTCTGTTTGACTAGAATGACCAAAGATTTGTGCCCTATCTCAGTAAAAAAGTTATACAGTAAAATGGAAAGCAGTGCATTCCAGCCGCTACACTCCTGCAGCTTAAAGATTAAGGTCCGAGAGTCAGTAGGTTGAATCGCAGGTTAGTACTGTCATTAAGCAAGTAATGAAATGCTACTTTGCTGCTTGACTTATGCCCTGTAAGTCAAAGTAAAAGAGTGACTCTTTAAAGCAAGACATTTGCATTGATTTTTTCAGTTTCTACCTTTTTTCTCTGAACAGTATTGTGTAGATTTCTGTGCTTTGTGGAAGGGTTGGATGGATAGATAGAGAGGGTGCAGGTGCCTGCTTGTGAACGTGGGATTTTCCTATTCATGAATCAGAGCCTTTAAACATCTGTCTCCTGGGATGCTTTAGTTTTAATTCCAGCTAATGCACAGAAGTTCAGGATATGTACATATCTAATTTATTCCTATGTTTCTTGCTAATCGTTCCATATTACATAATCACATAAACGGACATATTTTTAGTTGGGTGGACATGTCTTTTAAATCGCAATCCTGGGAGAGAGAGGACACACGCCCACAGAGCTCTCACTGCTGGAGCCCAATTACATCTCCCCAGCACATTAGCCAGCATTAGCGTGCATTAGCAGGGGAGCTAAGCCTCCGGTTCATCTCCCAGAGTCTCGACCTCCTACCTACCAGAACAGCGATTAGCATGTTGGCTAATGTACAATAATGTGTCATGTTCCCCTATATTGAAGCTGTCGCACTCACGTTCAGTGCAAAATTAAGACACTGTGCCTGTCAGACTGATATGAAGTCTTGAAAGCGAAGCCTTAAGGTGTAAAAAGAAATATATAGAGTGCTAATGAGAATTTTTAGGCTGGTGAATGAGAAGATAAATTACATAATGTGTAGCACAATTTATTAGCAGCTCTGTTTGACACTTTAAATATTTTTTTTTTTGTTTTGTTTTTACGTGGATCAACTTCTATAACATGGCTTACTGATTCTTGAGACATTAGATGAAACATGCTTATAAAATGAAAGTTTTAGTAGCAATGTAGGCCTGTTGTTTTGTATAAATGTTTATGGCATTCCTGTACTGCTTCTATTTTCTCATTTAACTTCTTTGCTGTTACTTATGTACCTGATAGAAAGTAGTGTGCTGTAGCCTGAGCCGTGACCATGTGGATGACGTTTAAGCATGCAACAGTGCTTTAGATACAAGGTCAAGTGGTGCTTTTCCAGACCCACTGCACTATTGCTTCCTGTTCTCTCAAAATAAAACAAGCAAAATATATTATATCGTTTACTATAAAAATGGGCAAATTTTACATTAGTTTGAATGTATAATGATTTCAAACTAATTTTTATCTCCATGAGCTCCCATAGCTGTCATATTCTTACATAGTTGACAATATGATCAGATTTTGCTTAACACTTACAAAATATGTACTAAATTCTGTATCATTTTGTTTTTCCTATTGTATGTAGCTGTAATAATGTATACAAAAAAATCAAATTAAGAAGGTTATTTGAGAATTGGTCAACCAAGAGGTGATATATCATGCAACTGAATTATGCAAAGATGAACCTTAGTGATAATGGCTGACTGTGATATTGCTGTATTCATAACAATCTTTTTTTAAGTTAGGGACATGCCTGTGGAGAGACATAAAAGTATTTCAAGCGTATGTTGAAGAAAAATATAGATTTTTTTAAAGAAAAAAATACACGCATGTTAAATTAATTAAAAGTGAAACGGTCTATTAATAATCGTCTCATGGTTAATAGAAAAAATAGAAAACAGTTATTTTTAATTGCAAGAATATTCCACAGTACCATATTTTTGATCAAATAATGGTAGCCTTGGTGAACAAGAAAGACTTCTTTCAAAAACAATAAATAAATAAATAGATACATACAATCTTACTGACCCTAAACTTTTGAATGTTAATATATATATTCAAATTTATATGATTTATGATATATATAACTGTTTTTATTTTATTTGAATTTTTTTGCACTTTAAACTTGCTTTAAAAGTGCTGATGGAGATGGGCGTCCTTCCTGCTGCTACTTACTAAAACTCATCTGTCACTTTGCTCAAAGTGAGCCCTTCTTTGATCGAGTACCACTTTGAATGACGTGCAACTGCTGGGCATGCAAACAATGTGTCTGTTACATGAAATGGATTGAAAATTTAATTAACCACAGCGTGGCTTCCTCTTATTAATTATGCTTCAAAGACAAGACATGAAGCTCCGTATCATGATGGGCTTGCAGAAATTGTGACTACAGTTTCCTGACAAGGAGAACGGCAAACAGTAAACAATGCAGCGCCTGTAAATACATACTATTGAGTGCTTGAATGTGTCATTCTCCAATCCCTTAGACTACTGATATACTGTAATAATGGTATTTATACCCAACAAACTACCCAAAGCACTTCTTCTAGCAGTTAAATTGGAAACGATCAACAAGAGGCTTTCAGTTTCATTCAACTCCACTACTTCTTTTTAACCGAATGCCAGCCAATATTATGCTGTTTGGTCATTTGTATTAGCTTTGATTTATGAAGCACATCTTTCATAAATGTCAGCTGTTGTCCACTTCCCTTTCGTCTGTCTACGGTGATAAGCTAGTCGGGCTTGACTTGACATTCTCAGTTGAGTGCAGGAGCACAGGTCACTTCCTCTTTTAATTTGTTAGCGCTGGAGTTGTTTTGAACGGTTCGAGATTGAACTGCCAAACTAGATTTGTGGCTAAACACTAGCTAAACCTCTGACTTGGTATTTGGCTCTGATCCTATTAGCATGTAAATGCAGAATTTACAGAAGAGACAAAACAGATAATGTGAAGGAAAGAGTATATTGTACTGGAAGTACATTTTCATTTGTTCAGCTCTGACTTAAGCAGTTATTTTTTTGTCATTGAATTTACGGCAGGATATTTTAACTATGAACATGAAGGCTTTACCAAAATGCATTCATTGTCATTTGCTTTCATTGTAGGAATGTAACAATGCCTCTCTGTAAAAAAAAATTCATTCAGATATCTGTTTTGTTTATGTAAACAGATTTCTTTTATTTGTATTTCTGGTAACACTTTACAATAAGGTTCATTAGTTAACATTGGTTAACAACATTAGTAAACATGAACTAAGAATGAGCAATACTTGTACAGCATTCTTAATCTTAGTTAATATTAATTTTAGCATTTACTAATGCATTAATAAAACATGTTTGTTGTTGTTCTGTTTGTTGACATTAGTTCATGTACTGTGAGCTAACATGAATAAACAATAAACAGCTGGATTTTTATTAACTAACATTAACAAATATGA
Organism: Enteromius mattozi; assembly: GCA_032359235.1. Lineage (NCBI taxonomy): Eukaryota > Metazoa > Chordata > Actinopteri > Cypriniformes > Cyprinidae > Enteromius > Enteromius mattozi. The sequence continues at coordinate 10,577 of JAUMHE010014149.1, read as the reverse complement.
ATAAATAATGTAATAAATGCATTGTTAATTTTTTGTTCATGTTAGTTAATACATTATCTAGTGTTAACAAATGACACCTTATTGTGAAGTGTTACCGTATTTTATATATATATGATTTGGGACAAATTTCAATTTATTTTGTGTAAATTCTAATTTTGTTACAAAAAAATCTTCGAAAAAAATCAAGTGGAAGGAATTGTTGCATCTCTAATCCATTGTCATTTTAGCAGTACAAAAACGGTTAATTATGCTGCATGTTGATATTGAATTTAATATCACATTATTTTCATTTATTATTGATCATAAATGCTCTGTTTTTTAGCACAAATCATTTTCAGTATCACTGTTTACTGCACTTTCTTACTCTTCTAGTTATTTACCTATAGCGGATAATGAATCAGAAGTCTTGCACATTCACAGGAAATAGCTTACTTCTGCATTGAAAAATAAGATCATTTGCGTGATTTGTTTAGTGAATCGCATGCTAAAACAACACACGGCACATGCAAAATAAGCAAGCTATGAATGAGTGATAAAGCTGTTTGAGCTGCAGTTTGCAAACCAATCTGCAAGGCTCTTTTGAGAATTTCTAAAGGGATTCTATTACTGTGTAAAATCATGTCTTTGACTTCAGTCATGCCTCAAACATGAATTTTAAAGTTGCTAACATGTTTCTGAATAAGGACTACAAAGGTCTATTTTGTCAAGCATGTAAAATCATATTCTTGTGCAAGTTACAGACCTTATTCTTTTTCGAGCTTTTAAACTACAAATGGAACTGCTCTACCTGCATATATTCTTAGTGAATTCCCCCCACAACCTGAATAGCTTGGAATGACTGTTTGTTTCTTATGTTATCGCCCACTGATCCTCCATGTGTGTTCAGATGGCTTTCATGGACACGTTTTTATCTCCATGTCATTTGCTGGGGCTGTCATTGATGTCCTTGGTGGTCTCCAGCGCACACCTCCGGGGCCTGTGAAATGAGCCTGTCTGATCAATAGCGCTCTTCATTCCTTGCAGCTTGTGTGAAATTCACACAGGTTTAAGAAGATAACAGCAGTGAGAGTTACTTGAAACATTTTCAGCCAGAGATTGCTAAGTTTTACAGTAAACAGTAGATTATCCTTACAAGTCTAAGTATGAGCCACTGAATAAATTGTAATTATGAGTGTGAATTTCAATGGACATTCCCCAAGAGTTTTGTTTGCACCTCAATTTTTTTTTCGACTGGAATAAATCTAATATAATACCACTTACAGACTTCAGAGTTAATAAATTATGTTCAAATAATTACCTGCACAGTAAAAAAAAAGTGAATGATGCTATAGAAAAAAACATTAAAATGCTAAAAAAAAAATTATATAAAAGTAGATTATTGGGTTGAGTGTTAGAGTTCCCAGCATGCACTGGGGAATTAATAAGTAAAATGGATGCCTCGTTTGTCAGTTTTATTAACAGTGTAGTTGTTATTTTTGCTGTCGTGTTTATCGTCTTCTTGTCTTGTGATGTCAAGATGGTCCTTTACTTAAGGGCCGCTAATTAGATTGTCATCCTTGTCCTCTTTTTTCATCTACAGTACCATGTGCTGTGGTCTGAGTAGGCAATAAATAATAGTTGTCTTACACTCTTAGGAATAAAGGTACAAAAGCAGTCACTGGGGCGGTACCTTTTCAAAAGGAACATGTTTGTACCTAAAGGATCCATTTTGGTACCTAAAAGGTACATATTTTTACTTAAAATGTAAATATTTGAACCTAAAAGGTCCCGTTCCAGTGACAGCTATGACAAATATGACAAAATAGGTCATAACTTAACATTCTAAACTTGCCATGTGTATTGTGTGTGTGTGATCTAATTTATATTTTATGTCAAAGATCTGTTTTATATCCAGTTAATACTATGCGAGACAACAGACTCACATAGAGCAGACATAACACTGAAAGTCACCATAAAGTTTCCCAGCAAATAAATAATGATTAATTATTGCTTAGAGGATCTTGACCTCTAACATAAGGCGCCCATGAGACGTCTTCAGGAGGTTTTCTGTTTTCCTTTTAAATGAATTACAGATCCCACGATGTCTGCCATTAAGGTTTATACCGGTTACCGCCTCATGATAGTTCTTTTATCTCTGTCATCCTGCCTCAATCTGCTCTGGATTTACTTTGACAACATTTTCCCATAGGTTTTAGATTTAATTTATTACCCTGATCGCAGAGGGCCATCACCAATATATGGTTTCCAGAGGGGCTTTGTAAATTACTCCTGGCGCTCAGTGGTAATAATAAGAATTTTCACAGAAAAGTCATTGCTATTTTGAGGAGAAGTGTGTTTCTTGGGAAATCCTTAGAATGTTTCTTGGGCAAAGGGCATGTCATCAAATTAGGGTTGACTGTGCCGAGACAAGAGGTTAGCAAGGTCCAGTTAGCCCCTGCTGGTAGATGAAGTAATTACACTATGCACTACAGCAATATTCTAAATGCATTTCATTTATTCGTTGTAAATAATATATTCTGTGTTTGTGTAGAAGTTTGTTTATTTCCATTACAGCAAAAAATATTCTATAAACATTGAAAGGCTTATTTATGGAGTTTACCTCTATGCAGAGCATCAGGTCCGAAATTATCAGCTTAGGTGTAACATCCCTCATTCTGTGCCATAGCATGGCAGCGGCCAAACTCTTTTAGTGACCTCTCTGTACTTGGACAGCTCTTGACTGCCGCCACAACATCACCTGCTGTTTCGCAGAGGAGTGCTAATTAAATTTGGAATCCAATTACAGCAATGGTAATGAAATTTCCAAATGGGGAAACTCTTAATCTGTTCATTGAGGTGTTTAATTACTAGTGAGTGTGTGAGTTAGAGATAGACTGCACCGCTGCATTTCAAGACGGCCGTTGTGGAGAAACATGAAGAAACGTGCCTGTATAGGGCTGTGTCCAACATTTGACTGAATCCACACAAAGAGCTTTAGCAAACCTTTTTCACACCAGGGGTTTGGTATTTGACGCAAGGCTAATTTGAATGTCTGTGAAAATGAGGAACTGAAGGAGCTTGGTGGCGTAAAAATTGTTGAAAAAAGTAGGTAGTCTGTAGAGACTTGGGACTTGGGAGAGATCACCTGGTATGAAAGATTTTATCCATGCCTGAATGGACTCTCCTTTTTTTTTTATCTCAGCTTAAAAGAACTATTTTAAATTATATGGGTCAAAAATGTGGGCGTCCATTTTTCCCCTACATTTTTCATATGATGTTTCTGACACTAAGTAATTTCAGATGTAGCATTTATTACATAATATATTATATTAATAGTACATTTGATATCTTAAAGCATAAATCATGTTGATGAAATCAACATTCTGTGGTTTTGAAGGCTCTGCTGGATACTTAGAAGGAGCAATAAATTGTTACTAAACTGCCCTGTTAAAGGCAGTTTAGTGGCCCTCATATTGCTGTGTTGTTCGTGGTTGGCAGTCTTTGATTGTTCTCATGAAATGCTTGCTGTTTATTGCACAATCCACAACACCTATTTGTAGTATGACATTTTAACTGCTGCTTTTACACCAGAGCTTTAATAACAGAGCTGTACTGAATGCAGGCAGAGGCTGAATTCTTTTGTTCGCATTAAGCTATTTAAATGCTCCATGATTACTCTGAGATATGTCCTAGTTTAGATGCACGCTATAAAGAAACATTATTTCTGATAAACAGAGCAGAAGTAAAGTTGATTCACGTGTGAAGGTTATGTTTTTGTTAGTTCCTCTGAATAAGAAAGTGCACACTAAATGCCTTAAATGTTAACGAGTGGGAGGATCTAGGAGCAAAAGGCAGAGTTGAAAAGTTCATGATTTAGAAGTTCAGTTTAGGTTATTCAGTTGGGGGCAGAGTGATGCAGACTGTTTACATAATGTATGTGGGGGCATGTTCAGCTTGATAAATATGAGGAAATGTTTAAGAATATGGATATTATACAACAGCGCGTATATATGAATAGACCTGTGAGGTAGATAGATTTGACATACAGTACTGTTTTGTTTTGGTGAGTAGTGGTCATAAGTGCTGTTGCAGTTGTTTTAATGTCCACAGGAGGCAGCATGTGGTGCTTAAAGACTTCTGCAATAAACCCATGAGGCTGTGCAGGGGTTGATGGGTAAAGCCTGTGGAGCACAAAGGTTCGGGCAGATAAGGCTGTTGTGTGTCCCCATGGTGAATCAATATTTTTCATCGTAGCAGCTTAGCGAGAAAAAGGAGAAGGAGGAGTTGGATTTCACAGCCAGAGAGCGTGACATTTCTGCAGGCAGCTCGCTCAGCCTCACAAAGTATCAGAAAGCTCTATGTCGCTCAGATTTCCAAATGAACACTTTGCTATGGTGTTTTTTCTCCTACTGTGGATGAGTTACACCTGCTGTAAATTACACTCGTGGATGATAAATAAAGAAAAAAACAAACTGTGAAAGTAAAAGTTTCAGCAAGTGCAAATTTACAGGTTTGGATATCTGAAAGTGCCTGTGGCTTTTTTCTCATCGTAAATCTCACAGTACAAAAAGTATTGCTTTTTTATCCAGTCCTTTCAGTGATAGGAACTTCAAATGACTGGTTTAATGTAAATTCAAACCCTGAAATTGGAGTAATTTACCTCAGAGAACATCTAATCTACTTAATCATGTGTATAAATCACTGATCTCTAACTCTATGTGGTACTGTTATTAAAATAGAAATGGTAATGTTATTAAAACTGTTTAAAGAAATGGTTCTGACACATCTTTGAAATGAAAGAGCTTGAAAGTGCCTTCAACCTCTTCCTTTCTTTTCTCGGTGGAACTAGATTTACTTTTTAGCTCCATCAGTTAAAATGGGCAGGTTCATTTCTCATTATTATACTAAATTCCTCCACCTCATTTTAATTATAATAAACTTATACTAATTTAAAATTTGTTATCCCAAGCTTTTTAAATAAGCATTTTTGTAGATTTATATTTAGCATAGAGCTAATATAGGCTACTGTATTTATCAGATGACTATAATAAATCTCTGTCTAGAAGTTGACTCAGAAGACTGAGAGTGTTATAAGTTCAGGGAGAGGTCAAAGATCAAAATAATGTTTACATGTATAGCATATGTCAGCTTAAACTATGCTTGAATGAATATAAAATCCATTTTAATTTTAGTTCTTGATAATAATGCATTCTTCGTGGTCCTTGACTGGCCTCATAGTTATTTGAAGGTTAATAGTGCCTGTGAAGCCTTCTGTCCTTCACACCTTTTATTTTATTTCAGTTTCCACTACTTTGTCCACTACACATGTGTTATTGAGTGCATTGAAAAGTTCAGGAATAGTGGCTTTCATCCAAGAGTCTTTTTAAAGCTGAAGTGCTACAACATTAACATCCATCAGTCATCTTTGCTTTAAATAACACTGCTACAGGCATAGCTGCAGTGATTGTGTCACTTATATCATAGAAATTAGCTTAATTTTAATCAGTGATTGAAAATTTAACAGCAAACTATAATTTGCTTCTCTGCTTCAGATAAGAATAGCTGTATTTCAAGTTGTGATTGTGTTTAACTCACCGTCATGGCTGGAAATGGAAGCATTTAATGTGATTATGGATCATCATACTTTAAAAACCACATGAGGTCATGACGTCTTGCTGGGGGACTTTCTGATCAATAGATTACAAGCAAAAAATAGATGCAGTGTAGCTTTAATAAGCTGATATCAAGTTATTGTTTACATGTTGCTAGTCCACAAATAGCAGTCATTCAGATAACAGCTTGCCGTTCAATATCTCTCATCTTCAGTTGCATTCATGCACAATAAATGGCAATGGATAATCCTTTTTGTCTGCATCCTTTTTGGAGCTTGACAGCCAATTGTCACCATGCACTTCCATTGTGCCTAATACTTATTATAATCCAAACTCTGCTGTAGTGTTCCTCAAGATGGGACCGCGGTCATATTTCACGCCGTCATCTCATATCCTGTGTGAAACAAGCACCTTCTCTGTCATTCTGTGCCACAGCAGGCCTTCGGGGCCCCTGGCCGACAGCTGGAAGTGGCAGTTTGCCAGAGGTGCTGTTATTTTTTACTGCTGTCGATAAGACTCTGAACTGGCAGTTACCCATGACTATAGCTGATTGGTGAGACTCACCCATGGTGTGACAGGGCTATGATTAAAGAGCTCATGAAACTGGCCATGTTTAAGCTTGTGTTGAGATAACGTGGTCCATCAGTTTAAAGGTGTGAAGTTGCATGGTGGTGTGCTAATTGATGCTTTGATGTGATCATTTTGCAAATATGTGTAAAGGCATACATCATTTTGATATTGTGCCAGACAGAATCATACCACACTAAAGGTCAACTCAACTCTTCGGTGAACATTGGACCATTCCTAAGAGCCTGTCAGCTCTCTCTGATTGACTTCTCAGTTTAGCAAACCAGTGCAGGAAAATAGTAATAAAAGAATGACTAAATAAAATGAAATAAAGTAATAAAGCAAATGGTAAACATAAAGCTGTTCTAATTTTACATCATCCTACCTAAGCATTGTAATATGCTAATATTTTCATGATTGATAAGTAATCAATATGTTCCAATCGTATTCCAAAGTGTTCAAATAAAGCAGAATAATAAAAGAATACCAGTAATTTGACTGACACAAAGTAAATCATGTGTTTTAATGCTCTCCTCTCTGAATTTTGCATTTGAAGGGAAATTCCTACAAATGCATGTTCACTAAGGTCGGGCCCAAAAGTGTCCGCAGCTTAGTGCTAATTCTTCCCTTTGTATCTTGAGTGAAACCTGACATTTTTAATGCCAAAAAGAAGGTTTGCACTGGTGCAAGCTGTAGTAAACCTGGCCCATAGGCTGTTACAGTACATCCTCTCATTCAGTCGAAAACTGTACATTTAGTTAGCCATTGGTTTTGTGGTATGTTCAGGCTCAACTTTTTAGCCCAGATACACATGACGTGAGGTGACAACGCATCATGCATGAAAATGTATATAGCTAGCTGCCTTATATTGAAGAAAGAGGGTTTCTCAGAAAGGCACGATCATATTTGGTGGTCAAGACATTTTATTATGATAGTCCACTTTAGAGATTCTATTATAAGTAAGGGGTTAGGGTTAGAATAAGTTGACATATACTTGCAAAGTTTTTCATAGTGAGTATGTTGTATATTGTGGACCCATTAAAATAAAGTGTTAGAAGATATAAAGCAGACAGTTTACTAATACTCTAATGACTGCTAGTTGATCTGTAGTTGCAAAATTACTTTACTGTTAGCAGAATGTCTAAATTGTACTATTAAAATAAAGTGTTACTTAATGTTTGTTTTGAGCTAATATATTATTTACATCACTAATTGGAATTGATAACAAACATTTATTCAATTCAGCAACCCTGGAAAATGTTTGTCCTAGAGTAATTTGGTAATAATTGGATATACTTGTTGCACTGAACAGTTCAAAAGTGGAAGCAAATCTGTGAATTCATAAATATCCCCATAAGCCATATAACTTCCTTAGCATTTGTCTAGGATGTCCAAGAAGGTGGATGGCAACCAGTTTGTTTCTGTTGAGAAAATTCACAGCTGTACTGAAATCTGTGTGCAATATCCAGCAGCAGAGAACAAAAAGATCTGGTCGACTCTGTATTATGAGGGAATGAGATTAATAAAAAAAAAAACTGTTCAATGGGTAAGCAGGAGTTCAACTGTGAAAACAAATCAATTAATTCATAAATATCTCCAAATGACTACATTATTCACTTAGAGTCTATATGGATTATAGATTGCATGCATGTGGTACAGTTGTTATGTAATAAATGATTTACAATTTTCCTTATTGAGCTATTGTTCTAATGGGAAATGATTAATAATACCAAGCTACAGGCATCTTGGGTATGAAACAGTTGAAGAATTTAACTTTTTTATAGAGTAATTTCAGAATTCACATTCTTAAATGATACTGTGCAAAGAAGATCAATATCCATAATTTATTCACATGATATACTTGGCAAGTTTTTTTTTTGTTTTTTTTCACATGCACAGATAAAGAGAAGAGCTTCTCAGCAGGAATACCAAAGCACCAATAGAACCTAAGGGAGCGTTTTAAAATGCCTTCATCATTAACGGATCCCATGCTGCTAGAAGACTCAAACACCACACACTCCCTCCAGAGATGTGACCTTCTCACCGGTCCCCAGGCAGCCTTCCTCATTACCCTGCTTACCATACTCTTCCAGCGAAGTCTTACATATAATGAGACCATGAGACTCCAGTTGCCATGTCAACTCTCCAAGTATGTTCCACATGGGATTTCTCCAGACCAGGTGAGAGATGACATGTTAGATGTGATGTAAACGATTCATAAAAGGTATGGATGTAACCGGGTGGAATGGGGACAGTTGTTGTAATGCAGAAACCAATGCCGGGACTGAACAGTGGCCCACAAACTACAGTAAATGAGCCTTTACCCGAGACGGGGAGGGGAAGAACATACTAAAGATGGCACTGTGAAATAAGTCCAGGTTAAACAGTCTAGAGATAACAAAGGCAAGCTTCTATAAACCTAATTTATCGTTTTATCTTTGACACCATTACTAGTTCATATGCTTAATTAAACCCACATTATGCCATATATATTCCTTAAAATGTTGAATTCTTGGTGCTCATTGATCCTGAATATTCTTGTTATATCACATAACTAAAAGCAGCTGAGGGAGACTTGCCAAGACTCCTTTTTAAAGGTGTTTAATTTAATACAGCTCTGATAGGAATAAAGATGTCAGGACTAAATTCCAATGGAATAAATGTCAGAAAAATGCAATTTAGTCATTCAAAAATCCACTTTTTAACATTGCCGTTGGTTTGAATATCTTTTATCAGTTTTCTTCCTATTTCTGAACAGGTTCTAAAGAGGGCATGAACCTTTCCATGTCTCCTACAAAACCAAATGATTAATTAATGTTCCATAGTCTTAATTACAAAGTCAGATCCATCATGCGATACATGATACCGCATTGAGAAAACTACAGAAATCCTATGGCAAGGGTGTGCTGTTTTATCTGTCAAGAGTGTCTGTCGGTGATAGCCCAGAGCCAGCTGCTCTCCAGAGGAGCTCTGAGTCGTGCTAATAATACCGAGCTGGTATGGAGCCAGGCTCCAGGAGAAATGTGGGAATGATCAGGTAGGAGAGAAATGAACAGTGGAGAGAATATCGTAATTTTTATTGAGGACATGCCCAGAAGTTCAGCTTTAAACTGTTAAAGCAACAGGTCTCAAACCTATTTTCCAAATCTTTGCTTAAAGAGAAAACACGCAAGTAACTAAAGACGTCTTATTGGGAAACACATATACTATATGACAACTTTTCCAAGAAAATAAAAAGATTTGAGTTCATTCATCTTTTTTTATTTGCTGACATGAATTTGATAGATGAGGCATGTCAGTATGTTGTCATCATTTATTAGTTCTGCACTCAAACAGCCTTCAAAATGACTTACATTAGTGAAAAACTGAGAGGATTCATTTTCATAAAGGACAATAAGTTTAAAAAGATCTGAGAAAAGAAGAATAATTCACAATTCCAAAAAAAAAAAAGAATAATAATTAAATGAAAAACTAAAACACCAAAAAATACATTCTGACTTAAAATGCCTCCAGTTCTCTTTTGTCTTGCAATACTTGTCTTGTAACTCTGACTTTCATTTTATGGGAAAGGGTCTATTTTGTGTTACACAATGAAGGTGGGTAAACAATCCTTAAAAACTGGCTAAGTGATTAAGAAAGAGATTGGTGAACGAGGCTACCAAGAGACCAGTGCAGAAATCTGATGGAATTACAGACTGAGTTTGAAGAAACTCTACATTCAGCTGTTGTCCAGGTGCTTCACCACTTAAAGTTTTATTAAGTGGCAGAGACAGCTACTGTTAAAAAAAAACTCATATGACATCTTGGCTACAGTTAACTAGAAGCCATGTGGAGAATTATGAATCCAGCTGGAAGAAGGTTTTACGGTCCAATAAGACCAAAATTGAGTTTTTTGGCCATTAGACTAATTGCCAGATTTATGAGTGGACTTGAAAAAGGCTGTCCACTCACAGTCTGCAATTGGGAAAAATAACAGTGACCTGATAGCTAATGGAGACCTATTAGCAAGACTGTAATTGCTGCCAAAAGAGGCATCTACTAAATAATTATTATAAAAAATGCATTTAACTAATTGAAAAAAAACAAACTTTTTTTTAATCCTCTTTGGTTCAACAGTCAAACATGAACTAACAATGTTGATGTAGATACTTTTAGAAACACTGTACAACAGGGGCCTCAAAGTGTTTGTAGGCTGCACTTTATCATCTGCAAAGGTGTGTTTCAGTCACAAATGCTTTCTTTTTTAATAAATGCTGTTTGTTTTGATGTTATTGCAGATTTGAAAATCCTAGGCTAACACCCCACACCCGCCCAGGGGTGCGTTTCCCGAACAACGATGTAGCTCGCTGATAAACCACCATAGTACGATGCATTGTTTTGGAAACGAACTAGCTACACACGACTGTTTCCCGAACACGG
>JAUMHE010013794.1:0-15911 GCA_032359235.1 Enteromius mattozi | reverse complement strand
TTAAGTTGTGTTTCCAACACTGTTCCAGAACAGTTGAACACAAATATTAGAGTGTGTTCAGCACATTTACAGAGGACGGACTCCTAAAACCTGGAGAGTAGCTCAGCTGTACACAGGCTATTTCTATAAAGTGGGGCTATTCCAACTTTGCAAGGACAGTCTGGCGCTTCTGACTCACAACCTTTAAGTATCTATGTTTTCATGTTTAAAGGACTTGCCGCTGACTATTCAAACGTGAGTTTTGAGCAGTGAAGGGTAATGCTTGTTGTTTGCCATTTCTCTGATCACGAATGAAGACTTGGTGTTATATTTACGAGGCGCAATGCAACGCGATGTGTAAAAAGATAGTATGAATCATTATAATGAGTAATTAAGTCTCCACTGGATGCAAAAAATGTCTTGTCTATTAGGTGTTTTATTGTTTTGGTGTCTTAGCTCTGGGATATGGCATCACGTAAGTGGCATTGCATTTCGTGACACACTTGAGGTATTCAAATCCAATCAAAACGCACTGGATAACTGGCCAATCAGAGCACACCTCACTTCTCTGAACGATGAGCTTTGTAAAAATGCACACATTTGAGGAAGGCGGGGCTTAGAGGAGTAACAATAATGTACAGTATGTGAAAAATAATTTGTTTTTTGGACCTTAATCCACATAAACGCATTGCATTACACCAAACACACAAAATAATGTTCTTTTTAGCAACATCAAATTACCCCTTTAAGACGTTTTTAACTCTAAACCATCACTTCCAGCTAAAAATGTTTCTTACAATCACACATCTTTTGTCTTCTCCAGATGTTACCTGATTTTATCAGCTGTTTGGACTCATTCTGACGGCACCCATTCAATGCAGAGCATCCACTGCAGAAACACTGATGCAGAGACAAGTTTCTACAAACCTGATGAAGAAACGCACTCATTTTCATCTCAGTTGGCCTGAGGATGAGCACATTTTCAACACACTTTAAATTTTACTACTTCTTTGTGAAATAATTTGTGAGAAAAAAAAACAACAACAACAAACATTTTTTGTTCAGTTCATTAATTGCAGATCTCATTACTGAAAGACAGACATCAAAGAGAAAACATGCTTATTTGATGTGCATTGCAATGGTTTATAAAAACAGGTTTGACTGAGAGCTAGATAAACAGTGTGCGATTCTCTCAGTGTGACTCCTATACAAAGCGAGAGCCGCTTTTCAATAAATCTAACATTTACTAGGAGCGCAGTGGTGGTTGTCTGCCCAACTTAGCCTGCTGGAATGAACACCTCCGAGCTACAGCGAGCCCAACTCCACCAGCATCACAATCTGATTTGAGTCATTCTCTGGGGCGAGGACTTCTCCAGCAATCTCACTGAGGCCTCGGGCCTTCGTGGCCAGCCAACAAAGACGGCCCAAAATAAGAAAAACAATGCATGCTTTCAAACCGATTTTCAAAAGGGACGTTTGAGAGGGTAAAATCACAAATTTGAGAAAGGAGAGCATATTGTGCGCTTTTGCTACACCTACACCAGGTCAGAGTACTGACTATCCAGATCTCGCTTCTAGCTTCTGTCTCCTTCCTCTTTTCAGAGAAATCCTAACACAAACTTCAGCCAAATATAACACTCCATACACCCCTCCACGCTCAGATTTCAAAGCAAAGCCAAACTTTACAAATGAATGCATGTACTGTACGTAAGTAATGCCATATTTTTCAAATTTACATGGAAAATATATGTATATTATAAAATAGAAATCAAAATTAGATTATTAATAAAAATAGTAATAAAATCATGTAAAAATTACATATAAAACTGGTAGTTCTAAAAATTGTAAGATACTATATTATACATGGTAAAAAAAAGAAAATCTATCTATCTATCTATCAATGAATTAGTACTCAAAATGTGTAAAAGAAAACAAACAAAAAAGCACCTAATTCTACTTATTCTATTTATAAAATATAGCAATTAACATGTAGTTTTCTAATAAAATCTATATTATGGAACGTTTTTACTTTATTTTTTAGCTTTAGTTTTTTTTTTTTTTTTTATGTAACTATTAATAATTCATGTATAAATTATAATTTATAAATAAATCAAAAATATTAATTATTTTTTTAACACTGGGGTAGTAAAAACTATTTAAAAATTATTTAATTTAATTTAATTTATTTTTTTATTTATTTAATTTATTTATTTATTTAGTTAGTTTTACTTCCATGCAGTGCATAAAATAAAATTGCAGTGAAAGCAAAACTGAAATGGTTTGGTTTTCATTCACTCTAAGCCTCAACTTTACCCTGCAGCAAGACAAAACAAGTTTATCCTGCTGACCACCTGAAAATGAACAAACAAATACACTCAGGGAGTTATAAAAAGTGTAATAAAATGACCAGCAATCACTGTCAGTGGCTAAAAACCTGACACAAATGTCTGTTCTGTTTCTGTTTTTGTGCTCTCAAATCACTGAAGTGCCTGACCTCTCAAATTTCCATCCAAACAGACACTGTCATTTATAAATCCAACCTCTGATCACGCTTCTGTTCAGCATCTAACATCCAGAGCTATTTTAAGAACAAAAATGACAAATCAGATGAAAGCAGCAGAAAGATTAAACAGATCCTCCAGCAAACGTGACAGCTCTGGAAAGCTTTCTGCAGCTCTTTAGCTCGAATTATTCTGATGACGGTCATTAAAGGAGCAGCGCCTGAATGATAGGATCCGGTGTGTGTGTGTGTGTGTGTGAGGCGCTCGTGCAGACACTCTGGAAGCGTGTCTAATCTGAACTGACTCAGAGACGTTTGACCCCAACAGTAAACAATAAACTTCAGAAGAAGCTGAACTGGCCTACAGCTCTCAGAAATGAGTCTGCATTCATCCTCAGTGAAGCAGAGAAAGACTCGGGCCGTCGATGTCTAAGACTGACCATACGTCTTATAGCAACCTCAAGATGAACGGTGTGAAAATGGCACAAGAGCTATCCATGTAGTTTTACTTATTTGCATTGGAGAGGCTGCTTGTAAGCTTTATTGGATGAATCATATTATGTCAAATATTATATGACAGAGCCTATTGTGCTGATTGCTGTTTTGCAGATTATGAGGTTCACTGAAGCTTGTCATTGCTGTCACCCGCAGCCAAATCCCATATGTTTGTTTGACTAAATATTACTTGCCTGATAGTATACTATTTTATTTAATACTCTGGGTTTAAAATAAGTAAAGTTAAAAATAAATTGAGAATTTGTAGGGAAAAAAATACAAATATTTTCAACCCAACCCTAATTAAAATTAGCAATTTTTTTTTTAAGAAAGTATTAAAAAGGTCTTGAAAATGAAAATAAAAAATAATAATTTCACTGTTGGGGAAAAAATTATAATTTATAAATAAATCAAAACTATTAATTATTTTTTTAACACTGGGGTAGTAAAAACTATTTAAAAATTATTTAATTTAATTTAATTTATTTTTTTATTTATTTAATTTATTTATTTATTTAGTTAGTTTTACTTCCATGCAGTGCATAAAATAAAATTGCAGTGAAAGCAAAACTGAAATGGTTTGGTTTTCATTCACTCTAAGCCTCAACTTTACCCTGCAGCAAGACAAAACAAGTTTATCCTGCTGACCACCTGAAAATGAACAAACAAATACACTCAGGGAGTTATAAAAAGTGTAATAAAATGACCAGCAATCACTGTCAGTGGCTAAAAACCTGACACAAATGTCTGTTCTGTTTCTGTTTTTGTGCTCTCAAATCACTGAAGTGCCTGACCTCTCAAATTTCCATCCAAACAGACACTGTCATTTATAAATCCAACCTCTGATCACGCTTCTGTTCAGCATCTAACATCCAGAGCTATTTTAAGAACAAAAATGACAAATCAGATGAAAGCAGCAGAAAGATTAAACAGATCCTCCAGCAAACGTGACAGCTCTGGAAAGCTTTCTGCAGCTCTTTAGCTCGAATTATTCTGATGACGGTCATTAAAGGAGCAGCGCCTGAATGATAGGATCCGGTGTGTGTGTGTGTGTGTGTGAGGCGCTCGTGCAGACACTCTGGAAGCGTGTCTAATCTGAACTGACTCAGAGACGTTTGACCCCAACAGTAAACAATAAACTTCAGAAGAAGCTGAACTGGCCTACAGCTCTCAGAAATGAGTCTGCATTCATCCTCAGTGAAGCAGAGAAAGACTCGGGCCGTCGATGTCTAAGACTGACCATACGTCTTATAGCAACCTCAAGATGAACGGTGTGAAAATGGCACAAGAGCTATCCATGTAGTTTTACTTATTTGCATTGGAGAGGCTGCTTGTAAGCTTTATTGGATGAATCATATTATGTCAAATATTATATGACAGAGCCTATTGTGCTGATTGCTGTTTTGCAGATTATGAGGTTCACTGAAGCTTGTCATTGCTGTCACCCGCAGCCAAATCCCATATGTTTGTTTGACTAAATATTACTTGCCTGATAGTATACTATTTTATTTAATACTCTGGGTTTAAAATAAGTAAAGTTAAAAATAAATTGAGAATTTGTAGGGAAAAAAATACAAATATTTTCAACCCAACCCTAATTAAAATTAGCAATTTTTTTTTTAAGAAAGTATTAAAAAGGTCTTGAAAATGAAAATAAAAAATAATAATTTCACTGTTGGGGAAAAAAAAGACACAACCCTATTGAAAACAAAACCCTATGAAATAAATAAATAGTAATTTTTACCTATTGAAATTATGACCTATTAAAGATAAATACATAAATAATAATAATAATAATAATACAACAAAAAAAAAAAATAATACAAAAATAATAATATTGACTCAACCTAAATTATTGTATAATCCAAAATAACTTTTGTTGGAAACATTTTACATAATTTTAAGGTTTTATGCTTTATGTCACCATGGTAACCAAGTTGTAATACTGGATGGACTACAGTAATTTTTTACACTAAAAGCATGTTAATGCACGTGTTGTTGTCTTGTGGATTTACTACTGCAATAGTACGTAATTAAGCAGTCACGGATCAGCTCCTTTCATTTCCAGTGCCTCAGTGTATTTTTTTCTTTTTTTTAATAATCAAAGAAAGAAAAAAAAAGACAAGCTGAAGTTAATTTTTGGTAATCAGCATTATGCCACAAATGTTGTGGACTGAACTTGTGCTAACCCCGTGATATTCCTCTATGAGTGATGTTCAGCAATGCAAAAGCAGCGTTCCTGTAAAACTGATTCATTATGTAATTAAACAGCGCAGTATCCAGACTCATTAACTTATCAACAAGTAATCATTCTCACTCTGAAAGGCCCTAAATATTGCACCCTTCACACACAGACATTAGGCAGGAGATTAATTACCTGCAAACAAACACCTGACCGGCGGAGCGTCTCCAGTGAAAACCATCTCTCCCATCTCTTCGCCGAATAATTATGCCCTCTGTCTTTCAATTAGCACAGCATTTGCACACTGTCACTCTTCATCGCAGTCGTACAGTCATTCTCACACACGTCAGGCTTATCTTTGACTCTGTATGACCCGCACCAGATCATTTATAACACGCTTTCAGTTCTCACGAGATATAATGGAGTGCTCAGCTATCTTTCATTACGGTTTCTAATTTGTCGCAGATATTTCTGGCAGAAATTACATAGAGGGGATGAAAACAGAAACAAGACAAATGGGTCAGTGATATTTGGTCTTGAGTCTTGAATTTAATTAATGGTAATATTTTTTGGGGAGATATAAAAGTACAAAAATGTCTGAATGAACTGCCCTGATATTACAAGCAAACAAGAAATAAAGCCACCGAATGTCAAAAAATTGTCATGGCTATGTGTGAGTGTGTGTGACTTCTTTTTTGTGACTTCATGTTTTCTGTCTTAAATCATCATTCATAAGGTAAAGAAGATTAAGTAAACTGATGCAGTTTACTAACTCTAATGAATATGTTTGAAAACCTCTTTGAAAAGCGTAATTTAGATGCATTACTCCAAATAAATGTGATATGTCATTGTTGTGAGCTCAAGCTGCAAGAAAACCCCAGCCATGATTGCTCGTCTTCCAGCAGATCCACCTCTCTACAGACAACACGTCTCCTGTGGCAGGGCCCTGGCACTCATCAAATGTGATTTCCTCGCGTAAATATTCATGTCAAACAAGCAATGCATTGCCCTGTCAGAGGTGCGCATTTCCCCGTTTGAATTACACCAATTTGTGGCTTCACGTCTGCAGCACGTGCCGTGCTTTTTGAATCCCGACACATCCGAGGCTTCCTCTAATGGTGCGTAATTTCTCTCGAATCCCGGCCCCGTGAAGAGAGGATATTTGAGATGATGGGCACGGCCAATAACAGAGCCGCTGGGCTGTGCAGGACCAATGGATCGGTCTGAGAGGAGACATAGAGACGAGGAGTCAGCGAGCGGAGAAGGCAATTGTCAGGCTTTATCAGAGCCACTATCAGCAACACGGCTGGAGAAATGGGCCCTCATAAATTATGAAGGATGTATTATCAAACAAATGGAATGGGTGACAGTGATGGAAATTAGAAATGGGATTCGGCTCTTCTGCCGTGGCCAGTAATTATACAGCGACAATATATCACGGCTTCTCCACGGCCCAATGTCAGACAGTCGTACCTGAGCGCAGACGAGCATGGGCTGGCGAAAATCGCTCACACTTTCTGCTCGCTGGAGTTCAGCTGGTTTGGCGCCGTGTAATCGCTCTGGGCTGAATTGCTGCAAAAAATGGTTTCGGTCTATGAATTATAAATTACAATTATTTTTCAAGCCCCCTGTAATGGAGAGCGATCGACTTCGGGGTATCGGCGAATTCAATTTTCAGACAGTATCAAGGTCGTTTCTCTGCACTATAGTATGAATTGCAATTATTAATTAGCTTGAAGATAATCACCGGTGTGTGTTTCACTTCTGAGAGCAGTAGAGCTGCAGACTGAGTTTCATCAGGTGAAATCTCTACATCGCAAGGTGTGAGGATTTCTGTCATTCAGATAATAAAAAAAATACTGAAAATTAATTGCAAATTTGTTTTGTTTTTCTGAGCCAAAAATAAATGTCACACATTTTCCCCTGATTTGCTAAAATTACCTGCTAAAATGTCATTCAGTGTAACAATCTTGTTAGACATATTTACAACAAAAATCTATTTATGACACATTAAAAGATGAATTACTTGAACCCCAAACACTTATAAGTTATATTTTACCCATTTGTCAGTAAGATTTTTTTTTTTACTTATTTAAAACAAGTTAATTGACTTTCTTATTCTTTTATATATTTTGTTGTTTCAAGTCAGAATATGCAAGTCTTGTGCAAAAATACAGTATATGACAATGTAACATTACTTCAACTAAATTCTGACACTTCATTCTCCAAAAACGTATTTGAAACCTTAAGATTAGACATTGAAGGTGTTTTCTATGGACGTAAAATCACTTCTGTGAACTTTTGTGATCTTGACGTCTTTGACCCAAGTGCAAACGAAAATTAATGTAGACATTTTTGTTGGAAACACTTTTATTTTAGGGTTTTAGGCTTTGTGTTGCCATGGTAATCAAGTTGCAATGCTGGATGGAACAAGAGAAGAAAAAACAAATGTTAGTAAGTGATTTAAATACATTTTTGTATTTGTATTTTTTTATTATTTGTAAGTTTTTAAAATGTTTTGTTTTATTATTTTTTTTCTTATATTATGATTGTTTTTATTTCCTTTTATGTAAAGCACTTTGAATTACCATTATTTATGAAATGTGCTATATAATTAAACTTGTCTTGCCTTGTGCCTCAGTGTAATGCAGATTTTTGCTTAAAAAAAAAAGTATGTACATGGAATCCCGGGGATTCAATCGTTCTGGGCTGAATTGCAGCAAAAAACGCTTTCGCTTTCTAAATTATAAATTACAATTATTTTTCAATTCCCCTGTAATGAAGAGAGCAATTGACTATGGGGTATTGCCAAATTAAATTTTCAGACAATATCAAGGTCATTTCTCTGCAATAGAGTATGAATTGTAATTATTAATTAGCTTGACGATAATCACAGGTGTGCGTTTCACCTCTGAGAGCAGAAGAGCTGCAGATTGAGTTGTGTGAAGATCTCATTCTCTGAGTGATTTCTATGTTTTCTGCTCTTCTCGACTGGTTGGAGTTTCCCAGCAGAGATCGACCGAGAGCGAGGCTGAAGCTTCGCTGCTGTTTCTCCTGAGTTCAGTAGCTGAAGGTCAGTTGTAAAGCTTCATTACACTCTCAGCTAGACTGTATCTCTCGTTTGGCTTTTATGGCTGGTTGGATGAGTGTGTGTTTGGAAAGAGGCTATTTTTAGCCTTTGTTATTAAGTGCTATTAAATGGCCTCTACAGAGCCCAACACACAGGTTCCGGAAGCGAAAACTCCATTCATTTTCTCCATAGACAAATTGATTTATAACAATAACTGGTAAAGCGTTAAAGACACACCTGCTCCAAGTTCCAAGGTTGTTACAGTAATTGATTGTTGATGCTTTTGTTGAACCCATCTGTTCATAATAACTCAACTTGTTTTGAAGTAAACATGTTTTTAGTGGAACTGGTGCTGAAAAACTACATTGCCCACGATGCTGTAGAGAAGATTCCACCAATCAAAGAGTTTAACACCAAAGTGAGATATTAAGCTCCACCCACTGCCATGAACCACTGGCAAATTCTCAAACTACTTCTATATGATACAATGTTTTATATTATAAATTTTATATAAACAATATATAAATATATGTTATATTTATAAATAAATAAATAACTTGTGTATGGGAAAAGGGGCCAAACATTATGGGTAAAAAAACTAAACATAACAAACAAGACAAACTAAAAAATAAGTGTAGAAGCACCTAACCCTGATCATAAGTCTAAAACAGATATTTCCTGAAAAAGCATCCCTCAATTTGGATTGGTTGATTGAAATGTTGTTCCAGGATCAACAAGAATGTTGATTCAGGAACATCTTGTACTTGGTGAAATCACGCTCCCCTTCTCCTCATGGTTGGGTTGGTTCATGGTACATAACATTGCAACAACAACTTTTTTTTTTATCTTTATGGGAACACTATGCCTGAAAGCAGTGCTGCTGAACACTCTGTGTGTATTTCTCTGTTCTCAGAGTCTGGTCTTCTGTGCTTCTTCACGGCTGCACTGTTGTGAGAGACGCTCTGGAGGTTGTCTAAATAAAGCGTATCTCATCTGAGCTCTCCAGAAACATGACAGGAAGTAGAAGAGAGAGCTAGACCCTTCGCTGAGGCACAGCTGCTTTCTGGGAATGGAAACGGAGGCTGATTAACATGAAGAGAGATCCAATTGATCCGTTTTAAGACCTAGTGAGCTCGTTTAGCCAAAATGTACACCCCCATCAGATGGGACCTTCACAGAAATAATAACCCTTGAGAAAAAGAAGTGCACTTAATTGTAGTGAATATGCACTTGAAGTGTACTTAAAGCTACTTATTTATTTATTTATTTAAAGGAGAGAAAACAGTTCTGCAGATATATATTAATGAAATTAAAGGCAACTTTAGTGCAGGCCTACTTAAAGAAAAAACACTTAATCGTCTCCTAATACACTTTTAAGTGTACTTTATAATAATGTCAAATTAAAAAAAGTTTTACTCTGAATTACATTTAAACTATTATGTATTTATGTTTTTGTTGTTTTGGTATTGCTTTATAATGTTGGTATTATTCAATATTACATTTAAATACACCACTGTTTTGTACAGAATATTTAATATTCAAAACTACATTAAAATATATTTAAACACAAAATTACAGCATGTTATAGTTTATTATAAATGCTTGTCAGAACATTCATTATTGAAACGTATTTCAAAGACAATACAATTTATTATGAAATTATATAGTCAAAAAAGTTCCACTAATTGCATTTATTAATAATTTCAACTGTAATACAGATTAACTTAATTACAAATGAAATGCAATTAACATTACATTCAAGTCACACATAAGTTTGTTTATTTATTTAAATAATAAAATATTTACTTTATAGTCTTTTTAAAAGAGCGTGATAAATTGCTACTGCGGTGAGGACTGTAGTAGGATTTGACACAGTGTTTCAGAAGCTCTTGTTTTGTAGTTTCTCTTTCATATGCCAAGGCTACGACTATTGTTCTTATTTTAATTGAATATCTTCCTCATCAAAACAGATTCTCATCTCCGCCAGAGACGTGCAAACGCGTAGCTTTTGACCAAAGATAGTTCTTCTCTTCTGGCTTTCTCTGTCTTACTCGCAGTCAGAAACAGAAGAAGCAGGTATTTAAAAGCTTCTGATCTGTGGGTTTTGTCACACCAAGCTGCCAGTCATTCCTCAACACAACTACTGCTTTATTTTGATGCAGTTTTACTGAGCCACATTTTTTATTACTCAAAATGCCCTCAGGAGCAGACGAACACTCAGATATGCATTGTTACAGCCATCATTTCATATCAAGCATATTTTGAAAAGGAAACCGAGCAATTTCACCCAAAACTATTGTCTGTCATGCTGTGTTTAGACTGAATGTTTCTCCGCTGCCTCTCTGTTTTTGTCCTGTTTTACTCAAAGCTGGAAATGTCGATCAGTTTCAGAGGAACAGCACTGATGGAAATAGATTGCAAATTAAACTTCAGGCTATAGAAGCAATGCATCATTATTGTTTATCTATTGATTGATTTATTCAACATAAAAAAAAAAAAAAAAGTTTCCTGTATAATTTTCTTATGCAATAAAACAGCTACTTTGCTCACCATTAATCAGCATGTCTCAAACATCATTATAAAACCAGACTTAAGCATAAAACTAATAAAAACAAATACATTCGTACATGATCTGGCAGCACTGCACCTAGAGATGACTTTTATTTCCTCCAAATGATCAAGATCTTTTGAAAACAAAGCAGAGTGGCTGTTTAACTCGAGTGTTTGTCCTTTTTATTGACTGTAGTGAATTATTCAGCTTATATATCATGTTATGAGTTTGTGTATCCCCTGGACATTGAAGCATTGACTGATTGAAGCATTGCATATAGTTTTGCTGAGCGAGGCTCTTTGAAGCTCTGATCATTTGTCTGAGTGGATTTAACTGTGATGCAGTAAACACAGCAGT
Source organism: Enteromius mattozi (assembly GCA_032359235.1). NCBI lineage: Eukaryota > Metazoa > Chordata > Actinopteri > Cypriniformes > Cyprinidae > Enteromius > Enteromius mattozi. The sequence goes on along the minus strand of JAUMHE010013794.1, from coordinate 4,777 downwards.
TATTGTAGAAACTGTTAGAATGACATCACATTATCCATAACAGCACTATTACAAGAGAGAAAGAGACACAGACAAAACTGATGATATAGAACAAGCAGTTAGGGTTCCTCAAATAAACTTTTAGTAGAAGCATAATAATATAATAATCTAAAGAGCGGAATGGAAAGAGTGAATGTTAAATCAGCTTTATAGTGCCCGATAGAGTCAAAGCATCTTCACAGTGATGAACATGAAAACAGCAGAATCAATTCTGGAAACTGTACTATGAAAACATGTCAGGTTCTGCTGTAAAACAGCTCTAAAAGACAACAGTGTCATCATATAGCTCAAGTTAGTTCAGCGATGCTTCAGTTCAAACAGGCCTGCATGATAATTCATATTTTATTCAGTTCTCCTGATTAATTAAGCATAATCATCTGCAATATTAGCGTGCTTGTTAGTCATCCCGAAAACATTTAATTTAAAATTGGCATTTGCATTATCTTGCCTCCACAAGCATTCATGTTTTGTGGTTGCCAGATTTCAAGAGCTTAAACCCCCAAACTAAAGCTCTCCATAAGGGAAGTTTAAACAACACTGTTTTCAACTAAAAAACTATTCTAATTTAAACAACAATGGTATTTTGTGGGCCTAAAAATGCAAAACAAAAAAAAAAAACAGAATATATATATACATATATACACATACTGCATACTGCATATACACACGATTGTATTTTTTATTTTTTTTTCAATACTGTTATCAACTCTGTGTAATATTAAAAAAATGTTCATGCAAATTATGTTCAGTCTATAGATGTGTGCACAGGCATAAAGTGTTTCTGTACAATACAGCATCACTAACTATTGGCCTGACACGAATAATAAAGCTCTTTAAGTCATTTCGTGGATCGGTGTGAACAAGGGTTATTTTGACAACCTTCTTATCTGTATGCAAAACTTTCCAAAACTTTTCTGTTTTCAGTACTTTAAACTGATACACTTTCCTTTCACTTAATCTTTTCAACCTGGTAACCATTTGTGCGCACACTCCCAGAAAAAAAACACTGATGAGCTGAAAACACCAGGAAACATGTAAGACAGAATTTATTATTTTATTTATTTATTTAATAAACAAATCTATTCATTTATTTATTTATGTCTCTATTTACAGATTATCTGCTCAGTTGAAAGTGTAATACAGCCAGTCGGTTTTCTTTCAAGCGGTCATTTACACTTTCTATGCAAAAAAATACTTATTAAATGACACTAATAGTGATAACATTATCACGCTCGACCACTATCTTGTAAGTCACAGTGTGAAGTTCATCGTGGATCAAAGCTTCTTGATGTTCACACAATATCTCATGGGCAGTAGAGCACTCAGTGCTGACCTAACAGCTGTATAACATTAAATTAACGCCTTAAGAGAACATATATACGCTGCTGCTGTTGTATTGTCTTGAATTATCACTATCCTCCACACTCGCTCCTGCTTTCATCCATGCTATAACTGTCCATCCATCCAGCGCACCCATGTTTGATGTTTCCATTCTCATTGATCTTCATATTCTCTTTTTTTTTTGTTTTCAAAAGAGCCTGTATTTCCCATACCGAGAAGTTAAAGAAGCAACCTTCCTTTGAAAATTTTGTGCTGGCTATGCTTCTTTTGTCTCGCATGCCTCGGGATCACAAGGTCTGCTGAATTTAAATGCAAATTGCCAAAATAAATTATTGATTCCTTCAAAGCGGCGGCAATAAGAAAACATGTGGGCACAACGGCGGTCCTCGATCCCTCCGGACCCGATATATCTACTTCTGTAGATCGTATAAAGGAGACGGAAACCAATCTGCACACTGTTGTGTTTCAATATATATATATATATATATATATATATATGTATATATACGCACAAAATCTCAGCCTGCATTATTCATTACACAAGCCAGCACTACAAAGGCATGTTAAATATTCATCAATATGCAGCGATGGCACCTCGTTTGGACATGCAGGAGGGACATTGATCATTAAACAATGAAAGTACAGCGGCTTGCACACATGCAGATGACTCGTGTGACGGGTCACCGACCTCTCCTGTGTCCTCCTCATTACTATTTTCAGTCGTCGTCTGGGGACGGCAGGTAGAAGGGATGCCCTAGTTAAAGGCAGGGCTCTTTACATTCGTACCTTGAGAACAGGCGAGAGGACGCACGAACACCGTTTGATGAGAGAAACTCTGTCTTCAATTAATATGAGTAATGGAGCTGTCAGTGGGAAACATTTAATGCTAAAGCGAAATGTAATGTGCATGCGGAGGCATATGTGCTCCGGCAAAATTAAACGACAGGCTTACCTTTGTGTCTCTGAGTGTGCGGTTACTATAGCGATGGGTTAAATAGAGTTTTAATGAAATCATTTTGCGATGTCAATTACAGAAAGGCCTAAAGCTGACTCTTAGTTTTGCGCTGATAAAGGCCTGCAGGTCTAACTAGATGAGCAACAAAGTGACAGTGGAAAACAAGAATATTTACAATATTATTGTTATTATTATTATTATTAGTAGTAGTAGTAGTAGTAGTAATACAGTTATAAAACAGGAATGCAAAAATAAATAAATACATAGTTACAATTATTATTATTATTATTATGCAAATCAATGCAGACAAATATAATAACAATTATTAATAGCACACTTATTATGTAATATTTTGATTATTAAAATGAGAAATCTAAACTTAATTTAGGATTTCTTAATATTTTGAATTAAATTAGTCATTATTATTATTATTATGCAGATCAGTGAAAAAAATACAGCTTATTATAAATGAATAATAATACTAATAATTGAGGTACAATATCTAAAATTAATTAAATATGTATTTAAATATTTATTTAAGTTTAGATGTAGATTAGTATTTAATATCTAATGCAACTGGGAATTTTATTACAGAAAGAAAGAAAGAAAGAAAGAAAGAAAGAATTTTCATGAAGGAGAAAGAATGAATTGAAGAAAGAATTAAAATATAATAATTATTAATAACACATTTACTACTTACTGTTTTAATTATTATTAAAATGCCAATACAGTAATGAATCTAAACCTCATTTAGAATTTCTTAACATCTTTAATTACATTTGCTATTATTATTATTATTATTATTATGCAGATCAACGCAAACATATTTTAAAAAAAAGTTATTATAAAAGTTATTATAAATGACTAATAATAATAATAATAATAATTGGGGTACAAAATCTTAACTTAATTAAAAATGTATGAAAATATTTATTTAGGTTTAGATATAGATTAATATTTAATATCTAATGCAACAAGAAAGAATTGACTGCATTAAGAATTCGTCTGAGAAGGAAATGATGAGAAGGTAGGATTGTGATCAGAGAAGGTTGCAAGCTGGATGCAAACTCTCATCGATCAAATGAGCACCACGACTGATAGACCACAGAACCAACAATCATTTTTCCAGCTGAAACAAACTGTCCTCGCACTCGACTTCTAAACCAATTTCCACACTGTTTTGTCCTCAAAACACATCAAAACCACATTTTCAGAAGTCTCAAATGTCCGCTTCCCAAGGTCAGCCGATAATCCTCTGCAGTGATCAGTCGAGAGCCGGAAACGTGATTTCACCGTTACCTCCCGTATCGATCCGCGGCCTACATGTGTTCCTCTCGCTTCCAGTAAGTTCAAAGACAGAAGAGTTCGTGACAGGAATCACACAGCATCACTGTAACTTCCAGACACACACATTTTCAGACACACAAAGTTAAATCTGCGAACTGAGCCTTCAGAAATCACGCTCGAAGTGTGTGTGTGTGTGTGAGGAAATGCATGCTGCTCAGAATAATACGTGTCCCTTTTTCCCCATTCAACGCAATCTCTGCCTCCGACAGAACAGAAGCGACACAGAAAATGCATTACTGGAGAATCACACCCAAGGGTCCGTCTGACAGGCCTTGCACCAATGCACAGCTGCATTTCTCTCCAAACCTGTCTATTTCTCTCCAGACTCGGGGTCCGTCTGAAGCGATGACCCTCGATGCTATCTGAAGAAACAGAGCTCTATCTGACTGGTACAAAGGAAGCACTTCGATTGGCTGAAGCTGAACCTCTAATATGAGCCATTTACTCCAGGCACAGGCTCGGAGTGAAACCAGCGCGTGATATTTCTGAAAAGAAGATGAGGAAGTGTAACAAGATTATTTCGCATTACCACAGGCAGCATCCAGCCCCAGCCGTCCATCCAAATCTCTCCTGAATCCAGTCCAGAGCTTATTCCAAGATATTAATTCTAATCCTAATCAAGCACGCTCCGGAGCTCCATAATTACCTAAAAGTGATGGGTAAAAATATTCATTGCACCTGGAGAAAATGTGATAAATGAGGCATAATGATATTTTGCATATCTTCTCCAGAGCACATGTGTTGTCTGCATACGTGTTATACAAGTATCATTTTAATATCATTTATATAGTATTACACTGGAGGGAAAATACAAACGGTGTAGAAACAGTTTTCACTCAGAAATTGCAAATAATTGGCAGGTCACATACTGAACCAAACATGCAATTGGGAAGTAAAAATTTTATTTTCTTGTAAAACATACTCTTTGCTATTTATTCATTAATTTACTTATTATTTTTTCCCCTACATTGTTTTTTGCATTGCATTTTATTTATAGATTTTAGTTTATTCATTTATTTTAGTAAGAGTTAAACAAAATGCAAATGTTACCTTGGAAACTAACTTTACATATAAATATATATATATATATATATA
>JAUMHE010013606.1:0-15926 GCA_032359235.1 Enteromius mattozi | reverse complement strand
GGTGCGCGGCCGCGTGCGCGGCGGCCAGGCCCGCCGGACCCCCGCCGAGGATGTGAATCGCCGCCGTCACGGGACGCGTCCGTACTCAAACACCTCGATCGAAGGCCACAGGCGATTGACGTGCGGGTTATGGTGGAACCTGCGCCGCTCCGTGAGCGGGAGCCGGATGCGCGTGGAGTAGTCGCCCACCGTCAGCACGCGTGCGAACCCGGAGGCGGAATCGAGCATGGGGAGATCTTCCGGAAACTCGGCGTCCAGGATGCGCGCACGCACCCCCTGCAGCACAAGGTGATCGCGCACAACCGGCGGGCACACGACGAGCACGTCGGGCGCGACGTGCGCCTCCACCCAAACCTTCGCCTGCGCGATGGCGGTGGGTTGCATATGCTGGCGCGCAAGCGCGACGCCCGTCCACGCGGTCGCGGCGAGGAAAATCGCAAGGCCCACGCATGCGAAGGGTGCGCGGCGGAATCCTGCGGCTGAAACCGATGCTGCGGGGAACCCGGCCGCGACCAGCATGAGCAGCGGCGGCACGAGGGGCAGCACATGGCGCGATTGGTGGGTCACGTTCTGGAACAGGAGGATCCACGCCGCATACGCCGCGCAGGACAGGGCGAGCAGGATGAGAGGCGTCGAATCCGTTTCCCCGTTTCCTCGGGACTTCAGGGCCTTCAGGGCGCGCCACGCGCGCGCGGCTCCGCGGCCGCCGAACACTGCCGCTCCCAGTCCGACGGCCAGCGTGACGGGATGGCGTCCCGGCACCCACGCGCCGAGGCCGTCGGTCCACAGGCCGTCGAGCAGGGCGAGCAGGCGACGCGCCGCGCCGGGCTCGGTGCGGAAGGTGCCGCCGAACTCGTTGAAGTGTCCGGCGGTGTGTTTCGCGGCGGCGGCGACCAGTTCGTTCCAGCCGGTGATGGCGATGAGCGGCACCAGCCACGCGAGCACCCCCGCCGCGCCTGCGAGGAAGAGCATGGCGCGCTGCGGAGTCCCGTGCGTCCGCAGAAGCGCCCACGCGAGCGGCAGGAGCAGGAAGGGGAGATACGAGAGCCGCCAGCCTGCGAGCAGCCCCGCGAGCAAGAAGCCCGCGAGGATTCGCGCGTCATACCCTTCGCGCCGCCGCTGCGCCTCGCCCGCGAGCAGCAGGAAGGCGAACAGCGCGAGCGCGCCGCCGCTGAGATCGGGCATGTAGCGGTTTCCCAGCAGCCAGATCATCGGGTTGAACGCGATGAGTGCGATGAGCATCAGACCTTCGGGGCTCGCGGACCGGCGGCGCAAGAGCGACAGGGAGACGTGGAGAATCGCGAATAACCCGAAGCCTCCCAGCAGGGAGAAGGCGACGGAGAAGCGTCCGGTCAGCGCGTACAGCGCCTTCGCGGCGAAGCAGAAGACGGGGTAGCCGGGAAAGTGCGGTTGCAGGCGCGGAACATCGTAGTCGTGCATGGCCAGCGCGAAGCGCAGGCTGTCGGGATCTTCGATGAAATGAATCGTGGTGGCAACGCGCGCTGCGAGGCACAGCGCCAGCACCGCGAGCGCTTGCGTCCATCCCGACCAGGGGGAATACCCGGACGCGTCCCCCTTGGGAAACGGGGCCTGCGGGGAGCCCCCCCCGAAAAACGTTCCGATGGATGCGAATGTCGTCATGCGTCCGAAAAGATTGAAATTGCGTCCCGGTAGCGTGCTGCGTCCCCAAGCCTGTCCCGAACGAAAAACGGCTCCCGCGCGGGGAGCCGTTCGTCCAGGCTCGTCGCCGAATCTCTCAGCGCCAAGCGGCCGAGGTGACCTGCGCGTCGCTGAATCCGTACATGGTTTTCACCAGCGCCAACGCGGAGTCGAGCTTGGCGACGTAAGCTGCCTTGCCTGTGCCGCGCACGGGGCGCGTTCCGAGGTAGCCCTGGAGTTGCGTGAGTTGAGCGTCGGTGGCGATGCGCTCGGATCCGCGATACTGGATGCAGATGGCGAAGGCCTTCATCTCGCTCCAGTTGCCGGCCAGCGTGCTGCGCGAGGCGAGGGAAGGCGAGGCGGGAAGGGTGTCGAGGATGTCCTTCACGTTGCGGATGTAGGCGATGGCGTTGGAGGCGAAGGTCTTCTCCCACACGTCGCCGATGGTTTTGCTCTCGGCGGTGAGCGCGGCGATGTCACCTTTGGCGCTGATGATGGCGCGGCCGCGACGGAAGGCGAGGAATGCGTCCCCGCTCCAGTCCTGCGCGAGTCCGCGGTCGCGGCGGGCGGTGTAGCGGCCCATCATGGAGAAGTTGTACTCCGAGCGGAAGTCGATTTTGCCGTCGGTGTTGTCGTCGCGATACGAGGTCGAGCCGACGTTGAGGACGTCGTCGGTGTAGGTGTCGTAGTTGCGCGCCGCGCCGAAGTACCCGAAGGCCTCGTCCCAGTTGTGCTCCATCTCCGTGTAGTTCTTGCCCGACATGGGCGCGCTATTGTTCTTGGTCGCGATGCCCGCGAGATACACGCCCGTGGCCTGGTGGAAGGCCACCGCGCCCGCGAGCACCTTGCTGATCATCTGCGAGAGGTCGACGTCCGTAGTGTCCACGTGCACGGCGGCGGTGCCGCGCCACGAGGCGTTCTGCGCGTTGGCGGCGATCTGCGCGGCCCAGCGGCGCACCAGCGAGTCGGCGGGGACGCCGTAGCCGATGACGTTGGCGGACGAGATCTTGTTGTGCAGCGACTTGTCGGCGGCGATGAGCACGTATTTGGCGTGGAGCTTGTCCGGGGAGACCGAGGTCAGGATGCCGAGCGAGTCGGTGTCGACATGCACATAGCGCTTGAGGATGTCGGCGGCGGTGACCGGGGTCGCGGCGCTGCCACCCGTGGACGCGGCACGCGCGCCGGACTGGATATCCTGGATCAGCAGCAGGCGCACCGTCTGGCCGCCGTAGTCCACCGTGCTCGCGCCTTGGTCGTCGATGAAGGCGTAGGTGTTCGGGACGGTCACCTCGACCGGGGAGTCGTCGCCGCTGGGGCTTTCAAAGCAGCCGGCGAGCGGGAGGGCGGCGGCGAGTGCGAGCCACGCGGGGGCGAACCGAGGTTTGGAACGGGAACGGAACATGAGGGGACTCCTTGTGATGTGTTTCGGTGCCGGGGGTCGGGTCAGAAACTGACGGACGTCCCGACGTTGATCTGGCGACGGGGGCCGGGCAGGATGCCCATCTGATCCGCCGTCTTGCGATAAGGGTTGGAGTGCAGGCGCGAACCGGCGTACACCTCGTCGAACAGGTTTTTGCCGTTGACGAAGAAGCGGTAGCGCTTGGCGTAGAGGTAGGACGCGGAGGCATCGAAAACCGCGTAGCCATCGAGGGGGCCGGTGTCGCCGCGGTTCTCGGTCTTTTCGAGGTTCTCGTAATCGGTGTACACCCAGCTGACCAACTTGACCGAGCCCGATACCGTCAGGCCGAAGGCGAAGTCTCGCCACAGTTCGGCGGCCACGGTGTGCTCGGGGGCGTAGGGGAGACGGTTGCCTGAAACATCGGTGGTTCCAGCGGTCGTTTGCGAGGCGGGAACCTCGCCCTCAAGGATCTCGGAGCGCAGCCAGGTGTAGGCGAGGCGCGCGTCGGGGAGGAAGCGGTTGGCCTTTGAGGCCTTTGCGGCCACTTCGGCCTCAAGGCCGAAGGTGCGTGCCGAGCCGAGGTTCTCGAACGACGTGCCCACCAGGCCTGTGGCGACTAAGTCCTCGATGTAGAGGTGATAGGCGGTCGCTTCGACGGAGAGCAGGGGTGTGGCGGCGCGGAAGCCGGCTTCGGAGTTCCAGCTTTTCTCGGGTTTTACGTCGAGCCCGCCGCTTGAGTCGTGCTGGCCGAAGTTCACGAATTGCAAGGTGCCGCTGGAGGGCGGGGTGTAGCCGCGGTGCACGCCGCCGAACAGGTGTATCTCAGGCGTGAGAGCGTAGTTCGCGCCGATGCCGGGGAGCAGGGCATAGCTGGCCTTGTCCTGATAGCGGGAGCCGTTCAGCAGGTCGATGCGCTCCTGCTCGAATATCTCGAAACGCAGGCCCGGCTTCACGGTCAGCCGCCCCAGCTTCGCTTCCTCGGAGGCGTACAGGGCCAGCGCCATGGACTCGTAGTGGTTGTTGACCGCGCCGGGGATGGCGTGCTTTTCGCCGGCGGTGTCCACCGTGTAATAGGCGCCGGTGCGATCCCACGGCGTGCTGCCGACCTTGTGACGATCGAGGAAGCGCTCCCAGTAGATGCGGGCGCCCAGATCGAGCGTGGCCGCGTTGCCCGCGAGTTCATGGCGAAATGCCCACGAGTCCTCGGCGCCCAGCACGAAGAAGTCGCGCAGGTTGCCGAAGTTTTTGTCGCCCGCGCCCACGCGCACCATGTCGATGGAACGGTTGGCGTTCAGATCGCTGACGAAGGTCAGGGGCGTGCCGTTCTGCACGTGCGAGCGCCAGTTGGCGGCGGTGACCAGGCTGTCGTTCTCGCGCCACCAGTCGCGCATGAAAATCGAGCCGTAGAATTTGGTGGTGCGCGATGCGTTGCCCAGATCGCGGGTGCGGATGAGGTCCACCGCATAGCGCTGGATGTCGAAGGTGTCGTACTTCTTGGGATTGAAGTTCGGGTCGGTGCGGAAGGAATACTCGGTCAGGCCCGTGTAGGTGGCGTCGGTGTTTTCAATGTCGGCATTGAGCTTGAGATACCACGCATCGGTGGAGGAGGCGAGCCAGTTGAGCTTGAGGGTGGCGTTGTATTGCTCGAACCCGTTGTTCTCGCGGTAGCCGTCGCCGCGCTTGTAGATCAGCTGTACTTCGGGGTGCAAGGTCGGTGTGCCCCAGCCGCCCACCTCGGCGTAGGCGCTGCCGTAGCCGTTCTGTCCACCGGTAACCTGCGCGAGCCCGCCGAAGGTGCGGCGCGGGCGGCGGGTGATGTAGTTGATCACCCCGCCCATGGTTTGCGGGCCGTACTGGATGGAGGCCGCGCCCTTGATCAGCTCGATCTCGTCAATGCGCTCCGCCGGCGGGTTGTAGTACATGTTCGGATACAGGTACAGCGCCGGTGCGATGGGGATGCCGTCCTCAAGTATGAGCACGTGCGAACTGCGGCGCGGGCTCAGGCCGCGGATGCCCACGCTGAGGCGCGAGTTGCCGAAACCGTCGTCGGCGGCGCCCTGCACGCCCGGCATGCGCTCCAGCGCCTCTTGCGTGCCGGTGGGACGCATGCGCCGCAGGGCCAGCGAGTCGAGCTTCGAGGCGGTGCCGGTCAGGTTCTCGTAGCGCCCCGGAGACTTGGAGAGCACCACCATCGGGTCGAGGTCGACCGGCTGTTCTGCGGACGCGGCGCGCGAAGGTTTGCTTGCGGGCGCCTGTGCCTCTTCGGCACGAGCATCTTCCCCATAGGGGTTCTGATCGTAAGTCGGGGCGAGAAAGGGGGTGTCGGAAAGCTGCCCGCCGTAGACCGTCACGCAGGCGGCTGCGAAGAAAAGCGGAAGGGAGAGGAGGGGAGAGGCACGCATGGGATCAGAACCGCGCCGGGTTGACGCTGTCCGAAGGGACGAGCGAGCCGCTGCAGCCATAGCTGGGGTGGCAGGTTTGTCCACCCGACGGATCCAGGATGGGGTCATCGCCGCAGGCGTCGAATCCGGTGGCGACGAGGAAGCAGGCGGAAAGGAGCAAGACACGCAACAGCCCCCGGAGTCGGAGGGTGGCGGGAAGGGAGTGATTCATGCGGGCCGTGATTGAGACAGGGTAGAGATTGAGATTGTGTCTTAATTTTAAGTCCCTATCACCAAGGCGTCAAGGGCAAAAAACGCTGAAATTCAGCGGAAACAGGAGAGTCGGTCTCGGGCCACATGAGGTCCCGAACCTATCTTTGCCCGCATGTCCTCCCTCCGCGTCGCCTTATGCCAGATGCGCGTGCATCCCGGCGAGCCCGCCCGCAACGCGGAAACCATGCTGCGCATCGTAGGCGATCTGCGCGGCAAGGCGGATCTGGCGGTTTTTCCCGAGCTGTGCGTCCCCGGGTACTTTCTCGGCGACGCTTGGGAGCGACCCGCTTTCCTGCGCGACTGTGAAGCGTGGAATGCCCGCATCGTTGGGGCCACGGCTGACGGCCCGGCCGCCGTGTTCGGAACGGTCGTGACGGATTGGGCGACGAAGGGGGAGGACGGTCGGCCCCGCAAGCACAACGCCTGGGTCGTTGCGCAAGGCGGCAGGGCCGTCGAGCACCTCGGCTTGAAGCGGCCCTACGGCATCAAGACTTTGTTGCCGCATTATCGTGAGTTCGAGGACGGACGCCACTTTTACGATGCACGCGAGCTTGCCCGCGATGCGGGGCGCCCGTGGGAGGACTTCGTCGCGCCCGTCACGCTGGAAATCGGCGGCGCTTCGATTCGACTCGGCGTTTTGCTCTGCGAAGACGCGTGGGAGGATGACTACGTCCAGAAACCCGTCGAAGCGCTGGCCGCGAAGAAACCCGATCTCGTGGTGAACCTCAGCGCGTCCCCCTTCACGCGCGGCAAGAACGGCAAGCGCAACCGGGTGTTCTCGGAGAAGGCCCGCATTCTCGGTTGTCCGCTGCTGTACGTCAATTGCACGGGCATCCAGAACAACGGAAAAACGCTGTACACGTTCGACGGCAGCAGCACGGCGTATGGCGGGGATGGAGCCGTCGTCGAGGAACTGCCGGCGTATGTTGAGACGGTGCATGTGGTGGAAGTGGAAGGAAAGCGGGGGGGATCCTTCGGAATCGTTTCCGTGGAGGGTTCGGGAAAAAACGACGAAACGCCTCCGGGTCCGTCCATCGCGGAAATCCATGACGCGTTACGCTACGGCTCGGAACAATTCCTCGCCTCCACGGGTCTACGCCGCGTCGTGATCGGCGTCTCCGGGGGCATCGACAGCGCGGTGTCGGCGGCGTTGTTCGCGTCAATCCTTCCACCCGAGGATGTCCTGCTGGTAAATATGCCCAGCCGGCATAACAGTGCGACCACGCGCGGTTTCGCGCGCCGCCTCGCCGACAATCTCGGGTGCCTGTACGCCGAAGTGCCCATCGAGGACGCGCTCGCCGTGGCGCGGGCACAGCTGCACGGCCTCGAGGCGACTTCCGCCGACGGTTCACGGCAGGTCACCCTGCGACTGGAAGGGCTCGCCGACGAGAACGCGCAGGCGCGCGACCGAGGCGCGCGGGTGCTGGCGGGAGCGGCGCAGGCGTTCGGCGGCGTGTTCACCTGCAACGCCAACAAGGCCGAACTCACCGTGGGCTACGGTACGCTGTACGGTGACATCGCGGGCTTCCTTGCGCCGTTGGGCGACCTGTGGAAGCACGAGGTGTATGCGTTGGGGCGTCACCTTAACGAGGTCGTGTACGGGCGCGAGGTGATCCCCGAAGGCATCTTCACGGTCGTGCCCTCCGCCGAACTGGGAGCCCATCACGCGGTGGACGAGGGGAAAGGCGATCCCTTGCAATACGCCTATCACGATCGACTGTTCTTTGCTTGGGTCCAGCGCTGGCAGCGCGCCACGCCCGAGGAAATTCTCGAGTGGTATGCGGCGGGGACGCTGGCGGAAGAACTCAAGCTTCCCCTCGACGTCGATTTGAAGGCGCTGTTTCCAACAGCCGCCGCATTCGTCGCCGACTTGGAACGTTGGTGGAACCTTTACAACGGGATCGGGGTGGCCAAGCGCGTGCAGGCCCCGCCGGTACTCGCCGTCAGCTCACGTGCCTTCGGCTTCGATCACCGCGAGGCGCTGGGGAAGGCGGTGTATACGGAACGGTACAGGGAAATGAAGGCGAGGATTCTGGGGTAAAGGGGCAGCCGGCGAGTAGGGGCGCAATATATTGCGCCCCTACTCGCCCAAATACGCGCCCTTGACGCGTGGATCGTTCGCCAGTTCCGCCGACAACCCCTCCATCACGATCCGCCCGGTCTCCAGCACGTAGGCGCGGCGGCTGTGCTTGAGCGCCAGGCGCGCGTTTTGTTCCACCACCAGCACGGTGACGCCCTCGCGGCTGATGGCGTCGATGCCCGCGTAGATCGTCTTCACGAGCAGCGGCGCAATACCGAGTGACGGCTCGTCGAGGAGAAGCAGCCGGGGCTTGGCCATGAGGGCGCGCCCGATGGCCAGCATTTGCTGCTCGCCGCCGCTGAGTGTTCCCGCATTCTGTTCGATGCGCTCGTGCAGGCGGGGGAACAGTGAAAAGGCGTGATCGAGGCCCGAGGCCAACTCGCGACGCGGGCGCAGGTAACCGCCCATCTCCAGGTTTTCGCGCACGGAGAGGTTGGCGAAGATGGCGCGCCCTTCGGGCACAAGCGAGATGCCGAGCGCGGCGATGCGATGCGCATGTTCCTTGGTGATGGATTTTCCCTCGAACAACACCTCGCCTGAAGCGGGTCGCACGAGCCCCGCGATGGTGCGCAGCGCCGTGCTCTTGCCCGCGCCGTTGGCACCGATGAGGGTGACGACCTCGCCGACGTCCACCGTCAGGCTCACGCCCTCCAGCGCGCGGATGCCGCCGTAACTGCAAGAGAGTTTGCGCAGCGTCAGCATCACTCGGCTCCCAGGTACGCTTCGATCACCTTCGGGTCTTTCCGGATTTCCTCCGGCGTTCCTTCCGCGAGGCTTTCGCCGTGGTCGAGAACGTGGATGCGCTCGCACACGCCCATCACCACGGCCATGTTGTGCTCCACCAGCAGGATGGTGAGGCGGAACTCCTCGCGCAGGCGGCGAATGAGGGCCATGAGCTCCAGCGCTTCCTGCGAGTTCATGCCGGCGGCGGGCTCATCGAGCAGGAGCAGCTTGGGTTCGGTCGCCAGCGCGCGGGCGATTTCGAGGCGACGCTGCGAGCCGTAGGGGAGGGAAGCGGCTTCCTCGCCGGAGAGCTCGCCGAGTCCGAGCAGGTCGAGCAGGCGGCGCGCGAAGGCGTCGATGTCGTCTTCCGTGCGGCGGAATGCGGCGCCGCGCAGGATGGAGGCCGCCAGGGAGGCCGAACGCCGCATGTGGCAGGCGATCTTCACGTTCTCCAGCACGGAGAGATCGCCGACGAGGCGGATGTTTTGGAAGGTGCGGGCAATACCCCGCTCCGCGATACGATGCGGGGGCAGTCCGGAGACCGTCGTGCCACCCATCGCGATCGTACCTTCATCGGGGGCGTAGATGCCGGTGATCAGGTTGAACAGCGTGGTCTTGCCGGCGCCGTTGGGGCCGATCACGCCGAAGAGCCCGCCCTCGGGGACGGAAAGCGAGACATCCTTGACGGCGGTGAGGCCGCCGAAGCGGCGCGTGACGCCGCGGACCTCGAGCAGCGGCTTCCCGGCTGTCATTTCGATCCTCCGCGCCCCAGGAATCCGCGCCGTCCGAGCAAGCCGCGGGGCCGGAAGATCATGATGAGGATGAGCGCGAGCGCGTAGATCACCATGCGGTATTCCGCGAAGCCCCGGAACAGTTCGGGAAGGACCGTCAGCGTCACCGCGCCGAGCACGGCGCCCGCGAGGCTTCCGAGGCCGCCGAGCGCGATCATGATGACGATTTCGAAGCTCTTGACGAAGGTGAAGGTGTTGGGATGGATGAACATCGCGAAATGGGCGAAAAGGGCGCCCGCCACGCCGGCGAAGGCGGCGGCGATGACGAACGCCGTCACCTTGTGACGCGTCACGTTGATGCCTGAAGCCTGCGCCGACACTTCGTCACCGCGCACGGCAAGGAGCGCGCGGCCGTGGCTCGACTTCACCACGTTGCGGACCACCGCAAGCGTGGCCGCCACACCAAGGCCCACCCAGAACAGGTTGGCCAACCGCGGGATGCCCGTGAAGCCGCGCGCCGCGCCCACCGCGTCGATGTTCAGGATGAAGACGCGGATGATCTCCCCGAAGCCGAGCGTGACGATGGCGAGGTAGTCGCCGCGCAGGCGCAGCGAGGGCATGCCGACGAGCCAGCCCGCGATCCCCGCGGCCACGGCGGCGGCCAGGGTTGCCGCGATGAGGAGCGCGGCTTGCCCGACGGGACCCGTCGTCGCGGCGGAGAGCCCGAGAAGAGGGCCTCCGTACACGGACACTGCCGCGGCGACGTAGGCCCCCACGGCGAAGAAGCCCGCATGCCCAATGGAGAACTGCCCCGCCACCCCGTTGGTGAGGTTCAGGGACGCGGCGAGAATGACGTTGATACCCGCGAGCAGGAGGATTTGGTAGAAGTAGGGGCCTTGCCGGATCGGTCCCTCGAGCAAGAGTGTCGTCGCGAGCCATTGCAGGGCGGCGAGGCTGGCGATCGTGCCAAGAATCAGGCCTAGACGTTTCATGGACGGTGTGACGAAGAAGGGAAATCTGAAATCTGAAATATGAAAGATGAAAGAACGCAAGCAAGGCAAACACCCGGCATTTCCACCGGCCGACTTGCAGTTCGTTTCATGTTTCCGATCTCATCTTTCATCTTTTGCGTCTTCACACTTTCTCCGCCTGCCGCTTGCCGAGCAGCCCTTCGGGTCGCAGCAACAGCACGACGATCAGGATCAGGAAGGCGATCGCATCACGGTAGGTGGAGGAACCATAACCCGCGACCAAGGTTTCCGCCATGCCGAGAAGGAGGCCGCCCAGCACCGCGCCGGGGATGCTGCCGATGCCGCCCAGCACCGCGGCCACGAAGGCCTTGATGCCGGTCATCAGCCCCATCAGCGGGTCGATGCCGGGCAGGTTGAGCGAGACGAGGATGCCGCCTGCGGCGGCGAGCGCCGAGCCCAGCGCGAAGGTCAGGCTGATGATGGCGTTGACGTTCACGCCCATCAGGCGCGCGGCGTCGGGGTTGTGCGACACGGCCCGCATGGCGGTGCCGGTGCGGGTGCGGCGGATGAAGAACGTGAGCCCGATCATCAGCGCCGCCGTGACGGCGAAGACGATGAGCTGCTGGTTGGTGAAGACCACGCCCGCGGCCTCGTACCGCCGCTCGGCGATGAGTTGCGGGAAGAACTTCGGGTCCGCGCCGAACAGGAGCTGCGCGAGGTTCTCGATCAGCAGCGAAACTCCGATGGCGATGATGAGCACCGTCAGGCGCGAGGCGCGGCGTACGGGCCGGTAGGCCAGTCGCTCGATGAGCATGCCGACGACGGCGCAAGCGGCCATCGCGAGCAGGAGCACCGCCAAGGTCTCGACGAGCCCGCCTGCGAGCCGCCCGTGCAAGAGCCGCGAGGCGTAATAACCCGCGAAAGCGCCCAGCATGTACACGTCGCCGTGGGCGAAGTTGATGAGGCGCAGCACTCCATACACCATGGTGTAGCCCAGCGCCACCAGCGCGTACACGCTGCCCAGCGAAAGGCCGTTGAGGAGTTGCTGGAGGAGGACGGTCACGGGTTACGGATCCACCGTTTCCTTGTACAGGAATTTCCCGTCCTTGACCTCGAGCACCACGGCCGACTTGACCGCGTCGCGCTGGGCGTTCAAGGTGATGTTTCCGGTGATGCCGGGGAAATCCTGGGTTTGCGCCAGCGCGTCGCGGATGGCCTTGGGGTCATCGCTGCCGGCCCGCTTGATGGCGTCGACCAAGACGCGCGCGGCGTCGTAGCCCAGTGCCGCCAGCGCGTCGGGCGCGCTTCCGTGCTTGGCTTTGAACTTCTCCACGAAGGCGCGGATTTCCGGAGCGGGGTTGTCCACCGAATAGTGGTTGGAGAAGAATCCGTTGTGAAGGGCGTCGCCGCCGATTTCCCACAGCTTCTCACTGTCCCAACCGTCGCCGCCCAGCAGCGCGCCCGTGAAGCCCAGGCGCCGCGCCTGCCGCGCGATCAGACCGACCTCGGTGTAGTATCCGGGGATGAAGATCGCCTCGGGCTTTTTCGCGATGAGCGACGTCAGTTGGGCGTTGAAATCCTTGTCGCCCGCGGTGTAGCTCTCGTCGGCGACAATGCTGCCGCCCGCGCCGGTGAAGCTCTGCGTGAAGTAGTCAGCGAGACCCACCGAGTAATCGCTCTTCACATCGCGCAGGATGGCGACCTTGGAGAGCTTCAGCGAGTTCCGCGCGAACTTGGCCATCACCTCGCCCTGGAACGGGTCGATGAAGCACACGCGAAAGATGTAGTCGCCCACCTGCGTCACCTTGGGGTTGGTGGAACCGTGCGAGACCATCGGGATGCCGCTGCTCTGCGCCATGGGCGCGGCCGCGAGGCTGTTCGAAGACGCGAACTCGCCGATCAGCGCGACCACGCGATCCTTGCTGATGAGCTTGGTGGCCGCGGTAAGCGCCTCCTCCGGCTTGCCCTGATCGTCCTCGACCACGAGGCGGATTTTCTTGCCGAGCACCCCGCCGGCCGCGTTGGCTTCCTCGATCGCCATCTCCACACCCTTGTGCGTGCTCTGTCCGAAGCTCGCGATGGAACCGGTGAGTGCACCGTACTCGCCGATGACGATTTCATTGGAGGCCTGCTTGTTGCAGGCCGAGAGCAGGACGGACCCTGCGGCAAATATCAGCGCGGCAGCGGTCAGGACGGTGGTACGGTGGCGCGTGGCGAACATCGAAAATCCCCCGGTTTTTCGGGGAAAAGTAACCGAAAACACGCGGAAACGCGGGGTTGAATCCCCGCTCAGCAATACCGCCGCGCCAGCTCCGCGAAGGCCGTGTCGGGATGCGTCACAAGCCACCCCTCCGTGAGCGCCCCGCCTCCCAAACGGCTCTCCACCGAGTTGTACCAATGCACCACTGTCGTCTCGGGGCGCAGCATCGCATCCACATGCCGCGCGGTTCCGGGCCGGAACCAGTGCATGGAGATTTCGGGACCCAAGGGATAAAAGTGGGGGGCCGGCAGGACATCGAAGCCGTGGAGGGTTCCCTCCGCCGTGGCTTTGCCGACCGCCCGCTGCAGCAGGTGGGTTCCGAGGCGGAAACGCTTCACGCGTTCCTCCGGAGGCAGTTCGACCATCATCCGAAAGCACAGATCGAGAAAGGGATGTCCGGCCTCTGCGCCCAGCACCGCGTTGTTCGGCGCCGCCGGATACAGGCCTTCGATGAGGCGGAACATCCACCAGCCCCCGGGAATTGCGGCGAGGGCTTGGCGCTTTGCGAGCCGCCACCCCGCTGCGGCCCAGCGCAACGGGTTTTTGCTGGCGAACAGGTCGGCGGGCAAGGCCAGCGGTTCGGCGCCGCAGAACCCCGAACGGTCTCGCAACCGCGCAGGATCCCGCCCATCCTTGTTTTCTTGATCATGAATCGTGAGCGTATCGAAGTCGAGGTACACGCCGCCGAGCTTATACAGCGCGGCGAGTCGGATGAGGTTGGCCTTCGTCGCCGGGGAGAGTCCCTTCGCGAACAGGTCGCGCGCGATGGAGTCCGCGCCGTGCGGAAGGCCGTCGAACCACGACGCGTCGGCTTTCGCCAACATCAACTCCGGCCACGCGGCGCACTCGCCCAGCTTGTCCTGCAGACCGTTTGGGTCATCCGTGACGATCAAGATTTCCTCGGGCCGAAATCCGCGCCGTGCGGATCGCAGGGCGAGCAAATTGCCGTAGGGGAAAGCCTGTCCGAACCAGATGAAGATGAGGCGATTCGGGATCATGGAGAGGAAAAGATGGAAAATGGGAAGTGGGAAATGGAAATTGAAGCGGCAGTGGAATTTGGGTGTTGTTTATTTCCCATTTTCCACTTCCCATTTTCCACTGTTGTCGGCCAACGCTCGATAGACTTCCATCTCGCGCTCGAAACACTTCTCCCACGTCAACCCGTTGGCGTAGGCCGCGGCGCGGCGGGATTTCTCCGGCCAGCTCGCACGGTCACGCCAGAGCGCCTCGATGGCGTCGACGAGCGCTCCCGGATTCGCGACCGGAACCGTGACGCCCGCGCCGGAAGCCTCGACGTGCTCGCGCGCGGCGCCTTGGTCCGCGGCCACCAGGATTTGCCCGCAGGCGAGCGCCTCCACGATGGACAGCCCGAAGGTTTCCCACCCGCTCAGCGCAAGGCCCATGTCGCACGACGCGTACCACGCCGCCATTTCCTCGGGGCTGCGCACGAAGCCGATGTATTGGATATGGCGATGCGCGGCGACGGCGGCTTGCACGCGATCGAGGTCGGGACCGGTGCCCGCGAACACCACGGCCGGTTCGTGTCCGAGCCGTCGCACGATTTCGGGATAGGCCGCGAGGAAGGTGCGAAGGCCTTTTTCCTCCGCGAAGCGATGCCCGAAGAAAATCGTGAGACGTTCGGGAAGCCCGGCCTTCAGGGACTCAACACGCGTGTCGTCGCGCCGGCCCGGGTGGAAGGTGCGCGTGTCCACGCCCAGCGGCACGTGATGCAGGTTGCGGATACCGCGCACCCGCATGCGTTCAAGGATCACGCGGCTCGACACCATCACGGCGTCCATGCGGTTGTATTGCCTGCGCGCAAAGGCCCAGGCAAGCGACGCAGCCTGTCGCCCGATCGTTTTTCCGAATCGGCCGAAGAACCGTTCCACGTAGGTCACCGGAAAATCCGCGTGCCAGAAGCCGACAAGCTTGGGGCGCGGTTCGATCCCGGCGATCGCGCGGCGGATGCGTCCAGGCAGCAAATACGGACTCCCGATCTCGATGATGTCGGGCTTGTGCCTGAGGATGACTTCGCGCAGTGCCGCGACGGACGGGCACAGGCGGTATTCCCAGTTGCCGGGGAACTTGAACGCGGGAACATGCTCGACGAAGGACTCCGGCCCGGTTTGCTCGCTGCGCGCCGCCGCCCCGGGCATCACCATCACGTGGCGAAAACCGGGACGTTCCCGGAAGAACACCATCTTCTGAAGATGGTAGCGTCTGACGCCACCCCCCGAGGGGCTCCAGAACTCGTTGACGTCGAGAATGACGAGAGGGCGTGACGGGGACATCAGGTGGAAAAGGTAGTTGGGGCGCGCGCGGCGATCGCTGCCACGGCTGCGGCAATGCCCTGATCCGATCCCATCCGCGTCCAGACGGCAAGCATGGCGTCGCCATCCGCCGCCGGGCTCCAGTCTGCGCGCGCTGCGGGGATTTCCGGCGGTGCGCTCCGGAAATCGGGCGCGGTGCCGACCCACTCGGGGAGTAGATCGGCGTTTGCGATCCGATTCGGCAGCGCGAGGCGAGCACCCGAGAGCATGCGCCGCCCCAGATGGAATGTGGGCGCGTCGAGCACCGCCCACACGCGGGTCGGGATGCGCCGCAGGAACAGTTCCAGCGTGATGGTGCCGGGGAAGGCAATGGCCGCGCCCGCGTCCGCGAAGCTTGTGTCCTTGTCGGTAAGAACGCGCGCGCCGCCTCCCGCGGTCTGGACACACAGAGCGCGCGCCTCGTCCGCGAGAAATTCCGGTACGAGCACATCCACGCCGTCGAGCGTGCCGAAGAAGGCGCGCGCGCGTTCCAGCCACAAAGGCAGATTGCGGCGCATCACCCCGGCGCGGCTGCCGGGGCAGAGCAGCAGGCGCGTTCCACGTGCGGGCTCAAAGGCCGGTGGGTCGAAGAAGTGGCCTTGCGCGACGGATTCGATCCGCGCTCCGTAAGCTTCCGCTTCGAACGGGAAAAGGAACTGCAACGAGACTCCGGCGAGGTCGCGCCGCAACCGGGCGAGTCGCCGCGCCGGATTGCGGTAGGCCCACAGCTGCGGTGGCGCGATGTAGTGCACGGGAATGCCGAGTGCGCGCGCGCGGCGGGCCAGAGCGACGTTCATGCCCGGATAGTCCGCGAGCAGTACAAGGTCGGGCCGGAACGCTTCCAGCTCGCGGAGCAGGCGCATGCGCGCGCGCCACAGGAACAGGGCGCGGCGCAGCACGTCGCCCGCGCCGTTCACGGCGAGGGATTGCATGGGGTAGAGGGATGCGAGGCCTTGCGCGGCGCACAACGGGCCGCCGACGCCGTAGAGTTCAAGATCAGGGACGCGTGCGCGGAGACCGCCGAGCACGGCCGCGAGGATGCGGTCTCCCGACGCCTCGCCCGCAACGCAGAAAATCCTCACCCCTCCCCCCGCCTTCGGCGACCCCCTCCCCTCTCCATGGCGCAAGCGAACATGGAGA
>JAUMHE010013070.1:0-15976 GCA_032359235.1 Enteromius mattozi | reverse complement strand
CACGAGGCTACATTGCGCATGTCATGAACCGTCGAACCGTGCGACGCATGCATGCTCCGAACCGAGACAAGCGAACCAAACCGTCCTTTTTTTTTGATGAACCGTGCCCTCCCTATTATATATATATATATATATATATATATATATATATATATTTATTAGGTGTGTATTATGCAGTGTCACATCATAGATAAGTAAAACAAATGTTAGAATTTCATAAATTAATAAAAACTATATAGACATATTTAAAAACAATACACTAAATACACAAAAAAATTACTGAAACTAACTAAAATAAAAAAAAAATAAAATAAAATGAAATGAAAACAGAAACTGCTATTATTAGTAGTAGTAGCATTACCATATAATATAACTTTTTTATGTAAACTTGTAAATATGTTAGAGTGTAATAGAGTCAGAGTTAACATAGCATCCTTAGGAATAATATTTGCTACAGAGAAGTTCCAAGAACAATAGCAGCACCAATGTGAACAACATCAAAAATATCATTCATAATAATGACGGCATTACCAGTAATATTTCTATTAATATCAGATGAATAGAGCAGGAACATGTATAATATTTATTTGATGTAGTATTTATGGAGAGAGATCAAGGTTTGTCTTAGACTGTTAATGGTGATTTTCCATTAATCTCTTTTTAGATCTTAGACTTGCTTTAAATGGCTTCTCAAAAGCCATTAACTTACACTTTGCTGAAATGTACCCATGCATACACCGGAGCCTTCATTTTCACCAAGGCTAAACCTCTGAAGGGGCTGGGACAGTTTTTCATATTGACCTTCATGCCAGATCTCATTATCTCCACATGATGTCTATTTATGACAACCCCATACATCAAATTCAGGCCTCTTAGCGCAACTTTGGTGACAGTTAACATTTCACTGAGGTAGTTTGGAGCCTTCTGGCTCTAATGGGAACTTTTCAGGTTCTCAAAAAGAAAACTTGACAGAGAGAAGACTGGAAGAACACAAGAACCTGAGGGGGGAAAAATGTCTCTTGGCTGATGGCTGACCTGCTCCAGACCGCAACCCTGTGACCTAGTTGAGCATGCTAGCTGAAGGCGTTTAGTGTAGCATACTGGCTAAGGACAGGTAGATTCTAATAATATAGCTCCATTGAGGGATTCAGGCTTCCACAGCTGTGACAGGCCCACCAGCTTTGACTCTATTACACTCTTCCATGTTGGGCAGAAGTGTCAGTGTAAGAAGCCAGAAAGGCTAATTCACTTCTGTGAGATGTCAAATGAGAAGATGTGCTATGTTATTAGGACATTTCTCAGCCAATTCCGTTACATTTTAATACACACTCCAGTGGCTGTAGGTTTATCGTTGAACTTTCTCTCTCTTTTTTTTTCATTAATGATGACCATAAGAAAACTCCTTCCTTACTGGCTGCTGTGTTTTAGTTCTGTCACGATGAAATGCTGATCTAAATTGGGAATATCTGTTTAATTACATGGTTGCCTCATCCCTTACACCTTAACGCACCCTTAAACCTACCTATACCACCAAACCTGTCCCGTATCCCACTTCAATAGCAGTCAATGTCTTTTATCATACAATATGAACACAATAAGTACAGTTTTACATAGCTAGGGCCACAGAACATAAAATTGAATCAAACTTGCTTTCAAAAAAAAGCAGCTTTCTGTGGGTTGGTTCAGAGAATTTGCATCACCAACTGAACCCAACTATAATAATTTGCCTGCAAAAATGGTAAATGTTAACTCAACACTTACCAAACAAGCAACAAACCAAAGCAAGAGGAGCTGGGAAAGGTGGAGGGTTTCAGAGGAACTCTGAAAGCGTGCTGCGAAAAGCTGTATTGAATGCTAACTAACCAATTAAAAGCAGCAAGCTTATTGGCTGTGTGTAACATGAACCAATCAGCTTGTTTCAAGTTGTTTAATGCTGTGAACATCATTAGTTTGCATTAACAACCCATCTGCCTGGCCATATAGAGTTTCATTACAGAACTTGGCATTTACGTAGAACCGACTCAAACTCGTATCATCTGTATGAACACTGCAAAATATGTGCAACATACTGTAGCATGTATGCTACCCTGAGGGTCACAGCTCTGACAAGTCCAGCACTTTTTGCGATTTTCCTGTAACTTTGCATTTAAATCAGGATGTAAACTTGTCTGAGCCTTTCCAACTTTCCCTGTAGACACATTAGAGGTCATCAGGTTTCAAACATCTGGGACTTTGCTGTCGAGGTTTGTTGTTAGCTCTTGCATGGTCACGCTTAGCGACCTGTGTTTGTTTGCCCCCAAGTGGTCCGTTCTGCTTCATCCATGCTGACAGGCTGATTTATTTGCACTCTGACCGGGGTACGGTTGGGGAATAGGGGGAAAACACTCGGGCTAACACCTTCTTGTGCCCCACTCTTAACTGACTCTCTTCTGACATCAACTTTCTCTCTCTCAGATTTTGTCTGTGAGCACTGCAGCCTGCAATTTTTTTTTCCTTTTCCAGAGGAAAATACAATAAACAATACCTATATTTTGACAGGAATGGTTCCAGAAAGAAGTGCTGAGGTGTCTAAAGTACTGATTTAATGTCCACAAAGAGAGGAGGCAGAGACTATTCCACGAACTAGTGAGCTGCCTTCATACTGTATGTTGAAACCCAAGCCAGGCTCATTGTAAATACATTTCTGCAACACTGGTATTACGTACCTTACTGCACGTTTCGTTTAGGCAGTTTCAAAGTGAGTCCAGTTTGTGGCGATGAATGCTCAATACATGACTCATTTTTGTTACTTAGATATTTGCACGTATGGCTGTGTTTTTTTTTCAGCGCTTCAGGTACGTATGTGCTGGTACCTAATTCAAGTACCCAGAGAGGGAAAAAAAAAAGTTAATGCTCTATTGTGTTGGAAATATCCCCTTCACAAAGCCCAACCCTAAACCTTCCAGATAGGGTTAACAAATGCAAAACTGGTATAAAAAACATGCAGCCATGCCAATTTAACTTTGCAGGTTTGAATATAATTTTTAATAGGGTTATTTTCACTATGTTTAGCTTTATTGCAGTTTTAGTTTTATTAATGTACATCAATTTACATTTATTTCAGTTAGTTGCAAAGGTAACATTTTTCTAATGTTTATTTTTTATTTTTTTTTATTTAAATTAACACAAATTTTAACAGTTTTTAACAGTATTAATTGTAGTTTTTAATAAACATTACTTCTGCCATTGCCTTCTCTTTCCTGCTAATTTGCAGGTTTTCCTTTTATTGATTTAATTTTGTATTTTATTTATATTTATTTATTTATTTTAAGAACTATTGAAGGGTAAGGCTGATACGCTGGATGTGGATGTCCAAATGAAACGCTCAGAAATCAATAGTTCTTTTATAAAGGTCTAACTAGACCACACATAATGGTCGGTCAGAGAGACAACACATTTACGATGCTGTCTTTTTCTCTGAAATAATCTAACATGCAAGGGCATACGCACACTCGCTTTTCTCAACCTAGCATGACACTCATGAATATTATTTTGACATCCTTGGCTACCTAACAGGGGTCCTCTCTTTCAGAAAATAGGACTCACAAAGGAGGAGTGGTTCTTTAGATAATTGCAATTAGTATTTTTGGCCGGACACTGTGTTTTGGCTGGGATCCAGCTATGAGAATTGAGTGCTGGAGCATCGGCCAGTTCTGGCTGCCGTCCAGGAGCTGCTGCTGGTTTGACTGTGTGTTCAGACCATGAAGGACTAGTGAGGACCGAGGGAAGCAACAGCCCAACTACATGACAGGATATTATTTCCTGCAAATGCTGTGAGTTTTACACTGCCGGCTTGGTGTATAAAACAACCCCCTACCTTCCCATCCGGTCCTTTATGCTGCTGTCTCTTGCCCCTTTTTCCACCGACAAGGTGTTGGAACTCGTGCCCACTTCCATTTAGGCACGACTTCAGCTCTAAAATGTAAGTTGGACCTGACAGTTGGGAATGATAGGTACAGAAGGGGTTGCCACACTCTCAGAAGAAAAGGGAAGAAAGAAAAGAAATGTACAAAAGCAGTCCCTGGGGAGGTATCTTTTCAAATGGTACAAAAATTTATAATTTTTGTAATATTATGTCCACTTTAGGTACTAAAATGTCCCTTAAGGGTACTAATATATTCCATTTAGGAGTGAATATGGTACAAAGGTGTGTTTTTGAATGATTAAGGGAGGAATCATGTCAACAGAACAGGGTCTCTCCTCTCATATAAGGGTGGGAATTTTACGCACCACATGTTTTAGAAAGTCACAATTAAAAAGAAAAAAAACAGCTTCCATGTGGTATGTCTTTCGAATGGGATCTGTAAACACATGTTGCCTCTGTGCTGCATTAAAAAGAATGAATCAATCGAGAATCATTTCAGAAGGAATTTTTTTTTTTCCCCCACTGGTACTCTTATGCACATATCATCATTTGCAACCCTCAAGAATTTCAGGCTTTACACTTTTAGCAGCAGCTAAACACACACATGCAAGCACACACTTAAATGCAAGAGCGATCCATCAAAGCGTTCAGAGCTGTCAGGGGTAAACAGGAGAAAAGGGCGTAAGCAAGAATCTTCTAACACAGATTTGATTTGCCTCGATTTACCTTAAAAAAAAAGAAGAGAAGCCCGCTGATATGGCTTCAGTCGTATTGCATTTGCCAACAGGCATATGTCACTTTCGTGCCGTCAAAATCCTCACTTGTGGCTGCTGTGTAATCTGATTTACCAGCAGAGGAAGAGATGCTTGAAACACCAATTCTGGATTGTTATCAAAACGGGACTGACACGCCTATTAGCGCCTTTCATCCAGGTCTGACGTGTCACCAAATTATAAACTTTCTGAGCAATATTCCAGTGTTTTCTGTCGGATCCGACGTTTTTGGCAGGAGGGGAGGGGGAGTCAGCCAGGTTTTTAGCATCCAATCTGGCCAGCGCTCCCTCCGCAGATGCTTTTGTGATGATGGAAGCAAGCAAACACGAGAGAGAGACCTTTTCTCATCACACACGTGTATTCACGTGTATGCACCGATCCGGCATTGCCAGATGCACTGCATGATGGGTAACCTGAGGGCTGCAGGCAGGCAGAAATTAGACAAGGAGGTATTACGCATAGAGGAGCCATCTGCTAGTTTAATTACACTTTTTCTGTCACTTTTTTTTTTTTTTAGGTAAACTCGCCTAATGATTTGCATGTGCAAGTTTGCTAATCAAATGCTTGTGGTGAAAATTTCAGATGAAAAAAAATCTACATTAAGAGTGAAAAAAAGATACGTGGCAACCTTCAATTGGGACCCCTCTCCGTGTCCACTGACATTTTGGGGGTAATTGTGTTTTCGCGATGGGAGCCCCTATAAGAGGCGGCCTCTAATACATCCAGGAGATTGGCTGGCAAAAAATGTAAATTACAGTGTGTGTGATGTCAATTATTCAAATAGACGCTATTTTTAAAATAGTAAAAGGAGAGAGAAAGGCGAGATGATTTGGGGCCGGGGGAGCAGAGGGGATGAGGGACCCACAAATCATGTTCTTCACGCTGGGAAATAACAAATACCAATCTAACACTTGAATGAGCCCTAACTCTCTGTACATATTTTGCCCTGGCATTGCCTTCTCAAGCCAAGCATTAAATCCTTATCCATTGCACACAGCACTGATAGCTTCAAACATGAACAGCAAAAAGGACTGTGTGTTTGTATATGTGTGCACTCTGCTCAGGAGCTTTATTTGCCCCTGTCCAAGCGCTAGTCTAACCTGTCTGATTTACAGAAATCTGGCAACCAGAACCAAAAGGTCACTTTATACTTGAACCTCGATGTACAGATGACCCCCTAATATCGCTCTCTCCCTCTTTTTTTTTTCAGGTGGCCAACCTCGCCTGTTCCATCTCCAATAATGAAGAGGGGGTGAAGTTAGTGCGCATGGCTGCTACACAGATCGATAGCCTGTGTCCTCAGGTAAATGGCCTGAACTTTTGCCATCCATCCACTATTCAGTTTTCTATAACCTCTTGCAGCAGTTTTATATGGTGCTGACAAATAGTAATTCACTTAACACATTGTGTCACTTATTCACTATAATGCACCTTATTTGCAAAACTGTTTATTCCATATTTGCCAACCACAACTATAACATTGCACTATTACCAAAGCACAAAATTCCCTTTGGTGGTGTACATTTTTTATTGATGATGGCAGCAGTTATTCCTCAAATGATGGAGAAGAGCAGAGCCAGGCACATATCCAAACCCGTCATATTTATTAAAATATTACTAACATTAGATTTTTTTTTTTTTGCTATACAATGTCAACATGAAAAGCTGTTCGTAACCCATTGAGAAAAAAATGTAAGGAATCAGTCAGAGGAAAACTCCAATGTAAAAATCAAAATGGCTTGGTTATGTTGCAACAGTTTTTAAGAGACATCATGCACAGTGGTAATCATTTTGGGGGAATGTGCATTAGAAGAATATGGTCCATTCAAAGTCAGTCTAAAATGGCATTGACAAACCCTTTTTTGCAATGTATTTATGAGAAATGTAGAGCAATTAGATTTTAACTATTGCAAATTCATTTTCCTCTCCAAAATGAAAAGACTAAAGACGTCATCAAAGTTGAGGCATTCAGAAATCTTTTTCTTCATAATAAGTGGCAGAAAGAAATCTGAACTTACCATGAAGTGAATTGGCTATGTCTAAGGTTGAACTTAAATTAAAGGTTCCAGTTTAATTGAGGTATTAAGAAGCTACCCTAGAAAACTCTGGAAGTAATTGTGAGTTGTTGAAGGTTGTTTCCTCTCAGCAGTGTAAATGAGTACTAAGAAATTTGGCAAAGACAAATTTAACCCTAGTTAAGGTAAGTTTATGAAAAGTCATATGACTTCAAAGTAGTAAAAACAGCTGGTATTATAGTTTATGGGTTTATAGGGAATTTAAAAATGTGCGACTTCATAAGTTTGATTGAAAACATGCACACGGTTTGATAAAATGACCTTTGTCAATAGCATGATTAGTTTTGTAGTTTTAGATTTAGGGGAGGTTCATAATCAAACCAATTTCTTTCTCACAGGTAATCAACGCAGCCCTGACCTTGGCCGCACGCCCTCAAAGCAAGGTTGCTCAGGACAACATGGACGTTTTCAAGGACCAGTGGGAGAAGCAAGTACGCATCCTGACTGAGGCCGTTGATGACATCACTTCAGTTGATGACTTTCTGTCTGTTTCGGGTAAAATGGAAAAAGATTGCTATATTCTATGTTTTTATGAGAACACCATTGAGTATTTACTCCCTGCTGGTGAACAGGAAATCAAGCAACCATTCTGTATCCATACTATTGAAACATATTGAGCTTTTCACACACAGATGTTTTTTTTTTTGTTGTTTTTTTTTTTTTTTTATGTGAAAACCATCATCCTCCTCTTGACATCTAAACTCTTCACCCTTTGTACAGCAGTAGAAAATAGCGATGTCTATTTATCCCTCTTCATAACGAACACTCTAAAATGTCAGCTGCCTGCACCATAAAGATCCCATTATCCTGAATGGGAATGTCCATCCAATAATGAATGTAAATGGCCATGTAATTCAGCATAAATATGAACAATTATGACCCTTTACTTGCTTTGAAACAGTGTCCACACTATATTGTTATTTTGTCCACAGCTCCAAATCTTATTGTTTTGCATTCATGTAAAAGATTATCGTATTTACAATGGACATACACATATTCCATTTGTTCTATGCAATTTATTCTTTCTATGCAGTTTCACGTGAGCATTATATTCAAACCTGTATGTCTTTTATAGATAATAATCAGAAATGTATTAGAATATATATATATATATATATATATATATATACATACACACACACACGTATACAGTATATAAAATATAATGCATGCTCTGAATATGTATGGAGACGTGTGCTTCAATAGTTCACCCATTTTTTTGCTGAAAACAAGATAATCATGTTCAACTTAAGTGCTGCATGTCATCATCTCAAACTTCTTTTCTTTGCAACGTCGACTTTACAATCTCACCTCCCACCTCTTAAAAACCTGGCTCTCCTCTCCATCCACTTCTCTTTTTTTGCCATATTTTGCTGGCTGAAGTGTAGTATATCCTATTTGGATCCTGCACAAAAACTATTAGAATTAATACTGTATACTCATTATAATCTCTGCCTTGAAATCCCTGGATATAGTATAAATCGGTACTAAATACACAACAAATGAATGAATGGAATCCTGGATGTTGTGGGCCAGATCTTGTATATCTGACAGGTCTATGTGGGCTGTATGAAATGAAGCTGGAGGCAATATTGGTATGCAGCCCACCGCCTGTTGTCCAGAAACTGGTGTGGTGCATTCCAGTTTGAAAATATTCTCCTGCAAACCTGTGAATAAAACATGTCAGGACTCAACAATAAGGATTTTTTGTTTGTTTGTTTTGTTTTATTATTATTATTATCAAAATGCTGGCCTGGCTTTGCCAGTATTTGAGATTAGCACTTGCCCTGCCAACATGTTCACTGGACACAAAAGAAAAAAAATGCATTATTGTATGCCTCAGAAAGAAAATATTTGGGTAGCTGACACAGGGACATACTTTTTTTTTTTTTTTGAGAGAGAGAGAGAGAGAGAGTTTTATGGCCCACCTTACATTTAGAACTGGAGCTAAGTCTGTGTAAAATGGTTCAATAAACAATGCAACTGCATACCTTTTGTTTAGTTTACATGAAAATACACGTATGGCATGTGACATATCTGTGACATGTCTGTCAGCTGGCCTGAAATGCTCTCATGTTGTCCTTGGTCCATCCTTATAATTGAGCCCTGCATGTCCTTTTGTAAAATTCAGATACAATAGATTTTTTTATCCTGCTTGCAAAAAATCAATTGTGTTACATTTATTTCACAGTATAGTCGTAAACAGAGTACAGAGTATTGAAACAGGAAGGGAATCATTTAATACTTTCTCATGGGAAAGAAAATTAAAGTGTAAAAGCTGAATAGCCAAGATTTTTCTAAAGTATCTTTTAAAAATATGCTGCAATGATGATGATTGTTGAGAGTTGACCAAGCCTAATTTCAAACTAGTTATGCTTGATTTAAAAGCCTCCTGAAGACAGTTTCTTGTTCTTCAGCTGCACTGCTTTATCCAAATCTAAACAGACCAGCTTCTAGATCCATTAAGGCAGTGGTATGGGTATCGTAAAGGTTTTAACGGTATTACTACTTTTATCGATACCACTTATCGATACCGGTACTTTAACGGTAATCTTATCTTACTTTTCGTTGTGTTTTTAATATAAAAAAGTTATTAAAAAAAATAACTGAGAACAGAATTAACATTTTTTTTTTTTTAAATGTAAAATAATTATCTGTAGCCTAACAAACACCAACGTTTGAGCAATTGCCAATAACGAGTGCAGGCAGATGTCTTTAATATTATCACAAATTAGAAAAGGTTAAAATATGCTGCGTAACGATTATTTGGCAATAAATAGAAAATGTATTTTTTTTCTCCAGTACCGACAGCAGAACCGTTAACGTCACAAGTTATCGATACTTTGGTCTTTTAGAATTTAGCACCATAAGTACAGAGTTTCGGTACCCATCCCTACTGATCAATCAATTATTTGAAAAGTAGATGTGCAAGTGTGTTGGAGCAGGGTTGGAACTAAACTGTTTGACACAACTGTTCTAGAAGAATTTTGGTTGTAAAGTACCTTGCAAATTTTTTGGGGACTTGAATATGTTTCCTTACTGTTTTATCTCTACTATCCACAGAGAACCACATTCTGGAGGATGTGAATAAGTGTGTGATCGCCCTGCAGGAGGGGGATGTGGACACGCTGGACAGGACAGCAGGGGCGATCCGTGGCCGAGCCGCTCGTGTGGTGCACATTATTAATGCTGAGATGGAGAACTACGAACCTGGCGTCTACACTGAGCGTGTCCTCGAGTCCATCAAGCTCCTCTCTGAGACCGGTGAGAACAAAGATCACACACGCACCTGGGTCCTGATCTTGTCTCATGCTCACTAAGGCATGAACTTATGGTAGAGATGGGGACAGATGGAGAGAGGAGATCAGGAAGCTCTTGGAAGAAGGAAGTTAGAGGAGAGAGGGGTAGACAGACGAGCAAAGATGGTGAGGCCGGAGATACCACCTGTTCCTTCCTCTGGCACTCATCCTTTGCTCATTCATTTTTCATCTGTTTTCCCCCAACCCCTCCACCTTTGACAGTCTAGTGCCAGCTTTCAGGAGGCAGCAATTTAGACACTGACAGACAAGGCCGGGGGCCAAAACATACAAAGTAGTGCAGAGATTTGTGCATAGCTTTTCCAGTGCTTTCAAGACGCAATATCTGACAGGAAGCAAAAAAAGCCTGCTATCTTAGGTGTTAATGTGTGAGAAACATCTCGGCTGACACTTTTTGATGTAGTTGTTCCATCTAAATGCGCTTCGACAATTGTTCAGAATCAACAAATGCAGGGTGGCTGGAAAATGAGCACTCAAAATATTATTCTGGCGGCGGCGCTTTGTCCTGCCTCCCTTGGTGTGTCTAAAACATTACATTAGACTATTTTGACAGCCGGCTTTGTTTAGAAGAGCGAGAGGAATATGAGTTGAAGAAAATAGCAGTCCTGCTTTCAGGGTTGAGACTGCAATATTTTGTTCTTATAAAATTATCATCTTCATCATCTGCACCTCTAAAAGTTTGTTGTTCTTTTACATTAATAAAATATTTAAATGAAGCATTGAGATTTTCCTGTCACAAATAGCATCAAGTCAGATCGATATGATAATGAGAGTTCTGGTGGTTAGACCTTATCTAGTAATAACTTTACACTCAAAACTGATCCATATGGTCAGAAATTGAGGCGCATTCAGATCAGATTGTGTTGGTGCCTTTGCATTGTATCCTGATTTGCATTATTTTTATTGCACTGTCAATGAAATTTATTTTTAGTGAATCCTCTCATTTTTGTGCATTCAAATCTTTCCTCTATTAACCCACCTTGGAGGGCATGGAGGGCTGATACCACCATCTGTGTTACACTGCTGCACAATATGAGTCACATGTACTTCATGTCACTTATCCGCTGAAAAGTATGAAACATTACATTTAATTTACCCTGTGTTTCCTTCTTTCTTACTTAAACAGGGACTTTTAGAGACTTAATGAGGACCAAACACTAGCATTTCATTACTGAGTCAATTGAAAATAAACCGCCTACCTTTGTCTTATATATATATATATATATATATATATATAAAGATAGCACACTCTTTTCCGGAAATCACAAGTTGAACAGTTAATGCTCGCTCAGCTTGAATGAGAAACTGTTCTGCTAGTTGCTTCAGCAAAACCAAGAGAAATATCTGCATGCTCGATTGAGAGTGATAATTGAATTGTGAAAGGGCTGGACGCCCAGACTGGCTCTCATCTTGTCTGTATTCACTTTGATGAGGTGGTACTTTTCATTCGATTTCACTTTTTTTCTGTTTCTGTCTTTGTTTTGGGATGTTGGTGCCACCCAGGGCTGTCGTCGGGGAAAAGGGCAACTGGGGCCCTTTGATGAGAGGGACCCACTGAGTTCCTCTGTCATATAGCATATAGGCCCAGGGGAGGGAGGGCCACCCATAAAAAATTTGTCCCATGCCCCGTGAATTTAAGTGACAGCCATGGTGCCACCGCATAAATGGAATTGAACCATAAAGCATTTCAGCATTGATTCTTCCAGACCTTTCATTATTGCATACGACTTGGCACTGAAAATGTCAATGAATTTTTGAAAGTTTGCAGGTTTAGGCCAGACGTAGCACTGGGGAGGGGGCTTAGTGAATTAGCATATTAGAAGTGAATAGCATCTGAGCCTGTTTTCCGTTTAATTAAGATGTTTGCTACTCAACTATGTTGCTTTATCAATTGAATAATAAAGAAAATCTACAGAGGCACAATGTTCCAGTGGGCAATTAGAGTAAAACTGCAAGTACTGGTCTGTAGTTTTATGTCACAGATGTTTTCAATCCCTCACAACATAAGGTCAGGTTATCACTTTTTTAAAGTTAGTAAAAACTAGCAGCTCCAAGTGTCTGACAGGTTCCTATCAATTTCTTCAACTTTTTGGTTTAGTTCCTTTATCAGCAGATTGATATCTTTTAGCCTTATTAGAACATACTAAACTTTACCGTTATTTATTTATTTTTTCCCAAGGCAGTGTAAATATAACAAAAGTCCAGCAAGTCCAAAGCTCTATAAAGATATGCCGCTAAAGGACCTTCAGCACACAGTGCTCACGAATCTCGAATCATGTCCTTGAGCTTGAAAATCAATAGTCTAATAGCAAAGCTGTGATGACTTTCCCCTCTCTCTTTATCCTTTCCATCCTCTTCCCGATCCAAACTAATCTTCATGCGGGAAAAATTACCCCATCATTAAGGTTATGCTCAGGCCCCCAGTAGATTAAAAATGAGAAATATGGCTGATGTAATAGTGCCAAGTAGAAGGCAGCAGTAGCAATACTGTCATGGAGTATGGCAGAGTGAGTAGGGCTCATGCCAAAGGGTGACCATGCAGAGATGAAATATGGCCACCTAATCACTGCCCTCCGTCTAACACACACACAGACTCGCACATGATTTTTATAGCAAATATAGCTATTCACTGACAGGTTGAAGGCCATGTTTGCTCAGGTACCAAAAGCAGCAATGATTTCATATAGCCAAATGACCCCACAAAATCTTTTCCTCAGCATGTCCCGACCCAAGAGTCTGCACGGAGAGACAAGGGAGGCAGCGCATGCAAAAACAGCAAGGATAATAGAATTAGTTCATGCCTGCCTACTACAATGAATGCAGTTTGATTTTGAAAAAGAGAACGGAGGAAAGAAATGCAGATCCTGAAGAAAGGGCAGTGCGAACTAATTCCACAGCTTAAGGACCGAAATGTAAATGAAACCAAAGTACAAGTGACCTCACTGTTTTTCTTTTCTCCATTTCGAATTACTTGCAGTGTTTTGTAAGACCTATTAGCATTAGGAATGTCTCATTGAGTTTTCAAGTATTTCATTTTGAGCCCATTAGGCTGGTCTGACCTCAGCCTCTCAAACAGAAAAAGCCAGTTTGAGCATGTTACATATAATTCACCTCAGCATTGTGCTATATCTCAAAACGCTTTTGCCAAAACACCATTTGAAGGCTCATAGAACAGATCTGACTGCTTGCTTTATCTGGAGTTAAACACTTTAAGAAAATAATCCCTTCCAACATGGTTTTTATTAGATCCTTTCATCATTTCTCACTGGTCTGAGTTAAATTTGCTCCTCACTAGCAGCAACTTTACTCATTAATGGCTTGAAGAACATTTAAATATTTCTATTTAAAAGTCACAGAAAAATTCCCCAAAGCTCATTTTACGCCTCTCCAATAAGTGGATTAAAATGAATTAAATATGTGTTAACGCAAGATGGGGTTAGAAAGAAGAAAGGAAATCAAATAAAGAGCCTTTACCGCACCTTTTTAAATGTTTTGCATAATTTTGTATTTCTTATGTGTTCATTTGAATTTCAAATCTGAACTTGTCCATTTAGGAAGGCAAATAGGCAAAATGGCTGTCAGAGAGGATCCCATACTGGTCGCCTTTTAAAGTCAAACTCAAGTCGGATGCCTGTAATCAAAACCATCATGGAAAATCACAAGCTCTGTCTTTTCCTGGAGATCTGCATCCGCTATTATTGTGAATGGCTCTCTGGGCTTTGATTTGGTTTGATGGCTGAAGACAACACTCTAGAATTTTCCTGTCACAGGAGTGTCCACATAAGACGCACCTTCGCCTCCGAGAAGTGTATCTTGGGTCATAATATCCTAGTTCCCTGCTTTTAAAAGTCTAGAGACCTTCCCCTCCTTGATACATTTGTTGAATATTTTAAGAGCATCGCTTTGGAGCTTGCTCAAGGGTTTAATACGAGGCTTTTTACTGTGCCCATCTTTTTTTCATCATCCACCAAGTGGTCCCGGGCGTTGATATGAGCGTGACTTGATGTCAGAGTTAGATCACAATACGGTCTCCCTTCACCAGTGACATTACCATGGAAACGCAAGATTTTTCCTTCACTTTGGATATTCTCCCCTTCCTCGCCTCGAGTATGCAGGCAGGTCATTCACTGTCAGGACTGGAGGTGGTGCATGAACTGGAGACATTAAATCATCAACCCTATTATTTACTCTGAAGCCGTCAAAGTTTAAAGCTTAGGATTCATAATAAGGTAGTCGGAGCCCTCTAAAATTCTATTAACATTTTATATTGACATGTCACAGAAATTAAATTTACTTAAAAGTCTCTATTCACTGTCACTATGCAGCATTAGCCATAAGTATTTTGTCAAAATGGTTATACCAAGGGTAAGTGGTCGGAACACATTTGTTCAGTGTAAACGCTGAAATACAGCTCATCATAAAAACAGATCAAACTAATGTCACATTAGTAAACCTTTCCCAGCCCTCCAGCTGCACTCAATCAATGTCTGTCAACATGGTTTGTACTCTAATCTTGTCTTTGTCAAACAATCCCTTATTGCAGCCAGCATTTAGTGCCCATTACTGAGGAACAAGTGAATTGAAGGAGGGTAAAGACGATGTAATTTTTAATTTTTTTGTCTTCCTGCTTGAGGTGATGTAGTATCTCTGCGGCCTTTATAGAGTCATGATGCCTCGGCTCACTGATGGCCATGTGTTCCCAGCAAGGTGAAGTGGTTAATTGGCAAACGTAGGGTGCCCATTCCACATATTTTCAGGGTGACATTTTCTCGTCTTCTTCTCCCGCTGATGTCCTCAGGCCTGACTGACAGGGAGGAGACAGCAGAAATAGATGTGCCTGCCTGAATTTCGACACTTAGCTTCTTAAGATCACATATTTTCCATTTTTCTCACCTCTCGCCATGTTTTTTCTCTGATATGTTTGGCACCTGAGGGGAAGGCTGGCTTTTGAGGGATACATGTAATCCTTTTTTTTGAAAATGTTTCTTTTTCTGTGCATCTGTCTTTCTGTTTTTGCTTTTCTTCAGCCTCTTGCTCAATTCGATCATCTATGTTCTTGTTTTCCACCAGTGATGCCGCGCTTTGCAGAGCAGGTTGAGGTCGCCATAGAGGCTCTTAGCACAAACCCCCCCCAAGCTTTTGAAGAGAACGAGTTCATTGACGCCTCTCGCCTCGTTTACGATGGAGTGCGTGACATCAGGAAAGCAGTCCTTATGATAAGAGTGAGTATCATACAAGTTAGATAACGGCATGAGGTCCTTGCTATTCACATGCACGGTTTTCACTGTGCCTATTGCCTGAGTGGTTTGAGTGATAAATAACAAAACAACACACTGAGCACATTTCAGTTGAAAATATTGTTGTGGGTTATGATCATACATAGCCAAGGTTCTAAACTGAGAGGTCCGCAAGCATATTTCAGGGGATGTGTGGATATATGATACATGAAATTCATCAGATTCTCTTGAAAAATACAAAATAAATATTTAAAAATATATATTTATTACAAAAAATAAATAAATAAACCTTTGAAATGTAGAATAGTTTTCTTGAAATATAGTAAAAAAATTACTTTAACACCCCTAAAACAAATAATTTTGTAACACTGGTGGTTTCCTTGACAACGGTTTCAAAACCCTTGATATAATGTGGTAACGTAATATAAGTTAACATTGTTAATGAAAGTTGCGTTTCTAGAAAAATCAAGCGGATGTACTAAATTGTGAATTAAAGCTAAAATGTATTATTTACGTTTGATACATTCAGTATGTCCTGGGGCCTGTACCATGATGGTGGCTAAACAAACTCAGAGTTACAGGATTAGTTTTGAGTTGACAAATCCAAACCGATGCAATCAGGCATTATTGGTACCATGATGAAGCTCATCAACTTTCTTTGTTAACCCAG
>JAUMHE010013049.1:0-15976 GCA_032359235.1 Enteromius mattozi | reverse complement strand
TACTCACTTTTGTTGCCAGCAGTTCAGACATTAATGGCTGTGTGTTGAGTTATTTTGAGGGGACATCAACTTTACACTATTATACAAGCTGTACACTGATTACTTTACATTCTATCAGAGTTTCATATCTTTAGCGTTGTCCCTTGAAAAGGTATAATAAAATATTTACAAAAATGTGAGGGGTGTACTCACTTTTGTGAGATACTGTGTATATATATATATATATATAATAAAATAAATAATATAATAAAATAAAAAAAATTATGAAAATAATTTTTTTAAACCTCACATTAGACTATTTCATTTTAGAATACATATAAAAACACACACTATAAACAGTTGATCTACTCAGGGATCAGCGATATTTAGATAAAAAAAAAAAAATCTCAGAAGTACGATAATAATAATTATAAGTAATGTAAGCTATGCAGCTGCATTCATTCATTCTCCCTGTTGAATAAAAACAGCTAATTATGTTTTAAAGCATGGCTGGTTTAAGCTTGTTTTAGCTTGTCATGTGCTATTCCTACAATGCTAAAATTACCCGTAATTTTTAACAGTAAAAAACTGGCAGCATACTGTAACATTTACAGCAGTGTTGTAATTTAATTTACAGCATTTCCCTGTATTTCTTGATTACAGAAAATAACTATTTCTTAAAAAGCTTCTTTCTTTTTTTTTTTTTTTTGAAGTAAACTACATTATGCATTAATATTGAAAACCAGGTAACATGGTATTTTAAAGTGTCCTTATATTGGGTCGATATTCCTTCATAAATCACATATGTCATTTTAATTTAATCTTGCATCTCATGTCTGCTAAATCATTATTTGCTAGCGGAGCACTGCTTTGTAAGACTTTGCGAATATCTCCCACAACAGCGCCTTCCGCTGGCAAAGAATGAATGTACATATATGCCGCTACAAATAAGGTGCAAGTCTGTGAGAGACACTGCAGTCATTGGTAAAATGACGAGAGCACAACATGCGGGGATCATGCAAGTATGTTACCTAGTCACGCATAGTAAAAGGCAGAAGATTAAAATATTTAACGACTCGTTAAGGTGGTTCTGAGTCTTTTTGTTTTGAGAGACAAAATCTTTCTTATCACGCGCTTTTTTTTATTAACAACTTTGCAGGCTGATACATTCAATAAGATATTTTTTGAAAACCCATATTATCTGCTCTTTAAAGTTTTTAATGACTAGCAGGTGAATTTTACATTTAAACTACTCATTAACTGCATAAGCTTTACACAAAATTAACTGCATAGTGTTGTATAATGAATAACTTAATTCTCCTGTTACTTCACAAAACAAAACAAAAATAAAACAAGAAAAACACAAGAAATAAGACACATCTTAAACAGGTAACAATTTACTTAATATATAACTTTAAAATTAGCATGAAGGCATTTCAGAAATCATTGTATTTATTAGTTTTTAGAATAAAAAAATAAATTGGAAATTAAATTGAATAACGTTAAATGTAACACATTTAAAACATATTTCCATGCATAATTTTAAAATCACAAATTAAACATCTTGGTCATAATTAAACAGTTCTAAAAGCCACAAAGACCCTGGCAAATTTTCTCCACTTCATGACAAGTCCAACAAAACTTTGGATCAAAACAAGAAGAACAGTTCAGTTCCAGATGCTGTTCCATCCCAGGATGCAAAGAGTGGCTACATTAAAAATAACAGAGAAAAATGTGTTAGATACATTAAAAAACAAAATAATACAATCAAAAACAGAAAGTGTGTCAACATGTGGGTACACTTCAACCTGTTTCTTTTGTACCATTTGCCATTTTGTTTTGGATGGCATGTTTCCTTTCAACGTCTTTGTTCCTCTCTCCGGATTAATACCCACAAAGCAGGTAAAGTGTCAGACAGACATCAGTCAAAAATGTAATTGCAATTGGTTTTAGGTTTTGAGGCATGCAATCATGTTTTTGAAATTGCTGCTGTGTTTTTCAACTCCTGTCCTGTGGCAGCCCGGTCTCATGAAAATGTTAATTGATAATATGTCAAATAAAAATGATATGAAATTGATATGCAAAAATGGACTGGCATATTTATTACATGCATGTGTTTGGTGTGTGTACAATATGAAATTTGTTGGCATGCAGTTTTTTTTATTATACCCCACAATCCTAATTCTACCCATCACAAAGCATATACACGTCAAGGGTTCATTTTTATTTACCATACTATTTTTACACACATTCATGAGATTTAGCAGCCTGTGCACCCACCTCCCAGAAAATTACGGTGGCCAAGAGAGCTCAACACGCTGCAAACTTAAGAAAACACATGCAAACAGAAGAAAACACATGCAAACAGACAAAAACACATGCAAACTGCAAATTCTCACAACGCAACCAAACACAGAGAGGCGCTGCAAACACACGAACGCGCTGCAAACACAGAAACATGCTGCAAACACACGAACGCGCTGCAAAAAGCACGGACCACAACGGAAATGTTTCAGGGGGACCTCAAAAAGTGACAAACCCATCTGTTTGCATGTGTTTTTTTCTGTTTGCATGTGTTTTCTTAAGTTCCAGCATTTTTTGAAATTGTACACAGACTGCAGCAGTGCACAGGAAGTATTTGGAAGACCGAAACAGCGCCCGCGTCTATTCCTCTCACAAATCAATCGTTTTGCATCAAAAGACTTGGAATATTAATATTTTTCAAATAAATTATAACGGTGGTTATATCTGCCTGCTATATCTTGTGTTTTATTGACAGATGGTAGGTTTAGTGGCAGGGGTTGGGTTATGTGCTCATACAAGTTTAAATAATATAATTTTAATAAAACTGTTTTGACTGTTTACATTGAAAAATCACACCCCTACATATATGCAATAATGCCATTGTTTTTACCCAATATATCTTTTAATTATGACGATAAAATTAAACAAATTATCGCGTCGACATATTGACGCTAAGGGTTTCCTATTTAAAACAATGGAGGACCCTTCATGTCGAAAAGTGACTAAAAAGGGGTACGTTGATCTTCAAAAAGCCTTCAAAAGGGTCTTAACCAAATTTCAAAATGTGACGAGTTGGAGTGAGACTGTGTTGAAAATAGCAATAAAGTGTAAATAGCAATTAGATGCAATTTACACCGAGTGAAAATAGCAGCAGTTTGTGATTGTAACAACGCTCTGACAAGCATTTAAGATCCAAATGCGAGCTTTATTTTAACACAGCGTGGTCAAACAAGCAAGGTCCAAACAACAGCAAAGAGGAATATGCAAGGGTGAGACAGAATTGTAATCCACTAAATTGGCAATTGTCAGGGCAGGCAGCTAAACGTTCACAAAAACGTTGACAAGGTCAAAATCCAAGAAGGCAATCCAAAGTAACAAATAAAAATAAGACAATGAAAACAAAACTATGGCAAAAACAATGGTTATGACAATGAAGCAAGACTTGACAAAACTATGAAAACTCTTGGTAGAGTTCGCAACTTCTGTTTGGCAGACCCCAGCTTAAATGGCCACCAAACAGGAAGTCAGCAGACAGAGCTGTGGCAGTCAGTGCAGAGGTGAGAGCTCCCTCTGCTGGCTTGGTGTTACAGTGCTATGCTCTTTACAAGTGCAAATAGAATATTTTCTTAGCATAGATGCTATTTAAGTGTAAAATAGCAATGGATCATATTTACACAAATTGAAAATAGCATTATTATTGCAAAAAGCATTTTCTGTTACTTATTCCAAGTGGCAGTTATCTGCACCCCAGTACTGAATAACCTTATAAAACAGAATGCAACTTATAGAGTGTACATGTTCATTTTAATTCAAATGACTAAATAGATACCATGGTTGACACCCTTTTATTGGGACAATAAAGCCCTCCCTACACCTACCTTGATCCAATCCTTTTATTTTCACATTTTTGATTATTTCCTTAATTTTTTTTGAAAAAAGAAATTATTTTCTGATGCGAATAGTAATTTCGTCAAAAGGCAGAATTGAACCCGGGTTACCCGTCAAAAATAAGGCTGCCATACTTTTTGCCATCTGCACCACTGTAACTGATGACAAACAACCATCTTTTGTAATGATGATTAGTCCAATCACATGTTGGTGGGTGGATCTAGAGTAAATAGCCCATGCCAATTAGGCGGGCTGTTTTCACTTAATGAAATTCCTTTTGACACAAAAGTATGATTTAAAGGTACATTTTTGATTAATAAAATGCTAATTTTCACACAATTATTTGTAGACATATTATGACTTTAAAACAGTTTTAACATCCTGCACGATACAAAACTTCTACTTTTGAACCTCAAACCAACGTAAGGATGTTAAAATAGCATGGTTGCATCTGCAAATATGTTCGTACATTACTTTTGTATTTGTTAACACTATTGGGTAGGTTTAGGTTTGGGTTTGGTGTAGGGGATATTTCCAACATGACAGAGCATTAATCTTTAGTGACAGTCACTGGATATTTGAATTCTGAACAGCCACAAACGTATCTCAAACAGCATTATAAAAACAATGCAATACGTAAATGTACCACCTTAATAAAAACGCGCCACAGTCATGTGTTAAACGTGTGTTTTAGCGCCACTCTCTGGACATTTTACTTTGGAACTATGATGAAATTTGCAGTAAGAT
Organism: Enteromius mattozi; assembly: GCA_032359235.1. NCBI lineage: Eukaryota > Metazoa > Chordata > Actinopteri > Cypriniformes > Cyprinidae > Enteromius > Enteromius mattozi. The sequence goes on along the minus strand of JAUMHE010013049.1, from coordinate 11,338 downwards.
ACATAACTACAGGGTTGCAGAAATGTATGTAGAGGCATGTATTACCAATGAGCCTGGATTGGTATGATCAGTGTCTGACAATCCTGGAGTATATTGCTTCCTCTGTCCCATCAGCTTCCTGAAAGACAAGACAAAATAACGGTAAGAAACAAGGCTAACTTAATGAAAGATTAAGAAACAACTTAATGAAAGATTTTGATAAGTTAAAGTCATTGATTTCACCATGACTGTACATACAAATTGTGGCATTGTTGTGTATGTAGAATGCAGAGTGAAAGAGACCTTTGGGGAACAATCCTAATTGTTAGTGTTTAATTACAGGCCGTAAAGTCTAAAAAACAGCATACACAGAATATCTTCCATGTAGTGACCGGTTTAAGTAATCATGATTTTATAGAAAGGTATTTTTCATGAATTTTTATTCCTCAAACAAAGCTAACATTCAACTTCAGAAGACTTAAATATCACACAATCGTCTGGACTATATTTGTTTTGTCATTTTGGAGCTGGACAGCCATCCTCAGAAAATAATTTCCTGAATAATCTTTAATGTGAGTCATGTGAGTTGTGGACATGCTAACACGTGCTGTTTCATGAAAATCTCACCTTTTTATGTTCAGTTTGTCTAGAAAAACTTGCTTCAGCATATTGCACTTCTGTCTGGACTGTTTCCACTGTATTTACACAAGGTTAAAAAAAAAGTTTTACAGTTAGGATAGGGTTAATTTATAAATTACTGACATTTTTTGCAAAAGTACTAATATTTTTTTCTTGTTATAGGAACAGAAGACAGAGCTTACTTTTTTGTGTCGTCCTTTTGTGTTTCCTGTAGAGAAAGTAAATCACACTCACGAGTACAACCAGAGCTACAGCAGACACACATGCAGCAAAGACTGTATTTACAGGAAACGATTCTGAAATGGAAAGAAAAACATTAACTTTGGCCTCACATCAACAGTGCATTTACAGACCCACAGCAAAGAAAGAAAATAGTCTTTCTACTTGATGAAACACAGAAATTCTGTTTATTGTTGAATTACCTGGGCACGTGTGACAGAGCTGACTGATGTTCAGATGTCTCGCCTGGTTTCTGATGGGATTGTTGATCACACAGCTGTAGGTGTTGTTCTCCTGATATTCCACCTCCAGAGGTAGAGAGAGACTGATGCTGAGATCAGACACACTGATGCTGGACAATAAACTGTTTCCTTTGTACCAGGAGAGAGTCACATCACTCACATTCACCACTGAACACAGCAGTGAACAATTCTGGTTTGTTGGTCTTTCAGATGATGAAGAACACTGTGAAGAGTCTCTGGTGATGACAGCAACAGGCAGACCAGCTAGAAATAAACAATTTTATTTCAGGAACACTGCATTATTGGCATCTAAATAATTAAGACATTTTTAAATACAAAGTTCCTCCATGAAACTCTAGATGGTACAAGCTAATAGGTCAAACTGTCACAAATTAAACTGTGCATGCACTTTTGTTTTTGTTTTCTTACACTCAGCAGCATGAATGTATTGGCTTGTATTGCATTTATTTTGTCTCTTGCTTTACTGGAGGTAATTCATAGGCTATATGTCACATGTGCAGCAGCAGCATGTCTGTGGATGTATTGGTAACAAGTCTTGATCTGCCGCAGCAGCAGAATAATCTATTCCGTTAATACCAACATTGCCATACATATTACTGTGGTTATGTCTCAGAGAGTTATCACAACAGAAATATTAATGTGTCAATACAAGCAAAATTTTTAAAAAAATGTGTTGAAATTTGAAATGATTTCTGTTTTTACCTGAGTTCTGGTGGTAAACTCAAATATAACACAAAGTCCGGATTATCATGAGAATCAATTTACTCACCATAGACAATAACATTGAAATTCATATATATAGATCCCATCCGGCTGAAAATGATTAGTTTATAAAGTCCAGAGTGTTCAGTGCTGATGTTTCTGATGGTCAGAGATCCAGTTTGATTGTTCAGCTGCAGTCTGTCTCCAAATTTCACATTACTGTTAAATGTATTAATGACCTGCTTTTGGATTTCAGCTATACGAGTGTGTTGCGCTCCAAATGTCCACATTATCACATCATCTCTCTGTATATTAAAATCAGTGTTTAGAGCAACAGAATCTCCCTCAGTCACTGATACTGACTTCACTTCTTCTCTATCACTGTCAAATGCACCTGGAGAAAACAATCTCAGTGACTATAATTAAAAAACTGTTTCAGATAAAACAGGAGGACGTGAAGAAGATCTACAATTGTATTAAGTCAAAAAAGACCATACTATTACCAAATTATATTTCATAAAAAGATTATAAAACACATACCACTCAGGATCAACAGACCCAGACAGAATGAAGTTGCTGTGTTTATCATTTTCCCTTTATCAAAGGCTCTTTGATTTTTATAACTTCCAAATGGCACAATTCAATGATCATTTTCTCCACTCATGGTCAAATATGACCATAGAAGAAATAAAAGTGTTTACAACTGATTGACAGTCCAGAGATGTGAATACGGGTTTGATTTCTCTCTCTCACACACTTCCGGTGTGCGAGTGTGAGTGTGAGCAGGAGGAGTGCTGTAAGTGAAACTACAGCTGGTGTTGTCAGTGTCATTTACAAATAAAGAAGTTTATCATTTAAAGAAAATTGTAAGAAATCTTAACAATGTCCTGAATAATGACTCTGGTTAACTTCAGGAGCAGGACGTGCTGCTATTTGTTCTTCACTTTTGTTTTTCTCTTTTCTGTTAGTTATGAGTGAAGTGCATTTAGCCACTTTTCCAACTGCACCAGTTGAAAGATGAGTTTTTTAGACATACTGTGTTAGACCTTACAAAACTGTTGCCCTGAAGAGTTTTTGTTTCTAGGTGGCGACTTCACTTGTACTGAGCTCAATTTAGATAGAAATCATATTGAGCCTCATCTAGCTTCATGTAACAGTTTCATTCATTTTATCCAAAAGTATGAATTATGTGATATTTGGAGATTTTTAAATGTCAAGAAAAGACACGTGATGGTATTATATCTTTGGCAAGACTGGATAGGTTTTACAGCTTTAACTATCACCTTAATATTTTTATATTATATTACACTTAATTATAAGTGTTACATTATGCCAGTGGGTTTTTCAGATCACAGTATGGTGCATTGTCTTTTTTTTTAGTTCAATAAGAGCGCATATTGGCACTTTAACACCAATTTGTTAAACTATACTTTTTTAAGGAGTCTTTTAAGTCCTTCTGGGAATTTTACAAAACAGTGAAGAGTTCTTTTCATTCATTACAACAGTGGTGGGACTTTGGTAAAGTCCAAATAAAGCAGTTTACACAATGGTACACTCACAATGTCCCTAAGGAGTTGACTCAGTCTATAGAACATTTGGAAAAAAAGAAAATTGAGTCTTAGGAATTAACCCAATCTACAGGTGAATCTCAGCATTTGGAAGACTGCTCTAAGTAGAAGGCACAGCTAGCTGTCACGGTTCATGGGTTCACGATCTCATTCATGCCTGTTGTGTGTATGAATGAGTAGGTGTGGCTGAGTGTGGGTAACGAGTTAACTAGTTCCAGCTGTGGCTCGTTATCCAACACTATTTAATGTGTGCTAACCTGTCTTGTCCTCGTCAGTTCCTCTACTTTGCTGTCTGGCGTTACGGAGTTCCGCTCCTGTTTGCTCTGCTCTGGGTTCCCGTGTCTCTGGCTGACTTGTCCCAGGATTCTGTCTCCGTCCAGGATTTTGCCCGCTGCAGTCCCTGCGCTACCGTCCAGTGTTCCTGTCAGCTTCACGCTGCTTTGACTTCACGAGACTGTGATTGATTGACTTTTGTCAATAAATATTGTGACTGAATCTGCAACTGTTTCCTCCGTTTTTCACTCATCAGATGGAAGCAGCAGATTTACAGGACTTCCTGAGGAACCACACCACCCGTATCATCAGGATGGACAAATCACGGGGATGAGGCATGCGATGCAGGAGGTGATAGCGCAGGTGTCCGAGCTCTCCTCATTGTTGCAACACCAGACTCTTCCCGCTGCGCCGTCCACGCCGCCGACCGCCCCGATTCCACCTGATCGACAACAGTCTGAACCGCGCTTACCCACATCGGAAAGGTATGGTGGTGAACCCAACATGTGTAGAGCCTTTCTGACAAAATGTTCTATGTTCTTCTCGCTGCAGCTGCAAACGTTCGCTATGGAGGAAGCGAAAATGGCGTTTGTGCTGACTTCATTAACTGACAAAGCAGCGTTGTGGGTAATGGCGGTGTGGGAGAACCAACACCTGTGTTGCTCTTCGTTCCAAAGACTCTCTGCGGAGATGAGAGCTGTGTTTGATTGCGCTGTGGCAGGGCGCGAGGCAGCCAGGAGACTCCCCGATCTACGGCAAGGTGAAAGAACGGTCTCCCAGTGGGACATCTTCCTGCATGGGTTAGACAATCGCATTCAGAAGGAGATCTGTCTGATGGAATTACCAGTGAGGTTCAAAGGACTCGTCGAACTGGCACTACGCGTGGGCGTGCGTTTACAGCAACGCTCTCAATGTTTTCAAGATCAGACTACAGTAGGTGAGTACACTTCCCCTCTGCCCACGCCTTTGTCCAGAGGTGTCACCGTACCTGGACGAGAGTCCGTGAGACTCTCCTCCGGGCGCGGGAGCGCACCAAGGCTAAAGCCGATCGCCACCGGTCTAAGCCTCCTATATACGTCGTTGGTCAAAAAGTGTGGCTTTCTACCTCTAACATTCCTCTCCGATCCGTGTGTAATAAACTTGCTCCCAAATTTATAGGCCCTTTTCCTGTCACCAAAATTCTTAGTCTGGTGGCAGTCCGCCTCAAACTCCCTCCTGCATACAGGAGAATTCATCCAGTGTTTCATGTGTCCAAAATTAAACCTGTTTTTCATTCTCATATTAACCCGCCTGCCCCGGTTCCCCCACCACCGCGTCTCGTAGACGGGGAGACCACTTATTCGGTCAATCGTATTCTGGACTCGAGACGGAGGTGACGCGGATTCCAGTACTTGGTGGACTGGGAAGGTTACGGCCCAGTTGGCTACCTGCCAGGGACATATTGGATCACACCCTTATTGATGATTACAATCAACGGGTGAGACAGGCTGGGAGAGCCGAGATGCGCTCTTAGGGGGAGGGGTACTGTCACGGTTCACTAGCAGATCTGCTGGGGTATAGAGCACAGGGGGCTTTGGTCCAATGCATTGACCAGATGCACCATCTAAATGCTTTCTCAGCATGGAAAAAAAGAATGGCTGAAGCATTTTATTTATGCACTCTGAGGATGGAGCCTTGTCAGATCCTGCCAATATTCGTAGGAGAGCAGTTTTATCAAAACCTGTATAGAAGTGAGCTCGATTCAGGGGATTGTGTGGAAAGTGTCTTCTTTGACAACTTACCGAAAGTCTCAGAGGAGGCTAATGTTGATCTTTCAGGAGTGTTGACCCTGGGAGAGCTTTCTAAGGCCCTGCAAAGCATGGAGTCTGGGAGGGCACCAGGAGTGGATGGCCTCCCAGTTGACTTCTATAAGACTTTTTGGTTGGAGCTGGGAGAGGATCTGCTTGAGGTACTCGGTATCAGCTTGACAGAGGGCAAGTTGCCTCCGAGCAGTTATTACCCCGATTCCAAAAAAGGGGGACCTTACTGATGAGAAGAACTGGCGCCCTGTCTCGCTTCTTTGCAGTGATTACAAACTGCTTTCCAAAGTTTTTGCAGCTAGATTGGCTGGGGTGTTGGATCAGGTCATCCATCCAGACCAAACATTGGAACAAACTTTTTGTGTTCCCGGTAGATCTATCTTTGATTATGTTTCTTTAATTCGAGACATTTTTCATATTTCTAAATTGTTAAATTTAGATTGTGGCTTGTTATCTTTGGATCAAGAGAAGGCTTTTGATCGTGTTGAACATTCTTATTTGCGGAATACTTTAGCAGCCTTTGGTTTCTGCAAGGAATTTGTGAATATGATCACAGTACTCTATTGTGACGTTGAGAGTGCACTGAAAATTAATGGTGGCTTATGTGCTCCATTTCGGGTTCTTAGGGGTATCAGGCAAGGTTGTTCCCTGTCTGGAATGTTGTATTTCTTGGCTATTGAGCCATTACTTTAACAAATAAGAATTATTCTATGTGGCTTATGTTATGTTTCATTGGGTAAATGGTCTGACTGGATACCTTGTCTTCCTGATGGGTTGTGTTGGAGCAGGGGAGGTATAAAATATTTAGAAAAATTGGGAAGGGGTGTTGGAAAAAGCCAAAGGCCGCTTAGATAAATGGAAATGGTTATTGCCAAATATGTCCTATAGAGGGAGGATGCTTATTATTAATAATCTTGTAGCTTCTTCGCTCTGGCATAGATTGGCATGTGTGGAACCTTCTTCACAGTTTTTATCTGAAGTTCAAGCCCTTCTTGTTATTTTTTTAGGGGGATAAACTACATTGGGTCCCACAAAGTATTTTATACCTCCCAAAGGATGAAGGAGGTCAAGGTGTAATTCACCTACAAAGTAGGATTGCGGTTTTCCATTTAAGATTTTTACAAAGATTCTTGGATTGTTCAATGGATTGTAGCTGGCGTACAACTAGCTGCCGCCGGGCTCCCGGCTCGCCCCCAGGACGGCACGCCAAACATGCTATTACTATTATCTATTATGAGGAAGCGCGAACTACTGAAATATTTTCAGAAAAAGCATGCTATTTGTCAGCAGCTGAATTCTATTTTAGGACAAGCAAAGTTGGCCGTGTATATTAGCCGAAGGAACAGAATAGAACAAAGGTCTGGTGATGATGTTTCCTGACTTTCCTGACTTTGGTTAAGTCTAGAGTATTGATTGATTTTCATTTTTATAGAACTATGAACAATCTCTCCACTTTTGGACAAATTTGGTGCATTCATGAGGCTTTGTGTGTGTTATCTGAAGATGCTTTAGTGTTCTCTTTGTAAATTCATGGTGTTTAGTTTTTTGAAATGTTATATTGTGAGACATTGTTTTTAAGTCTTTTAAAGAGTTTTTGAGTATTTGTAAATAAAGTTTTTTTCAAAATCAAAAACTCTCTTTCTCTCTTCCTCTTTTTCTTCCGCTGTCTCCCTCCCCCTTAAATTCCTCCTCCACTCATCACAGTTTAAATATATCAATGCTTTCATTTTAAAAGCAAGCTGCTCTTTTATTAGCCATAATTTTGCAGGTAACTGTATTTCAGTTTCACTGTTAGTTGTGTCAAATGTTGCTGATAGATGTGTGAAACATCACTGTTTTGAAAACCACTACATTATCGTGTAACCTCAGAATGATCATCATCACAGAGACTAAATTAAATACAGGGCCCACACATCAATAAACTTTTCCAATTTGACTAGACAGCAGAAAACAATAACAACAACAACAACAAAAGATGTATAAATATTTAATGTTTACTGCTCTGAACTATTTTTGTTTGCTTTTGTAGAGCGAAACATACTTTTATAGGATTTCTATTGGGATTGCACTTTAGTTTATAAACTCTAAGTCATAACAACAACAACTTTTTGAAATTAAAATTAGTCTAAAATGTCTTCAAGGTTCATCAGTTAATTCTGCATTAGAGATGACCTCTAAGTTCTTTCAGCTTAATTCTGTAAAACATTCTCACATTTATTTCCAGTGAAGTGTAAAGAGTGCATGCATTCTCGTTTGTAAAATGATTACACCTTTCACCATCAAAACCACATGGTGAGATGGTCCCAGCTGCAATAACTAATGTGTGAAATGTTAAAGAGGCATTTTGCACAACAATTCAAAGTGAAACAAAGCATTAATACACACCAGTGTTTGTGATAAGCATGCCAGCGAATATAATATTTTTATTGCAAACAATGCATGTTACTCCTGCAGTGGCAATGCTAAAAGTACTTGTTAGCCTGTGAGATATGATTATTTTGCATCTCTGATGATGGTTGGTGGTTCTGTTTCCTTTCCAGAGATGACTGTGAAAGATAAATCATCTGCTTAGGCCGGCTGGCTAGAATAGTCTATTTGTAGAGTATTATTTATAGTATATAAGCATTATTATAGCTATTTATAGTATATAAATATAGTATATGACATGTAATAATAAACTATAAATGATACATTTAAACTTTTCACAGGTTTTAAAGTTCTTTGCAATACTTCTTTAAAGGCACAGGATGTAAGATGTAATGGAAATTTTAGATTAGAAGAAGTGGTATTAGAATGGAACTTCTTATGAGCAGTTTATTAACTATTTCCAAGTTTGTGCTCATTACGAGTAACACAAGTTGCTTAATACGATTACTTTTTTAAAGTAACTAGTAAAGTAACACATAAATGTTTAATTTTCAAGAAAATATCAAAGTTAATTTTTCAAAAAGTAACTTTTTCAGAATGTAATCCCAGTTATTTTGTTTTCCATTTAATTTTTGTATTTAAGTCTCCTGACCCCATGTTGGGAGAAATCAAAAATACAGAGGCATTGTGTGTTGTGTGTGAATTCAGTGTAGTTCTAGACTAAATATGAATGTGTATTAATTCATCTCACTCGCAGGTAAACAGACAATTAATTATGTTAACACAAATGTATCTAAGCCCATGTTATGATGATCCAGTTCAACCATACTAATAAGTATGACTTTAGAAAAAATAACATTGCAGAAGAGTATTGAACCTTGTTCTTGTAAGAATCTACTGTTTGCCTTGACCCAGATTCCACTCCACAATATGTGTTTGATCATGCTCATCTACCAAAGAGGCTTAATTATTATAGAGGAGAGATAAGTCAATAGTTATGTTGTTTGAAGACCATTTGGGATGATTACATGCTGAGCAAATGGTCACCCATTGTAGCAAGAAGCGGGTGTGGGACAATGAGAACCATCTCAGACAAAGAGATGTTAGAACATGATTAACATACAGATCACAGCTGGTACAAAAGGAGCAACTTCATTTACATTAAGGGTAGTAAACTTGTATAACTGTATAAAAGGTTTGAACGAAGGATATTCTGGGTTCATTCGACTCCGCTGAACCCAAGGTACTACATGTGCTTTGTCACTGCTATACTGCAATAAACATCTTCATCAAGATCTTCAATCTCCTCATCATTTTTTCTTACATTCTCCTGTATTCTACTGTATAGATGTGATTTTATTTTTGCTTTAGCCTGAACATCATGTTCTCATTCAGTTAAAAATACATTGCAGAACAAAGAAGAAACTGACAACACGTGGGGAGACAAGATAGAGCAGGTTACTTCTGTTATGAAACAAGGTCTCAGCTTTTAAATGGTGTCATTTTCTTTTCAAAGAAATTCAAACAATACAGTTTTGTGGTTCTTTAATGTGTATTGACAGATCGCTGGATTGCCTTAGATCAATCAACACATGCATCATTGGCCTTATTTACTTCAAGCACAAAATAAACATGAATGAATATCAGAACTACAGAAATACGTCAACGCACACAATTTTTTTAATTTACTTGACCAAAGTTAATCTAGTCCTGGCTAATCTTTATGTTGGTCAAAATCGTGGATTCAGCATTAAGATTGGTTAGACCGCCTCTCAATTAAGTTGTTTGCAAAGGTAAGGGCAATCATGAAATCTTAAACTCCACATGAAAATTCACTAGACATGTGCCAGTTATACAATTTTGAATTTAATAAATTGATCACAATAATAAACATGCACTTTATTTTTATTGTGGGCATTTCAAAATAATATGAATAATTATTAATTACACATCATTCAGATTTAAAAAAACCCAAAAAAACTCAACACTGCACTGCTTTATGCTGCATCAAAAATGCATACACACTTTTAAATAATGGGCTAATAAGTTCAACATGGATGAGAAGTGCATGGCGGGACAAGTGTGAGGGAGCAGATGGCACTGATGGAAAAGCAGAAATGCAGCTGTTAATGCTGCATGTACCCTCAGGTCAGGTATTCTAAACATGGATGGGCAATACCACACTTTTAAAACGATATGATAACAATACTTTTTGTCACAGTATTAGATACCGATACCGATACTGCATATTTCTTAACTGTGTTAATGTTTAGGAAAAAAAGGATAAATAAACTTAAAAGTAAATTACATGACACATAGCTACTGGTGACAAGACTTTTATTACAAAAGCATGTTTCCCCCCCCCAAAAAACAAAACAAATAATTAAAAAAAAACAATAAATTTTTTTCTACAAAAATGTTTAAAAAAATAAATAACAAATTTCAATAAATAAATTGAAACACCAATTATTTAATGTTCAGATTTGACGACTTCTTTTTATAAAAGGCCTTTTTTTTTTCAGAATATTTGTACTATGCACATATTTGCATTCTCTTTATTTTGTCTTCAACTTTCTACATTTTTTTAGTGCTTAGAAATACTCAGAAAGATATTGAAAGATGTCGATATTTCGATATATAAGAAGAATATAGCCTTTTGATAAATTTGTTTGTGCTTTATAACTTTTTGCCAGCGTAGTCTGAATGTGATCTGTGGCAGTTTGTGAAAATCAGATGAACCATCTAGGGGAAAGTAGGGTTTTCAAATAATTTAAAATTGCTAAAAATAAAAATAATTTGTGTGCATTAAACTTAAGGACTAAGAAGACAAAGAAAGTTTGTTTCTAGACCTCATGGTGTCAAAAGTTATAAGCATAACCAAATTTGGCCTGTTGGTGGTGCTAGAAAGTTTGAGTTAGAGAATCTATATTTGTTGTGGTGAGAGTGTCCTCTAGCTGTGTGTCCAATTTCATAACATTCCTGAGGTTAGGACTGGGCTGTCCAAACTCTGTCCTGGAGGGTTGGTGTCACAAAAATGGCACAAAAATACAATACATCTTTTCATATTATCCTGTAACCATAGAGTACAGAATGTTGTATCTTGTCATTTGAGACAAGATATGTTATGACAACTCCTAAACTAAAGTCTTAACTGTTTTGATAATAATAAAACACTTTTAAACCAGTTTCAAAGAAGTCTTTAAATTAATCATGATTGGCTTGTCAAAAAAAAAAAAAACAGTTTATAGAGATTTCTATTAGACACACATTTGTATGATGTCATCAACATTTCTTTCATTACTTACTTTTTTTCTGATAAACTGAATAAAGTAAGAGGTGATATCAAACAGACATGGACAAAAATCAAAACACAATTAAAACATAAAAGATTCTTTGATACTTTTACACATGTGAACGAGTTAACTCATGGTCTGGTTGCTGATGGGGATTGTCAACCTGATCTCACGGCAATTCGTACATATTTTACGAGGTGGCTAATTCGTACGAATTTGTACGACCTCACTCGTAC
>JAUMHE010012964.1:0-15983 GCA_032359235.1 Enteromius mattozi | reverse complement strand
AAAACTACTTAAAACTTACTGGCTAGGCTTTCTCAAGCCAACTTAAAGTTTGCTAACAAACTTTTTATCTAGTTTAATATAGGAATACTATGGACTAGCAGGACCTTCAAAAATAACTACAAAGAGGAAAGTGAAACAAAAATGTTAGATGAAGATGGTTTGGCTAACTTTTCACTTACATGAAATACCAAAATTCCCCTCATTGTGTGCTTTGATTTTCCAGTAGTGGTGTTGTCACATACGTGGTCACACTGGGGAACTGTGATTAAATGACCTACACTCTAAAAATGGTGCTAAATGCTATAAATGCCATTTGACAAAGATGCTATATAGGTGCTATAGAACCATAAGAAGTGCCATATAGCATAGTTTTCATAGGGGAACCTCTTTTGGTACTATATGGCACATATTCTTAAAAAATAAGAAGTTCAATAGCACATTTGTCAAAATGCCTTACACAGAACCATTAGAGGTGCTACATATGACTACCATAGATGAGCCAGTATGCTTCTAAATGACACTTTTACTTAAGAATAATGGTAACTAACAATTTCTTACCAACTTGCATCTTTAAAGATTCAAATTCCTGTACTAAATGCTTACTGAGAATCAAAATACATCCCACTTTCAAAACATTTTCATTTATTTCTTTCAGCAACAAATAAAATTAGTGTTTTCCAAGTCGGGAAATATACATATACAACATCACAATATACAGGGAGTTGTTGTTTTATACACATACAAAATAATGGAAAAAAAAAGAAAAAAAATTTTAAGAAAAGATATTCCTGGTTTACATATACATTCAGTAGCCCTGTAATCAGGTAACTTTTCCGCCTACGGTTCTTAGGCCTACCTGTCAGGTTAATCAGCTGGAGTGCTCTCAAGCTTCGCCAGAGGGCACTCCAACCATCCCAGAATATCATGCACAGATGCAAAATCCCATCATGCACCACTCACTCACACCTGTTTCATATTTGCACTCATGCAGCAGCTGTTCCTCATCACCACACCCACACACTCATCACACACTGCATATAAACCACAGTCACACTCAAGTTAATCGCGAAGTCTTGATTTGCCCCGGCTGAGTGTAATTCCCTTCTGAGTGTTCATTCCCGTGTTTATTTTCCTGGTTTTTCGATTGTGGGCTGTTGATTCTGTTTTGTGATTGTTTGCTGCCTGCCCCCGATCTCTGCCCGTGTACCCCGACTTCGATTCTGCCTTGCCTACGTTGATCAGATTACCTTTGTATAGACCCTGCCTGTTGACTCAGAAATAAATGTTGCAAATGGATCCGCATGCCTTCTTCTCCTCTATCGTTACACTACCTTTACTTTATTTGTAAAATCTAGTCTTTATAACATTAATGTGAAATTACTGAAAATTAATAATACACAACCACTTGCAGACTAATATATATAATATATACTGAAGTACTGCAGTATCTTTCACTCTTTCACTGTCAACAGCATATTAACATTTTTGTAAGACCTTCAGGAATTAAAAACAATAGAAACTGAGGTAACACATTTATTTATATATATATATATATATATATATATACATATATACTGCTTTAATTATTTTTTTCCCCCACATCAATACACCATTATGGTAAAGCAAAAAAAAAAAATATTCTATTGCATAAGTGTTCATCTGGGACAGTTGAAATTTAGCTCAGCAGCCTTCATATTGCTTGTAGATGTTACTACACTTCGAGTAAAGTTAACCAGTGGCAAATTCAATTGAATGGGTATGATCTGAAAGGTGCACACATCTTAATACAAGGTTTAACAGCTGATAATGCATATCAGAGCAAAAACCAAGCCCAGAAGTCAAAATATAGAAATAGCCTTAATGAAAACCCAGTCCACAGCATTCAGAAGCCTCAGACTGGGCAGAAAGCTCACCTTCCAACAGAACAATGAACCTAAACACACAACAAGAGTGGCTTAGACATCTCTGTGAATATCCTTAAGTGGCCCAGCCACAGCTTGAGCTTGAACCCAATCAAATATTTCTGGAGAAACCTGAAAATGTGCATCTGCCCTCATCCAACCTGACAGAGCTTGAGAGGTGAAGAGATGAGGAGAAGAATGGCAGATAATTAATCTCATCAAACAAAAAATAATTGAGATTGCAAAGGTGCTTCTGCTAAATATTTAGTTAAGGGTATGAATGCTTATGCAGTGTGCTTATTTAGTATTAGATAAGTAAGATGGCAAGATAGCGGCGCGCATGAACGCAGCGGCTCGGTTTCAGTGTTTAGTGTGTATGTATGTGCTAGTATTACTACTTGTTTCATCTACAACGTTTCGAGCCAACGACATCTATAGCCGGCAGGAACTTTTCAAGATCGGAGTGTGCAGTAAGGGAAGTGTTTCACCAGAGTTTCTTCGCTCCCACGACATTCCGGCAGACATAGCGAGGAGTCCCAGCTCTCTGTGGATTATCCACTCCGCGGGCAGGCGACGGAGGCGGCGCAGAGAGAGAGAACAAAAGCGACGCTGCAGGGCCAGAGCGCTAGCAAGGCTATGCTAACAGCCTGTTAAACCACTGCTCCCCAGTGTTTTTCTCACTAATGCCGGATCTCTCATCAACAAGATCGATGAACTGAGGCTACAAGTGGTATCGAATTACATCGTAAAGAACAGTTGCGTTGTGTTGATCACTGAATCCTGGCTTCACTCATTGATCCCGGACTCTGCTATCCAGTTAGCAGGCTACACTGCACAGCGCCATGATAGGACCAGTGACCAGTAAGAGCAAAGGAGGTGGGCTGTGTGTGTACGTAAACAACAGCTGGTGTACAAACACAGTGACTGTGGACAGTCACTGCTCCCCAAACCTGGAGTATGTGACTGTTAGATGCAGACCCATATATCTCCCAAGAGAGTTTACTGTGGTCATGATCACCACTGTTAACATAGCACTGGATGCTAATGCTAACTCGGCTATCGAACTCTTACACCGTAAGCAGTCAGATGTCCAAGCACCCAGATGCCGTGCATATTGTTGCTGGGGACTTCAACCATGTGGATTTAAAACCTGTGCTCCCTAAATTTCATCAGCATGTCAAGTGCGCTACCAGAGGAGCTAATACATTAGATAAAGTTTACACAAACATTAAACAGGGCTACAGGGCTACACCGCTACCACATTTGGGCCACTCTGACCATGCATCACTGTTTTTAATCCCGGCTTACCTCCCACTTAGGAAAGCTGCCCCTAACACCACAAGGACTTAAAAGGTTAAAACTTGGCCAGATGGAGCCTCTTAACAGCTGCAGTACTGTTTCAGTAGGACCAACTGGGACATTTTTGAACACCCAGACCTGGAGGTATTTAGCGACAGCGTAATGTGTTATATTAAGAACTGCACAGACATTGTCACAGAGGATAAACATATTTGCGTTTACCCCAATCAGAAGCCCTGAATGACAACAGAAGTCCAGAGGCTGCTGAAAGAGAGGAATACTGCCTTCAGGTCTGGTGACAAGGCCCTCTACAGCACAGCCCGTGCTAGCTTGAAGAGGGGCATCCGAAAGGCCAAGTCAGATTATAAGAGGAAGATCGAGGAACATCTGCACAGCAATAACAGCAGGCAGGTGTGGATGGGTGTCCAGCATATGACCAGCTACAGGACCAGTACCAGAGCTGTGGGAGGTGATCCATCACTGGCAGAGGAACTCAATCACTACTTTGCCCAGTTTGAGGTGGACCCTCCAGAGTCAGCTGGACCCCATCCAGAAACTAACAACAACCCCATCTTCATAGTGGGGGAGCACGAGGTGAGACGCATTCTGCAGACTATCAACCCGCGGAAGGCAGCTGGACCTGACGGCATCTCAGGGCACGTGCTGAAGGACTGTGCAACTGGCTGGGGTCCTCACCAGGATATTCAACCAGTCTCTTTCCCAGTCCATTGTGCCACCCTGCCTGAAATCCTCTGTCATAGTGCCTCTGGCCAAGAAACAGACCATCAACAGTCTTAATGACTACAGGCCAGTTGCACTGGTGGTTATGAAGTGCTTTGAGAAGCTCGTCAGGAACTACATCATGTCATTTATTCCTCCTATGTTCGACCCCCACCAGTTTACCTACAGAGCAAACAGGTCTACGGAAGATGCTGTGACCACTGTACTCCATACTGTTCTGTCACACCTGGAGCAGCAGGGGAGCTATGCACGGCTGCTCTTCATAGACTTCAGCTCTGCGTTCAATATTACCCTCCCACACACACTGGTGAGCAAACTGTCAGACATAGGACTTCCACACTCCACCTGCCTTTGGATCAAGGACTTCCTGAGTGACCACACTCAGAGGGTTAGAGTGGGCCCCCACTATTCTACACCCATCAGTCTCAGCACTGGCTCCCCACAGGGTTGTGTGCTGAGCCCCCTGCTCTATACCCTCTACACCCAACGACTGCATTCCTGCCCAACACAGCAACACCATTGTCAAGTTTGCTGACGATAACACTGTAGTAGGGCTCATCTCTGGGGGAGATGAGTCTGCCTACAGGGATGAGGTGGAGCGATTGACAGTGTGGTGTAGGAATAACAACTTACTCATCAACACAGCAAAGACCAATGAGCTCATCGTAAACTTTAGGAAGAAGGCAGACAACATCCAGCCACTCAACATCAACGGGGACTGTGTGGAGAAGGTCTCAGACTTCCGCTTCCTGGGAGTCACCATCAGTGAGGACCTGACCTGGGGGACACACACTACAAAGGTAGTGAAGAAGGCCCAAAAGAGACTCTACTTCCTGAGGGTTCTCAGGAAGAACAACATCCCAGAGAAACTGCTGGTGTCCTTCTACCACTGCATGGAATACATCATGGTCTACTGTCTTTGTGCATGGTTCTCCAGCTGCACAGTAGCATAGAGAAAAGAGCTCCACATGGTCATTAAGGTCACTCAGAGGATAGTCGGCCCCCTAACTTGAAGAACTTCACAGCTCCTGTTGTCTCAGGAATGCAAAGAAAATTCTTCAGGACCCATCACACCCAGGACATGAACTGTTTGAACGCCTGCCCTCAGGCCGACGTTTCAGATCCATAAAGACAAAAACAAATAGACCAAGGAACAGTTTTTACCCTTCAGTCATCACCATGCTGAACACTGCTAAGTGGTTAATCTGAGCTAGTGCACCATTTATGTCTACAGTAAAACTCAGTCTTATGTTTACAGCTTTAAGCGTCATGCCAACACCGGCTAAGGGACAAGTGTTTTATGTTATATGTATGATTGAATGACAATATAGTATTTAGGTTCTAGTCTTGTTCATTTGTTTTTATATTTTTATTTAGTGATTGTGTTTTATTCTGCATTGGAAAAATTGCACTTTAATTTCGTTGTACAATGTCTCATTGCTACAATGACAATAAAGATTCTGATTCTGATTTCAGTTAGTTTATTTTTAATAAATTAATGAAGTTGTGACAGTTATGTTTTTGCTTTGTCAATATGGTGTATGGAGTGTAGATTGATGTGGGAAAAAATATAAAGGTTTACATGGTTTAACAAAGACAGCAATATAACAAAATGTGAAAAAACTGGGTATGAATACTTTCGCAAGCATATCTATATATATATATATATATACATACATACATACATACATATATATATATATATATATATACACACACACACACACACATTTATTTATATCACTGAAATACTGTGACTACATTATATTACACATGAAGTACATTTTTTATTAACTAAACATTTTTTTACCAAATGTAAATTGAATTTGTGTGAACAATGTCCTTAGTTAACAGGTGTTCAAATGTGGTCATGTGCTGACACTTTTCTTCAGAAACAAATACAATGCAATGTCTACTTGGTGTGAAAGTCATACATCTAAAAACATCCTCCAACGGTCGTCTCCAGGCAGTGCAGAGTCTGGGAAAGTGTTCTAACAGGATGTGACACATACAGAGCTAATAGCAGTGTGAGACAAAAGGAATCACCTGTGATCAACTGTGAAAACAAACACCCTGGGAAAATGTATTTTAAATTTTTTTTATATATATATATATATATATGTATGTATTTTCTCTGGTCCACGACATTCACTTACAAATGTAAATGTTTATTTGAAAAACAGCACATTATAGTTTTAGCCAGTTAAAGCCGGTTCTGATCAAGATGGTTATCTGTCCATTAAATCAAGTCTGACTTGAAGGATATCCGTTTGTTATGCCTAATCAAACGGAAATACCATTAGGTATACATATTTGGATGCTGACACAATTTTAATAATTTAAGCTCTGTAACACCAGAAGAGAATTAAAATCAAACAAGATAAAATTGTAATGCAGACTTTAAAGGGTCATGAAACACCAGAATACATTTTTTGATATGTGAACAGATATGTACAGACTGCATTTCAGTGAAAACACTAATAGCACGTAAATGTTATCAATAAGTGGAAATTAGTTATTTTTTCAATTTTAAATTTTGCAATTTTGTTCTTCCGGGTTGAAAATCAGTTGAGGTTACATCACGGGATGTGATGTAGAGCCGGCCCTTGCAGTGTGTTATAGACAAGGCTGCGGAGGCAGGAGAGTTTATGCAAACATATTTCATATTTTCTTGTGCTCCGAACATGAACGAGCATCATGTATGCACACATATCACATATTTTCCAAATGAAATGCAGAGTTCAGTTCTACCCCTGATCAAACACACCTGTCTGTAATTATCAAGTGTTTCTTCAGATCCTAATTAGTTGGTTCATTTGTGTTTGATCAGGGATGGAGCTGCTGGAACGCCACTCTGTCGTGAAAATGCTAAGGACAGTTAGTGAAAGATAATTATTATAGTTTATAAAGTGTCTCCGCTGTTGGTTGTAATATTGATGAAGAAAATCCACACTTTGCTGAATAAACGTTAGCAAACTCTTGACAGCAACAATACCATATACTCCACCGTTTGTTTGTTCATGGTTGCCTTTAAAATCGACATGTACTGTGCATGTCTACATAGCTAACATAAATCCACACGTACATTACATAACCTTTTTCAAAGATTCCTGGGTTATACTTTATTTTGATAGTCCACTTTAGACATTCTACTAACTATAAGTAACTTTGTAACTGCATGTCAACTAGTTCTCATTAATTTGCAACTACCTTTCTACTAACTCTCAGAGTAGACTACTGGTGTAGGTTTAGAGTTAGTAGAATAAGTTGACAGACGTACTAAAGTTTCTCATAATCAGTATGTTGTATGTTGTGGACCCATCAAAATAAAGTGTTAGAATATATCAAGCAGACTGCAGTCTGCAATATGTCAAGCAGACAGTCTATACTGTCAATACTCTAATGCCTGCTAGTTGACATGTAGTTGCAAAGTTACTTACTGTTAGTAGTAGAAGGTCTAAAGTGGACTATTAAAATAAAGTATTACCGATTCCAGTATTGGGTGTTTACATGCAAATTATATCTGTGAATTTTTCCAAAACTTGCACTTTGAAACATGTTTTTTTTATTTTTATTTTTTTTTAAGTGTTTTCAGTCCTTAAAACGCTGCTGTTATGTAAACAAACAGGCAAAATGCATAAAACGTTGTCGTGTAAATGGGCCCTAAAAAGCTTAGGAATTAGCATTTTAAGTAAGTCTTATCAGGCCTTGTTTGCACCTTGTGGTGAACCCTCTTTATTTGCTTTCTATAGGCTTCTCTTGATTGTGACACGGCTACCTCCTGGAGAGTGTTCTTCACTGGCTGGATGTTGTGAAAGGATTTCTTTACCATGGAGAAGATCCACCAATTATACACATTCAGGCCTCACCAGTGCTCACCAATTAAAACTTTAGAAACATTAATTTCTAGCTTCTGCTAACTGACATACTTGTGTTCAAGAGAGTGGTTCCAACATATGGCGTAGATAAGCTCCTGTGAATAGTGACAAATATGGAAGCAAAGAGGAGAGAGCAAAACAAAAAAGGTAATGTTATTAAATTTGATATAAGCCAAGAGTGTTTTTTCCTTTAAAAAACTTGGTTCTCATGAGAAAAGCATATTCTCACTGGAGCTTAAGCTGGGTACACACTAAAAGATTTTTAAAATCTTATAAGATCTTCAAAATGTGAAAGACCACAAACAGTAGGACAAAAAAATACTAGATTTAACTGTTTTGCTCCTATAGTGTGTGGTGTGCCACAATGTGACAAAGATAGCACACCACACACAAAGAGATTTTCAACAATCCCCTGTGAACACGGGACATTTCGCAAAATCTCTCGACACTTGAGAACAAATGTTTTGCATGACATAATGTACAAGTGCCACAAATCGACAAGCTGCTCCTCCATCTCTGGAGTCTAAAATCCTTTTGTGCTGTGCCATGACTGATTTTGTTATTATGCTACGGTCTTCTGTGAGCTCGATTTCTGATTGGATATTGTTTCCTTTCACGTGATAATCTTCAGATCATATGCATGTTTGTCCTTTGGGTTCCCTCCACACATCAGGATTTCTGATCGTAAATATTCAATATTCACGATCGGTGCACCTCCAACATTCTTTTCCGAGCAGATTCAGTCTTAAGGCTGGGTACATACCACAAGATATTCGGGCTGATTTTGGGACGATTTCCCCCCCTTCCAACAATCCTACGTAACATCCCGATTATCTTGGTGATTTAAAGATTATCTTATGAGATTTTCCTATGGTGTGATGTGTGTTAAGAATCTGCTCGGAAGAACGTCTGAGGTGCCCCGATCGTGAATCATAAATATTCAACATCCTGATGTGTGGGGGGGAACCCTGAGGACAAACACGCATATGATCTGGAGATTATTACGTGAAAGGAAACTAACTCCAATCAGAAAGCCAGCTGACAGAAGACCGAAGTATATTAACAAATGCAGTCATTGCGCAGCACAAAAGGATTTTAGACAGCAGAGATGGAGGAGCAGCTTGTTGATTTGTGTCAAAAGAGTGTTTATACAACGTGTATTGTCAGGTCTCCAGAGATTTTGCAATATTTTCCGTGTACACAGTCGGGACTCTCTGTTCGTGTGTGGTGTGCTCTCTTTGTCACATTGTGGCACACCACACACTATAGGAGCAAAATGAAATCTAGGATTTTTTGTCCTAGTGTTTGTGGTCTCTCACATTTTTAAAATCGTATAGGATTAAACATATTTTTTAGTGTGTACCCAGTCTAAAAAACAGTGTTAGGGTGTACCACACATCACACCACAGGAAAATCTTTAAAACCACCAAGATAATCGGAAGATTACCTAAGATAGTCGGAAGGGGGAAAATCGGCCCAAAATCAGCTAAATTATCTTGTGGTGTGTACCCAACCTTGCTCAATACCTACATCAGGAGTGCCCGGTCATGTTCCTGGAGATCTACCTTCATGCAGAGTTCAGCTCCAACCCTGATCAAACACACCTGTCTGTAATTATCAAGTGCTCCTTCAGATCCTAATTAGTTAGTTCATTTGTGTTTGATTAGGGTTGGAGCTGAACTTTGCAGGAAAGAAGATCTCCAGGAGCTCCCATCCTATATTAACTGCAGGAAGCTAGTGATTATGGTTTGTAAAGTTTTAAATATGGATATTATTATTACCCAAATGCATTCATTCACTTTAGAAAGCCTTTATTAACGCTCTGGAGCTGTGTGGAGTACTTTTTATGAAGGATTTATGCACTTTATTTTGCTGCAAAATCCCAACCACTATTCACTCCCAATATAAAGTTTGGAAGAGCTACATGTAGGACATTTTTTTCAGATTGTATTCAGCTGAAAGATGAAAGTCATATACACAGAGAATGGCTTGAAGGTGAGTAAATCATGGGATAATTTTAATTTTAGGGTAAAATCTCCCTAGTAATCAGCTAGACTGAGTTAGTTACACTCAATGAGGTTACAGAGTTTAAACCTGGTCTTGTGAGAAAACTCCTTCTGAAACTGATCTGTAGACGTTACGCCACATTTTATTCTGTACTTGACTTGAAAGCCCAGTTGAATTGAACACTTCCAATGACTCATCTATTTACTAGACCTGGTATGAGAACACAGATAAGTTTGGCACAGGGCATAACCACAAACTGACTAAGGCAAAACAGCAACGGCTTCCAACAACTGTTTTAAGACATGAGCTATTAAACCACTGAATATTTGTAAACCATTGGTCTTTTAGTCCCCTTTGTAGAAACACATCATATGAAATAATATTCCACCTAAACTAAACCCTACACTTAGCCAATAGCAATTGTGTTAATAAAACCAAAGTTGATATTAAAGTAATTTTGCTAAAGCAGCCATACCATTTTACATAGCTTTTACAAGTCTGCCTCTTACATAATGGCTCATGTTTCACTTAACTTGTATCCGAGTGCTTTGAATCGCATGTACAATACTATACTAAGTTGCTCAGCAAGTTTAGTACAACAGAAGAGCCATATATATGGAGCTGGTTATGTGATGCAAATATTAAGAATTAAGATTACAAATCATGCATTATGGTAAAAGTGTTTTGGGGTTATAACATGGTATTGTGCAAGAAACCCTGTCTAGATCAGATCAGTTGTGGCTCTCCGTAATCAATATCTGCTTTTGTAAGTTATATTTAACCATGCCAACAAAGTACTGCCTGATTGCCCAACCGCAGAATTTAGCTTTCCAATTTAGAAAATGTGTTTAGTTAATTCTTAAAATTCTTAGTTAAAAGTTAGTGGAAAGATAAGTACACACTATACAACAAAACCTACCTAACTGCATTAGTCATGAAAGCATCCCTAATCACAAGACCTTACTGTGAAGCCACGGTATCTACAACTAAAGCTGCAATGTTTCGGGCATTCAAAATTCCCCTTGAGTTCCAGGGGACTTTTGGTGCAGTACAGGGAACTCTACGGCACAAAAGCAATAATAATTGTCAGTATTTGTGAACACATTAGAAATAACCCAAGGTTTTTAGTTTTCAGTTTTTAAGGAATTTGCCCACTTAAAAATCTCCCGGCACCCAGGAAATAAAATTGAGTAGCACAGCAACAATAAACCACTTCCTGTTTCTGTGTTCTGTGCTGAGATTTGTTTCTCGAACTGATGTACTGATAAGGCATATGTTTGGAGGTCTTAACTAAGTAATGAGTAATTTGATTAACATGTTAAATTTGAAATAAACATAAGGCAAAACTGTTTACATGGCTTTCTCCGATGTGCATGTCTCCCACTTATAAGTTTGTTTTCACAAGCACTCAACTAATATGCCTTGTTGCATGCAAAGACATAAGATGTGTTCGACCTGAAGCGGCACTGCAGCGACCGATCAGTGTATGACATCAAAGTACTGCAAGAGCTATTATGAAGAGCATATGGAACCATTAGCTGTCAAACACTCTCGCAGTACTTTGATGTCATACACATCTGTGCAGCGCCGCTTTAATTCAAACACACCTATAGCCAGTGCCTAAAAGGTGGGGTAAGTGATTTCTGGCAGGGGTGAATTTTGTAATTTGGGAGCCCTAGGCAAATTCCTGGTATGGGGCCCCAACACAATAACAATCTCTGTTATGCTTATTTTGCTGGCTTGCTCTCAAAATGTATTTATTTTTTTTAATCCCTTTACAACCAGTAATTAGTCAACCTGATGCTGTTCTAAGGCCAAATTAAGCATAACTTTATATTTTTATTCTGATCACAAATGATGATTAAAACAAAATGCTAGCACTCATGCATTTAATAAATTGCAAATATTTTTACTAATATCTTTTTACTAACATAATACTGTTTTTTTGTTGTTTTTTAGAGAGAGAGAGAGAGAGAGAGCTAAATTCAATTTAGTTTAGTTTGTTTATATAAATAAATGTGATTGATTGCTTGATTAATAGTGATAATGTTCTTCACTCACTTTCTGTTTATCATTTATTTGCTGTTTGAATAACCGTGGAACATTATAATTATCCATTTCTAAAGTTTTTAAAAAGTAATCACGTTAAATACAAATTCAGTCCCATTAAAATATATATTTATTATTTAATATATTTTAATAGGCTACATGACACCCATATTGTTACAGATTTGCCAGGCTCTGCCCCCAGCCAACCACAGCATTCAGTCTCCCCGGAATTCTAATCAGCATCACCTGCACCTCATTATCACCGCAATCACCAGCACTATAAAACCACACACCACCTCCCAGTCAGCGTTCGGGTGTCACAATCTTGTTTGTGAACTCTGGCCCATTACCACAAGAGGTCACCCCATCACCACAGACTCTCAGACTGTTATCCGGACTACATTACCCAGCAGCTATTGCACCATCACACCACCATTTGATCACACACACCTGCACCTCATTATCCACGCCCACACTCTCATTAACACCTGCATATAAGCCAGACTCACACTATAGATCACCGCAAAGTCTTGATTTGCCCTGGCCATCATTTATGAGCATTTCTTTCCGTGTTTGTTTTCCCGTTGCCATCTTGGACTGTTTATTCAGTTTTGATTGTTTTCTGCCTGCCCCAATATCTGCCTATTTACTTCAACCTTGATTCTGCCTTGTCCCCATTGCTCTGTTTGCCGGTATTCTGACCCTGCCTGTTCGACCCTGAATTCTGCATATGGATCCACACGCCTCCGACTCATTTGCTACACACCCACAAACACATGTTGTTTTTTGTGATTTATGGGGACTCTCCATAGGTGTAATGGTTTTTATACTGTACAAACTGTATGTGCAGCCTGTCCTCCAACTAATACGCTCATATAGGTCATTTCTACAAGTACCTTGTTATGACCTATATTTACGTTTTAAAGGTAAGCGCACTCTAGTGGGCGTAAAAATAATGACAGTGTCAAGTTTGTCAAATTTAAAATTATACTATTTTCAGATTCTAATAGCCTACCCATACATTTGTACTTAAGATTCCGCATCACAGCAGCACAGGTTGGCACACCAGCGCTGACAAACATTTGGCTCGCACTGCTCCATCATGTCACCTTAAGTAGCAGTCGCATGCCATCCTTATAAGCTACATTAAGTCTCTGCATGCTTTTCTTCCTATGCTGCCGCTACAAATGTGCAGCATACATAGGGGTACAATATGCTTTAAAAAGTGAGGTCTGCACAAATCCTGAACATATGCCAAATTTACGGATCAGCATGTTAGCCTGGGCATATAATATACAGCATTGTCTGTAAACATCCTTATCATTAGACAGGTCATTAGTAATATAATGTCCTAAATATTTAAACTCATTACACATTCCAAGAAAGTCAGGGAACATCAATTTCATGTCCTTCCTGCTCCTAACAATCATGACATTACTCTTTTTGGCATTACATTTAATATCAAAATCTAAGCCATACCAGGAGCAAATCCTCAGTAACTGTTGAAGACCCGCACTGTATGGACAATAAATCACCAAATCATCTGCGTACATCAAATGGTAAATAGTAGTATGACGAACCATACACCCTGTTCTGCACCTATTTAACTGCTTTGATAAATCATTCATATATACATTAAATAAAACAATGGAAAGAATGCTTCCCTGTCTGACTCCATTACACACACTAAGTGGGGAAGACATTCAATTACCCCATTTTACATACATTACTTGATGGATATACCAAAAAGCAAAAATTCTCACTAGGTATTCAGGAACCCCTCCACTGTATAACGTAAAAAAAAAATGTTCATGGTTCACACGATCAAAAGCTTTAAACGCATCAATGAAACTGAAATTGTGCTATTGTTTTTATTATTATGCATAAGCATAATCTTAATATCTTTCAAAATGAAATAAGATCTTTCAAAATTAAAAGATGGTTTAGACAAAATCTTAAAAGTTTTACTTATCTGTTTGTAGATTTAACCTAAATTATGATTTTTATTCAACAGTACCTGTTTAAAACTTAGTTTATCATTTTAAAGGAAACTTGTACTCGGTTGTTTATTTTATTTTAAAATATGCTCCCTCTTTCAAAGGCTAAATTAAAAGTGTCCATATCCTGTGTTAATATCTGTCATCCTGTTATTAATGTCTAGCACTTATTGTTCTATATCAAACTTTTATGAACACTCTTTATCAGCAGAGTGAAACATACCCTTAGCTGAAAATATACTATTGGTCATCAACTAAAACATATATGTAGAAAACCGTCCTATGTGAACCGCTGAAGAGAGTTTAGGACTTGTAGCAAGCACCAACCCCATAAAATTGTGGATCATTTAAATTGTTTGTTTGAACAACAACTTGTCAGGCATAAGTAGGCTACACTTACGAGAAAAGACTTTAAAAAACATCCATGTCACCATGATGGGCATTTTTAGGATACCTGCTGAGTTGTAAACTATGTATAGGCCTATGTTACAATTAAACTTACATTTTAAAGCTGCTCATGTCTTGTGTATATGAGTGTACATGATTTTACAATCTTACAAAGATTCAATTTATTTCCTAGTAAATATAAGGCCAACACATGCAATAACAAAAAGAATCGTGTTGACAAATCATTCAGCATATGTAGTTTTCAAACTATAACACTTGCTGATTTTAAGGCATAAACTTGTTTTAAAGCATGAATGAAAGGTTACCAAATGTACTTTCATACCCATTGTGTTCTAACAAACACGGTTCTGTTTGTTTTTTAGATTTACATTTATTACTTCTACGGAGGAGAAAAAGCTACTTTTATAAGTCTGATAAATATGTGGTCAGTACACAATGAAACGAGATTCAGGACGCCAAATTATTTATTTATTAAATACAACTAAATCGGATAACGGATTTTTCTTTCTTTTTGACAAACCTAAAAACAACAGAATGTGAATTTTCCAGCATCCAAAATGAGTTTTATCATCTAAGCTTATTATTAACTCATACACATATGTATGTATATATATATATATATATATACTGTAGATATAGATATTGTAACGCTCAAGGACAGCTCAGAGAAACCAGATGAATGACAAGTAGTTATTTATTTCGTCAACTGTAGACATCGGCTCAAACAGAAAGCACACAGGCAATAATCAGCAACATAAAGCATAAACAAAGTCTATGAAGCAGCGATCTCCCTGTTCGTGTGCGGTCTATGAACTCCTCCAACTTAGGTGGGTAATTCCAGTAAGTGTGCAGCGATCTCCCTGATCGCGGGAACCCCTTGTCAGGCTGTGGGCACAGTATATCACAGGTGAGTAAATACAAGGACAAACGTTAGCAGGCTCCGTGTCCCATTGAGCGATCTCCTGATCGCCTCCTTAATCCTCCAGGTGCAGTGCAGTACAGTGCAGTGCAGGTGAGTGTGCAGAGTGAGTGTTAAGAACAATCTTACTTCCAGCTGAATGATCTCCTGATCATTGGAATGAGGCATTCGGTGCTGCGGACTCAGGTAAGGACACCAGGTAAGTATCACAGGCAGATGCAGGTTTAGTCGATGCTTTACAGGCTGGATTAAACAGGACTCAGTGAAGAACTCAATCGGGGTTTGTCAGCTGTCCAGGATCAGCGAATCTGCAGTCAAGGTAAGCACTAGAGACAAGAGAGGTGAGTAGCTCTGTTACCTCGAGCTCAGCCGTAGACTGAATGGTGAGTCTCTCTTTTATGCTGCTACAGGTGATTGCCGACAGGTGTTCCTCATTCCTCATTAGAGGTGGCTGAGAGCAGAAGTAAACGACGGTGCGGGCGTGACAGATATACAGTGAGTATGGAAAGTATTCAGACCCCCTTAAATTTTTTAATCTTTGTTATATTGCAGCCATTTGCTAAAATCATTTAAGTTATTTTTTTTCCTCATTAATGTAGACACAGCACCACATATTGACAGAAAAAACACAGAATTGTTGACATTTTTGCAGATTTATTTAAAAAAAAAAAAACTAAAATATCACATGGTCCTAAGTATTCAGACCTTTTGCTGTGACACTCATATATTTAACTCAGGTGCTGTCCATTTCTTCTGATCATCTTTGAGATGGTTCTACACCTTC
>JAUMHE010012617.1:0-16023 GCA_032359235.1 Enteromius mattozi | reverse complement strand
CCTTACGGTGGCAACTGGGTTTCTCGCGCTTTTTACCAAGCGACTCGTCAGATCCTCCGACAACATGCAGAGTGCTGTTGATTGGTTGAGGGAGGTGATTGAGGGTTTCGGAAGAACGAATGACCTCGCGACTAGGAACAAATTGTTCGATGCCGCAAGGTCTAGGCGGGAGCCACAATCCAACAATTAGGAGTACAATAGCTGTTTTCTTCATATTCTTATTTATCCAATTTCAAACTTGCCCATAAAGTCCTGAGTCTGCCCACAAAGTCGGATTTAAGGAATCCGTAAATAGGGTTTGTGGGCATGTGGGGGATTATGGGCAAAGCCGCGACTTTTAAAACTCACCGGCGAACGGATCCGAGAGCTTTTGCGCGGCAAGGGCTACGCCAGTATGGAGCTGTTCGCCCATGAGAACGGCATCCCGAAGTCGACCTTGAGCGAAATCCTCACGGGCAAGAACGACCCGAAGCTGAGCACCTTGGCGAAGATTTCGGCCGGGCTCGAGATCCCCTTGTCCGAACTTCTGAGAACCCCGGAGATCGAACTGTGGGTGCGCGAAGTCGCGCCCGAGTACGATGCGCGGACGTCCAAGACCAAGACGAAAACGGGGACGCGTTCTGCGGGCAAAAAATCCCGGAAATAATATCGGGACAACGCTCGAAGCGGGTCAGGCCGCTTCGGGGAATTGCTTTTCGAGATAGGCCCGGTAAGGACACTTCGGCATGTCCGCCAAAGTTTTGCGCAGCCTTTCCTTGTCGATGAAACCGCGCAGGAAGGCGATCTCCTCGAGGCAGGCGATCTTGAGGCCCTGTCGTGCCTCCAGCGTGTAGATGAAGTGGCTGGCCTCGAGCAACGAGGCATGTGTGCCGGTGTCGAGCCACGCGATACCGCGCCCCAGTAGCGAGACGGAGAGCTTTCCCTCGCGCAGGTATTCGCTGTTGAGGTCGGTGATCTCCAATTCGCCGCGCGGCGAGGGTTTTTGCGCCCGCGCTCGCGCGCATACCGTGGCGTCGTAAACGTAAAGGCCCGGCACGGCGTAGTTGGACTTGGGCTTCGCCGGCTTTTCCTCAAGGCCGACCACCTTGCCCTTGGCGTCGAACTCGACGACGCCGTATCGCTCCGGATCCCCCACCGGGTACCCGAACACCGTGGCGCCCTCGGAGAACCCCCCGATGAGTTCGTCCAGTCCCATCTTTCCGTAGAAGATGTTGTCACCCAGAATGAGCGTCGCCGGGCTGCCCGCGAGGAACTCTTCCCCGAGGATGAAGGCTTGCGCCAGCCCTTCCGGCTTGGGCTGCACCTTATAGGAGAGACGGATGCCCCATTGCGAGCCGTCGCCGAGCAGATGCTGGAAGCGGGGCACGTCCTCAGGCGTTGAGATGAGGAGAATATCCCGGATGCCGCCCAGCATGAGGGTGGACAGCGGGTAGTAGATCATCGGCTTGTCGTACACGGGCTGGAGCTGCTTGCTCGCCACCTTCGACAGGGGATAGAGGCGGGAGCCGGCGCCGCCGGCGAGGATGATGCCCTTCATGTCCATTCCTTGGCCCTCCCGGTCGGGGAGGGGTTCGGGACAAGTTACAAAGGACGGTTGAGAAGGAGGCTCAGGAGGGCAGTCCCTTGGCGAACTCGCGTTCGGAGTGCAAGGTCAGCGAGTTGAGGGCGCGGGGCTCAGGTAGCCCCAGGGCCGCTCGGATGTCGGCATGCACCTTGGGGCTGGTCTGGGTGGCGTTGACGTCCACGACGATGCCCAAGCGACGGAAATAACGCAGCATGGGTTCGGTCTTGGTGTGGTAGTCGGCGATGCGCTTTTCGATGGCTTCCTCGTGATCGTCACTCCGGGTGACGAGCGCGCTGCCGCACACATCGCAGATTCCCTCCGTCTTGGGACGGTGTCCGATCAGATTGTAATCGAGGCCGCAACCCGAACACACGCGGCGGGCGAGCACGCGTTCGCGCACGAGGCTGTCGGGAGCCTCCATATGGATCACGCCGTTGATGTTGAAGTTCTCGAACAGGAATTCGGCCTGCGCGAAGGTGCGCGGGAATCCGTCGAGCACGAAGCCGTAGTTCCAGTCATGCCACGAGAGGCGCTCGGAGACCACCTTGGCGACCAGGTCGTCGCCCACCATGTTGCCGCCCGAGATGATGCGGTTGACCTTGGCGGCAAGCTTGGTGTGGTTGGCGATGTGCCAGCGGAACTGGTCGCCGATGGAGATGTGCACGAAGTCGTAGGCCTCGCACAACAGCTTCGCCTGCGTGCCTTTGCCGCAGCCCTGGATACCCATGATGATGTACTTGTACATGTTCAAAAAGTAGGAAAGGCGGTGGGTTCGGGAAGGTTGGGTTGATGGTATGATTTCGCCGGGCTGCGACCGGCGCGGGAGTGCGTTGCTCCTCCTCGCCGTACTCCCGGTACGTCTGCGCCGGAGCGCCTGCTCCCGCTGGGTCTCGCTCCGGCGCCCCTGTTTTTTTGAGGCTTTCCTTGCCCTTGTTTTCTTTCCGGAAGACCCATCGGCACGAGCGGCAATCCCATCGTAGATTC
Organism: Enteromius mattozi; assembly: GCA_032359235.1. NCBI lineage: Eukaryota > Metazoa > Chordata > Actinopteri > Cypriniformes > Cyprinidae > Enteromius > Enteromius mattozi. Next base: position 13,475 of record JAUMHE010012617.1, on the reverse strand, counting down.
GTTATTTTCCTACCAATGAAAAGCTTCTCCTTGGATTCACTCCGCAAATCCGCCCGTGAAATCGGCGCGCTCAAGTCCGCCTCCGGCCTGCTCGGCTGGGATCAGGAAACCTTCATGCCCGCCCGTGGCGGCGAGGCGCGCGCCGAGAGCCTCGCGGCGCTGGGGACGCTGCTGCACCAGCGGCAAACATCGGATGCGCTTTGGCGATTGCTGGAGGAGGCTGCAGCTTCAGATCTGACGACCCGCGACAAGGCGCTGGTGCGCGAGATGCGGCGGGACGCGGAGGCGGCCCGGAAGATTCCGGAGGAATTGGCGGAGGATCTGGCGCGCACGGCCTCGCTGGCGCAGCAGGCGTGGGCCAAGGCGCGCGCGGCGAACGATGGCAAGGGCGCGCCGGATGATTTTCTTCCGTGGCTGCGGAAGATGATCGCGCTCAAGCGACGCGAGGCGGAGTGTCTCGGGTACGTTGAGTCGCCGTACGATGCGCTGCTCGATCAGTTCGAGCCGGGCGCGCGCGTTTCGGCCGTGAAGCCGGTGCTGCAGAATTTGCGCTCCGGTCTGGTGCCGCTGCTCGATCGCATCCTCGCGCGCAATGCCTTGACCCATGCGGTCCCTGAGCTTGTCGAAGGGCCCGCCGTCCAATCGGGCGACGTGCCCCTCGAAGCGCAAGCCGCTTTCAACGCGCGCTTGCTCCGCGACATGGGCTTCGACCTCGAGGCCGGCCGCCTCGACGCTTCGGCGCATCCGTTCACGCAGGGTATGGCGCCGGGCGATGTGCGCCTCACCACGCGCTATCGCGCCGACGATTGGCTCAACGCCGTGTTCAGCACCCTGCATGAGGGGGGGCACGGGCTGTACGAGCAGGGGCTGCCGGAGTCGGAGTGGGGCACGCCGCTGGGCGAGGCGACCTCGCTGGCCATTCATGAATCGCAGTCGCGCTTTTGGGAGAACCGCGTGGGGCGTTGCCGCGCGTACTGGGAGCACGCGTTGCCGGTGGCGAGGGAGATGTTGGGGGTTCCCGTTGCGGGCGCGACGGTGGAGGGGGTGCTCGCCCGGGTCAATGCGGTGGAGCGGTCCTTCATCCGCGTGGAAGCCGACGAGGTCACCTACAACCTGCATGTGCTGTTGCGTTTCCAGATCGAGGAGGCGCTGTTCTCCGGCGCGCTGGAGGTGGAAGGCATCGCCGACGCGTGGAACGCGGGGATGAAGGATCTGCTGGGTGTCGTGCCGCCCTCCGCCGCGAAGGGTTTCATGCAGGATGTGCATTGGAGCTGCGGACTGTTCGGGTACTTCCCGACCTATACGCTGGGGAACTTGTACGCGGCGCAGTTCGCGGCGGCGATGGAGAAGGCACTGGGGTCGCTCGACGCGAAAATCCGCGCCGGCGACTTTGCGCCGATGCGCGCGTGGCTGCGGGAGAAGATTCACCGCCACGGCCGCGAGTTCACGGCGGCGGAACTGTGCCGGAGAGCGACGGGGGAGGATCTGGATGCGGGGCACTTCCTCCGATATCTGGAGGGGAAGTATTTGGGGTGATAAATATTGGTTTTCGCGTTACGGACTGTCCAGTTTCCGCAACATTCGCTGGATTTTCCGGGGATTCTGTCGACAGCCAAGGATTCGCCAAACTACCATTACGCCTTCCTGAACCGAGTAGTAGATGCCGTCGCATAGTCATTTTCATTGAATAGACCGAGTGATGATTCAAGTACTTGCGTATAGGTCGAAATATTTTTCGATGCTCTTACCTAGCCCTTGGTTGTCTTGAAAGTCTTTTTCAAAACATGAAATCTTAAGTCCATTGATATAGGCGTGCCAGATATCCTTATATATCCCCATCGCGCCATTTGCTAGCCGAACTAAAATGTTGATGAACACCTGATTGCTTGCGGGGGTCAAGCTTCTGTGCGCGAACACTTCATTTCTGACCGTCCGCACATCCTTATCGTATAAGCCTTGTAGCCCCTTTTTGTGATTTGCGAGCCATCTGAAATCTGATTCAATTCCGTCATAGCTACCCAAGTGTTGTTGGATATTCGCATGGCTGAACCCGCTTGAGAGTAGCCTTTCGGTTAGCTTCGAACGTGAAAACTCCTCAATATTATCGTGCGTCCATCGCAGCAAATTTGAAAGCGAGTGGCTGGTGGCGTCGTCGTAAACTTTATGAAGATTGATGACAGTCGCTACGTGATGCGCACGTACATTCGCCTCCAAAAACTCGTCAATGTTTCGAGACAATGGGTGATCCGGATTTTTTGCAGCGAGGTCGGTTAGTTTACTCAGAACAAATAGCGACTCTTGGCAAAGGCGGATATCAGAATAAAGTGGATCAAACTGGGATAGTGGTGATTTATTCATATGGTCTAAGGCCTAGCGAGGCTATGCTTGAGGGCGTCTGGATTAGCTTGAGATTTCCCGTCGCTCCATCCTCGGCACCGCGGCGAGCAGCGTCTGCGTGTACTCATGCCGCGGCGCCGCGAAGAGTTCGGCCGCCGGGCCTTCTTCCACAATCGTTCCCGCGTGCATCACCAGCACCCGATCCGCAATCGCCCGCACCAGCGACAAGTCGTGCGTGATGAAGAGCAGCGCCAGACCGTGCTCTCGCTTCAGGTCGAGGAGCAGATGCACGATTTGCGCCTGCACCGACACGTCCAGCGCCGAGACCACCTCGTCGCAAACCAACAATTTGGGCTTCAATCCCAACGCCCGCGCGATGCACAGCCGCTGCCGTTGCCCACCCGAGAAAGCGTGCGGAAAACGATCGAGCGCGTCCTCGGGCAAGCCCACCTGACGGAGTAGCTCCGTCGCCGCCGCGCGCAACTCCGAAGCCGGGACGATGCCGTGCACCCGGAGCGGCTCCGCTAGCAGCTCGAACACCGTCAGGCGCGGGTTCAGCGAGGTATACGGATCCTGAAAGACCACCTGAAAGTCGCGGCGATAAGGCTTCCATGCTGAAGCCTTGGCGATGTCGATGCGGTTCCCCAGCAACTCGATGCTTCCCGAGGTCGGCGGCGTGAGGCCGAGCAACGAGAAGCCGAGCGTGCTCTTGCCGCATCCCGATTCACCGACCAGCGCCACCACCTCGCCGGGGAAAATCTCCAGCGAGACCCCGTCCACCGCGCGGACATGTCCCGTGACCCGCTTCCAGAACCCGCCGGTGATGGGAAAATGGGTTTTCAGATTCCGGGCGGATACCAATGCCGTCGTCATGCGGCGGCCCCGTACAAATGGCACGCCACGCGCCGTCCAGGCGCGGGTTCCGACCACACGGGGTCGGCCGTGCAGGCGTCGAAGGCGCACGGGCAGCGGTCGTGGAATCGGCAGCCGACGGGATAGCGTCCGGGCGGCGGCACCGAGCCGGGAATCGGATCGGGCACGCGCGCCGCGTCGAGGTTCGGGAGCGCGTCGATGAGGCCGCGCGAGTAAGGATGCCTCGGATCGCGGAGGAGTTCGAGCGCGGGGCCCACCTCGGCCATGCGACCGGCATACATCACCGCCGCGCGGTCGGCATATTGCGCCAGCAGGTTGAGGTTGTGCGTGATGAGCACCACGCCGATGCCGGTCTCGCGCTGAAGCTCCGCCAGCAAGTCCAGCACCTGCGCCTGAATGGTCACATCCAGCGCGGTGGTGGGCTCGTCGGCGAGCAGCAGCTTGGGTTCGAGCAACAGGGCGTGCGCGATCATCACGCGCTGAAGCATGCCTCCCGAGAGTTCGTGCGGGTAGGCGCGCAGCACGCGGTCGGGGTCGCGCAGGCCCACGCGATCCAGCAGATCGCGGATGCGGCGCTCGGGATCCCCGCCGCGGCGGTGGTGGCGGAAGGGGAGTTCCAACTGGTGCCGGATGGTGAGCAACGGGTTCATCGCCGCCGAAGGCTCCTGAAAGATCATGGCGATTTCCGCGCCGCGTACCGCGCGCAATTCATCGGGCGACATGGCAAGGAGGTCGCGATCTTGGTACCATGCGCGGCCCGAGAGCACCACCGTTGTCGCGGCGGGGAGGAGGCGCAGGAGACCCAGACAGGTCACCGTTTTCCCGCAACCCGATTCTCCCGCGAGCCCGAAAATCTCGCCCGTATGCACTTCGAAGCTGACGCCGTCGGTCACGGGCGTCACGCGCCCGTCCTCGCCGCGGAATCCCAGCGAGAGGTTTTCGACACGCAACAGGGGTTCGGCGGGCAGGGGGGCAATTTAGCAAGGGCGCCCCGCGGGTCGCCCATCCCGGGCTAGTTTGGCCCCCATGCCCGCCCCCGAAACCTCCGTCTTCCTCAACATCGCCGTCGCCGCCGCCCGCGAGGCCGGCACCCTCGCCCTCCAGCGCCGCAAGACCCTCGGGCCCGCGCGCGCCAAGGGCATCAAAGACCTCGTCACCGAGGCCGACATCGAGTGCGACCGCCTCATCCGCGAGCGCCTCACGGCCGCGTTTCCCGACCACGATCTTCTCACCGAAGAAGAGGGAACCCTCGATCGTGGAAGCGAGTATCGCTGGATTGTCGATCCCATCGACGGCACGGTCAACTACGCGCGCGGGCTGCCCTTGTGGGGCGTCTCCATCGGCCTCGCGCATCGCGGCGTCATGCTGTGCGGGGCCATCTATCTCCCCGTCTTCGACGAGCTGTTTACCGCGTCCCGAGGCGGCGGCGCGTTCCTCAACGGGGCGCCCATCCGGGTCAGCGACACCACGGACGGCGACTCGCTCATCCTCTCGCACGGCGATTACAACGTCGGCGCGGATCACGACATCCGGCGCGCGCTCAACGCCGACAACGATCGCGCACATGCCCGGCTCATCGAGGGCGTTCTGCGCATGAAGTGCCTCGGTTCCTCGGTGGTCGAGGGCTCCGCCGTCGCGGCAGGCCGCTTGGACGCCTACTTCATGACCACGCTCAAGCCTTGGGACGTGGCCGTCACCACCTTGCTCGTCGCCGAGGCGGGCGGGCGCGTGACCAACCTCGCCGGCGCGCCGTGGACGCTGGAGATGAACACCGCGCTATTCAGCAACGGCGTCGTGCATGACACGCTGATCCGGGCGCTGGATTGGAACGACCGGGGAACCGTGTGACGGAATTCCCGTACGCGGACGTATCGCCCGTCATCCGGGAATTTCTGGCGTGGCGAGATATCGCGCCCGCCGATCTGCCGCTGGCGGGCATCGCCGGGTCGCGGCGCGCGTACTACCGGGTGATGGACGGAGCGCGGGGCGCGGGATTCGTGCTGCTCGTTTCGCCCGCCGACGACGCCGACTTCGGGCGCTTCCTGCGAATCACCCAGTTCTACCGCATGCTGCGCGTGTCGGTGCCCAAGGTGCATTGCATCGACGATGAGGCGCATCAGGTTCTGCTCGAGGATCTCGGCGAGCGCCGCCTGTACGATCTCCTGAAAGCCGATCGCGCGGCGGGGCTCGCGGCGTATCGAGCGACCCTCGACATTCTCGCCGACCTGCAGACGCGTTGCAACACCTTTCGTCCCGAATGCCCCGACATCGCCTCGCGCGTGTTCGACCGCACCCACCTCCTGTGGGAAACCGCGTATTACCGCGACAACTATCTGATCGGGCATCGCGGCCTGACGCCTGTTGCCGCGCTGCAAAACACTTTCGATGCCCTCGCCGCGCGTGTGGATTCGCATCCCAAGGCCATTCTGCACCGCGACTTTCAGTCGCAGAACCTGATGGTCAAGCCCGATGGTAGCGTCCACGTCATCGATTATCAGGGCAGTCGCGTGGGTTCGGTGTTTTACGATCTCGCTTCGCTCCTGCTCGATCCGTACGTGATGTTGTCCGACATGGAGATCGAGGATCTCCTCCGGTATTTTCATGGGAGGGGGGGCCTCCCTGGAACCGCGTCTGCCGCAGGGGGTTTCTCCGCGGACTTTCCGGCCTTCCGGAAGGCCTTCCTCGAAGCCGGCCTTCAGCGCGTCATGCAGGCGCTGGGCGCCTATTGCTTTTTGTCGCGGGTCAAGGGCATCGCTTCGTTTGCTGAGCATATCCCGGCGGGCGAAAATCGATTGCGGTGGCTGGTTCGGGAAACGGGAAGCGAGTGGTCGGCCGTTTTGCCTGATTGATAGATTTCCGCTTCCAAAACACGAACCCTGGAAACACGATGGATAAGCTCGAACGCCTTTTCTCCCTGCAATCCGAACTGAACGACCGTATCTTCGTCAAAAAGGATATTCGCGATCGCGAGGGCAAGACCTTGACCATGGCCACCTTGCGCTCCGAAGCGCGCGGGGAATCGGCGCTGGGCCCCAACACCAATGTCAACGAGTGGCTCGGCAAGTATCTCACGGCGCTTGACGACGAGTCGCGCGAACTGCGCGAGGAGTTGCTCTGGAAGTGGTGGTCGAAGGATCATCTCGACATGCAGAACATCCGCGTGGAGATCATCGATCAGCTGCACTTCTGGATGTCGCTGGCGCTCACGGCCGGCCTGACCGCCGACGAGGTGTTCGACACGTATATGCAAAAGAATGCCGTCAACCACGCCCGGCAGGAAAACGACTATTCCCGGGCCAACAAGACGGAAGCGGACAATAAGGGGATCAAGGCGTAGGGGTGAACAGGTAGGAGGTAGGGGGGGTAAGGGGTAAGAAGCGGGATGGTTTGATTTTTTGCTTCTTGCCCTTACGCTTCCAACCTTCCTCATACGTTCCCTCGTTTTCTTTTACCTCCTACCCCTTACCTCTTCTCTCCTACCTCTCCCTCCTCTCCCGTTCCATTCCGCAACACCCTTCGGTGGGTCGCGAAACCGGAAGTGGTTATCTTCCCCTCCATGCAAATCGCCCGATTTTCAGCCGCTGTCACGGCATTCCTGCTCTTTGCAACCGGCGGCGTCGGGGCCGCTCCCAAGCCGGATTCCGCCGCAGCTTCGGCGCAGAAACGCGTGGTGGTGATCCCGGTCGAGAACGAGGTGGATTACGGCCTCTATGCTTTCCTCAAGCGGACTACTGCGGAAGCGTTGGAAGAGAAGCCCGACGTCATCGTTTACAAGGTGAACACCTACGGGGGCGAGCTGAACTCGGCCTTCGAAATCGTCGATCTGCTCTTGTCGGTGAAGACGACGCGCACCTACGTGTACGTGGAGCAGAAGGCGATTTCCGCGGGTGCATTGATCTCCTTGGCCGCGAACAACATCGCGATGGGCGACGGCACCACCATCGGCGACTGCGCGCCCATCATGCAAAGCTCCGAGGGTGGCATCGTGATGTTGGGCGAGAAGATTCAGTCGCCTTTGCGCGCCAAGTTCCGCAACCTCGCGGAGCGAAACGGGTATCCCAGCCTGCTCAGTCAGGCGATGGTGACCTCCGAGATCGGCGTGGTGCAGGCCTCGCCCCTCGATTCCTCCAAACCCGCGTCATACTACACCGCGCGCGAGTGGGAAGCGCTTTCCGACGCGCGCAAGGAAGGGTTCCGCACGCACAAGGTCATCGTCCGCGAAGGGGAGCTGCTCACCCTCACTGATCGCGAGGCCGCCGCGCTCGGGTTCTCGAAGGGATCCTTCCACGACTTCGACGCTTTCCTGCGTCACAACGACTTCAAGGTCGTGCGCACCTTCTCCACAAGCTGGTCGGAGAAGATGGTGCGCGCCATCGGAAAGATCACGCCGCTCTTGATGCTGGCGGGCTTCGGCGCGCTTTACTTGGAGTTCAAGACGCCCGGCCTCAGCATTTTCGGCGCGCTCGGCGTAGCCTGCCTCGCCGTAGCTTTCGGGGCGAAATATGCGGTGGGCTTGGCGAACCACACCGAGCTGCTGCTGTTGCTCGCCGGCTTCGCCCTGTTCATCGTGGAGATTTACGTGCTCCCCGGCATGCTCATCGCCGGGATTTTGGGGCTTGTCCTCATCGTCGCGGCCCTCACGCTGTCGCTGCAAGGCTTCACGGTGCCGGACCCTGCCATGCCTTGGGAAATGAGCAACCTGATGGATAATCTGGCGCTGACCCTCGGCATGGCGGCGCTGGCGCTGTTCATTCCGCTGCTGGCGGCGCGTTATCTGTTGCCGCGCCTCTCGGGTCGCGCCTCGGTCGCTTCCGACGTCACCTTGCGCGATGCTTACAGCGCCGCCGCCGACGCCCTGCCGCTCGCCATGGGAGACCGGGGCGAGGCGCGCACGGGGTTGCGTCCGTCCGGCAAGGCGGTTTTCGACGGGGTCGTGTACGAGGTGGCCTCGCAGGGCGGGTTCGTGGAGCCCGGCACTCCGGTTGAAATCGTCCATGTCCACGGGCGCACGGTGATCGTGCGTCCCCTTCCGGAGTCCGCGCCGTGATCTACCTGTGGCCCGTCATTCTCCAGTCCCTCGCCTTCGCCGTGCTTTTGGCCGAAGTGCTCGTGCCGTCCTTCGGCGCGCTCGCGCTCGTGGCCCTCGGGCTCGGGGCGTGGTCGTGGCACTTCATCCTTTCCGAGATGCCGCGCGGCGGCGTCATCGCCTTCGCCGTCGCCGACGCCTTGCTCGTTCCCATCGCCGTGCGTCAGGCTTTCCGCCTTATCGGCCGCTCGCCCGTCTCTCACCGCACCCACGTGGGCGCGGGGTCGGGACTGGAGGACGCCGCCCGCCCGCTCACGGAGCGCGTGGGTCGCGAAGCGACGGCCGAGACGCCACTCCGCCCGGCCGGAAAAATCCGGCTGGAGGGCGAGGTCTTCGAGGCCGAGAGCCCGGGCGAGTTCATCGAAGCCGGCGCCGCCGTGCGCATCACCGCCGTGCGCGGCACCACCTTCCTGGTCGAGCGGGTCGGATAGCGCAGCCCATCGAGAACCCCCTCTCCCTCTACCAACTACCAACGACAGAGCATCTACCCCGAAGTTTTTACCAACCAACAACTTTACCAACCAACAACAACACTGCATCGCCCTCGAAGCTTCCACCAACCACCCACCGAATATTCCCCCGGAGTCCCCTCATGAATCTCAGTTTCGTTTTCGTCATCGTCGCGCTCGTCGCCCTCGTGGTGGTGGGCATCATCCTGCTCAACTTCTTCGGCCTTTGGTTCCAGGCGCTCATGTCCAAGGCGGACGTGTCGCTGGTGCAGCTCATCGGCATGCGCTTCCGCAAGGTGCCGGGACGCGTCATGGTCGAGTCGAAGATCATGGGCATCAAGGCCGGCCTTGAGCTTTCCACCGAGGAGCTTGAGGCGCACTATATGGCCGGCGGGCACGTGCAGCGCGTGGTGCAGGCGCTCATCGCGGCCGACAAGGCCAACATCCCGCTCAACTTCAAGCGCGCGGCCGCCATCGATCTGGCCGGTCGCAACGTCCTCGAAGCCGTGCAGATGTCGGTGAACCCGAAAGTGATCGAGACACCGCGCGTGGCCGCCATGGCCATGGACGGCATCCAGCTGATGGCCATCGCGCGGGTGACCGTGCGCGCCAACCTCGACAAGCTGGTGGGCGGCGCGGGCGAGGAGACCATCCTGGCGCGCGTGGGCGAGGGCATCGTCTCCACCATCGGCTCGGCCAAGAACCACAAGTCGGTGCTCGAGAACCCGGATCAGATCTCCAAAACCGTGCTGACCAAGGGCCTCGACTCGGGCACGGCGTACGACATCCTCTCCATCGACATCGCCGACGTGGACGTGGGCAAGAACATCGGCGCCGAGCTGGAGACCGACCGCGCCGAGGCCGACAAGAAGATCGCGCAGGCCAAGGCCGAGGAGCGTCGTGCCATGGCCATCGCGCAGGAGCAGGAAATGATCGCGCGCGTCGCCGAGATGCGCGCCAAGGTGGTCGAGAGCGAGGCGCAGGTGCCGCAGGCGATGGCCGAGGCCTTCCGCAGCGGACGTCTCGGCGTCATGGACTACTATAACATGAAGAACGTGGTGGCAGACACCTCGATGCGCGAGAGCATCGCCGGCGGCGGACAGGCGCCGGCCAAGACCTGATTCATCGGGAATCGCCGTGCGCTTCGAAACCCTCGTCCTCATCATCATCGCCTTCAACGTGGTGACCGCGGTGCTCCAGCGCCGCGCGAAGAAGAAGCGCGCGCAGGAAGCACAGGAGCGCGCCGCGCGCGCGCCGATCCCGGAGGAGATGGAAGACGATCTGGAGGAGGCGTGGGAGCCGGAGTCTGCCCGCAGGGAAGTTCCCACGCGCGCGCCGCAGCAGATGCCGAGTTTGGGACGAGACATTCTCGATCAAATCGCACGTGACCTCGGTCTCAAGACCCCGAAGCCCGCGGCGCCGGAGCCGTGGAGCGAGCGCCCGGAACCCGTGATCGTCGCGGAGCGTCCCGAGAGCCGCCCGGCTCCGGAACCCGCGCCGGTGCGCTCCTTGCCGCAACCGGCGGTGGAAAAGCCCGTATTCGAGGCGGCCTACACGACGCCGCGCGCCGCCGAGGTCCCCGCATACCGTGTCGCGCCCTCGCAGGCACCCCGACGCAGCCCGGCCCCCAGGGAGGCTCCCCCGTCCCGTAAAATCCCGACTTCGGTGCCCACGCCGCGCGTGAATCTGCGCGACGTCTCGCGGCTGCGCGAGGCTTTCATTCTGAAGGAAGTGCTGGGGGAACCGGTTTCGCGCAGGCGCGATCGCTGAAGCTGACGGTCGCCGAGTCCGACGGTGCGTGCGGCACCCACTTCGGCGGAGGGCGTCGTCGCCCCCGTCAATACGTCCAGTTCAGAATCTTGAAGCGGCCGCTGCGCGCGGTGATGGTGCCCGCGTTGTTGCGCAGGCGCAGGTAGCAGTTGGCCGAGGGATTTCCCGTGGGCATCCACTGCCGCTGGTTGAACCCGTAGACGGCGATGGTGTTGTCGACGATCGTCTGCCACGTGGCGCCGCTGTCGCGCGAGAACTGCACGTCGAGGGTGTCCGGTCCGTAGTTGTACCACTTCACGTTTGCCGGGTAGCCGATGAAGTACTGCGTCGAGTCCCACGGCTCATAGAATTGCGGCTGGGACGTTTGCGCCCCGATCACCACGGTGTCCTCCATCCGCGTGCGCCCCATGCTCACCGAGAGGATGAAGCGGTACACGCCCGGCCACATGATGCCCACCTTGGTGTTCAGGGAAGAGGGGCTGTGGATGTAGGCCCATGCATCCTGGGGGCCTGTGAACAACTGGCGCCAGAGAATCGCCACGCGCTTGTCGTTCGCGGAAATGCCCGTCAGTTGGCCGGAGAGAAAGATCTCGGAATTGGCGAACACGGACTGGTCCGCTCCTGCGGCCACGAAGAACTCCGTCCCGGGTTGCGGGGGACGTGGAATGGGAGGCGCGGCGGTGTCGATGGAGAAGTGGTCCTTCTCGCGCGTGTCCACGGGCTTGGGGAACTCGCGTTCCACGCCCTCGCTGCTGTACACGCGCAGGGGGAATTTGCCCGACGGCACATCGGCGAAGACGAAGCTGTCGGCGACCACGACCGATTGATACGGCGTGCCGGGGATGAACACGCGCTCGGGGCCGTCGGCGTCCAGGCTCACCGACGCGCTGTAGCGCACCAGCGGCACCAGGCTGACGCGCAGCCGCGAGGCCGAGGAGTCCTTCACCGTGAGGCGGCGGGAGAGGGTGTCGTACGCGAAGCTGTCGAGCAGCGCGCCCGTGGTGGCGCCGCGCGCGAGCAGGTTGAAGCGTGTGGAATCTCCGAGCTTCTTGAAGTGCGTGGCGCTGAGCTTGATGACGGAGTCACCGCTCACCTGAACCTCAAGCAGCGGATCCGGATCGATGGCGGGGTTCTGGTCCGAGACGTACACCGAAAGCGAACCCGTGAAGGTCACGGGGGAACCGTTCTCGTCCACGAGAGCCACCACGACGGGGTTGTCCACCTCGGAGCTGCCTCCGGCCACGCCGCCGCTTTCGTTGCAGCCATGGAGCGCGCCGAGGGACAGGAGGAAGCATCCCGCCGCGAATGATCCGAGGCGTGCGCCCAAGGGTGCGAACATCCGGGGCGAGATCATTTGGAATCCCGCGCCGCCTTGGCGTCCACTTCAGGGAGGCGGCTATTGGGAAAGAGCTGCAAGGTGAGGCTATAGATGCGGTCCTCGCCCTGATCGCGATCGAGGATTTCGCGCAACTCCTCGAGGAAGGAGCGGATGCGTTCCTTGACGGAGGCGAAGCCGGAGGAAGACACGGTGAACATGAGCGCGTTGTACTGGCGCAGTTCGGGGGGCGTCTTGTCGAGGATTTCCTGGGACATCCGCGTGAGTTCCAGCATGTGTTCCCGCGCGGCGCGCGCCTGCACGTCCTTGGGCGAGGAAATATGCTTTTCGGAAACCGCGTAGCCGTTGGCCGTGCGCTTGATCATGCCCAGGTCGAGCAGCAGGCGAATGGCCTCCTCTGCCTGTGCGGGCGTGACCTCGGGGAACAGGCGCGCGGCGATGACGCCGGGCTCCCTCTCACGGGTGTCCATGCTGAAGTAATTGCGGATGGCACTGTAATACCACTTCGAGAAATACTCGAACTGGCTTTCTTGCATCACCTGCGCGCGGGAACTGCGGAACTTGGAGAGCTGGGCGAAGAAGAAGTTTTTCTCCGTCATGCCCTTGGCCTGATTGAACTGGACCAGGGCGTCGAAATACTGGGCGTCGCGCTCCGGCAGGTGGAGGGCGCGCGCGAACTTGACCCGCAAATTCTGGCTGAGGCTGCGCCGCCCCTTGATCACCGCGGGAAGCAGGCTCGAGCTGGAGGGGGGGAGCCCTGCTTCGCGGGCGAAGGTGCGCTGCGAAAACTCGGGATCGGAGCCCCGGCGCCACCGGCAGTAGTCGTCGAGAAACGCCCGGTAATCCAGATATTGCAGGATTCCCGGTGCTTTATCGGAGCCCTTGCCGGATCCCTTCTCGTATCCCTCGGACCCTTTGTCCACGGTCTTTCCCTCTCCCGTTTCGCTCATGGACAGATGATACTTACCCGGCCCACACGCGGCACGCGGCTTCGGCATCCCAATGGGGACAAAGCGTCCTCGATTTGTCCCCAACCGTGGTTTGATCCCTGAAATTCGACGGGTTTTGGGGACAAACGAAACGAGGACAAAGCATCCCCGAAAATCTTTTTGGAACGCGTGATTGAGGTTCCGGTCCCGCATAGGTTGAGGGCGTGCTTCAGGAACCCGAACCAAGGAGAGACACCATGAACGCACGCATTCGATTCGCTCTCATCCTCGCCGCCCCGCTCCTGCTCGCTCTGGCCGCCTGCCAGCCCGAGCAGGAGGCGGGTGGCCTCGCCGTCGCCCCCGCGAACGGCGAAGTGTCCACCGAACTCCGTCTCGTCGTCAAGGATTCCGTCGCGTGCCTCGAACTGCGCGACGCCGTCAAGGCCGGCGCGGACTCGCTGCGCGCGGCCTTCCTCGCGACGTGCGTCGTCGAAGTGCCGCCCACCCAGTCGCTTCCGCCTCGCCCGGTGCCGCCCGAGCTTCGCTGCGCATGGGCCCAGGCCCAAATCGACAGCGGTCGCGTCGGCCTTGTGCCCGCCTTTGCCCGCCATTGCGTGGACATTTGCGACAGCTTGGCGGCGCTCCCCGACACGGCGGTCTTCGCCAAGTACTGCGTGGCGCCTCCGCGTCCGCCG
>JAUMHE010012528.1:0-16032 GCA_032359235.1 Enteromius mattozi | reverse complement strand
CCTGAAGATCGCAGAGATTAGATACAGTAATTTTGTGTTTTATTTTTAGAACCCCTATCTGGGCTTTTTGCTGTTGTGTTGTTTTGTTTTTTGTTCAGAATGCTCTTTTGTGTTTATGGATATTTTGTTTACTGTAAGCAATAATGTCTTCTTTTTTTAAATGAAGAGTTAGTATAAATTTAACAAAATATATTTTTGAGAAGAAAATTATTTGTTTGACCAATTGTGTTTTGTAGTTGTGAGTCTGTGTTAAGAGTTTAGAAAAAGTATCTGAAGTATGGGTAAGCGATTGTTAGTGTCTGAAAAAAACTTGTGTATAGGCTAAGAGAGCTATGGTTAGTGTCCCAAATTTTTTTAGGCCTCTAAACCCTTTAGGAATGGTGGTCACCCCAAGTGATGATTATAAAATTGGTCCCCATCAAACATGTAAACCACACACACACACCTAACTTATTTTTTTAGCAAATAAGAGTTAGTCTGAAGCAATACTACACAGTAAAATAAGCAGTGTCAACATAACACTTAAAGAGTTCATTTTAACACTTATTTGGCGCTCATATGGTCCCATCAAGAGTTAAAATAACACTGACTAGTGTAGAACTTATAGGGTAAATAAAGCATCATAAAGTGTTAAAAAACACTGAGGGAGTTTTTATTTAAACTTGTTATTGTACTATAAGTTTAACACGATGGTGAACTTAACACCTCTAGTGTTATTTTTTATTTAGGTTACTCTGTTAAGTGTTATTCATAGTGTTCTAATTTGGTGCAAAATATGTATTAAACATATATTCAAATATTTACAAAATTCTTTACACAGATGTAAACATTTAAATGTTTATTTACAAAATGGGTGGCTACTTCAAAACATTTACAGTTCAACGTGTCATAAAATGATAAATATAAAAAATATAAATATGAAACCAGCATTGACAGCTAAGTGTTAACAAGACTGCAGGAATGTACAACAAACCAAAAAGTAATTATCGGACCCATAAGACATTGGCATATCAAAATGTTTGTAGTAAATTAGTTCAGTGACACTGAACACTTTCAAGGATTCAGTGTCTTGGTTCAATTCTGTAGGCATGGTGATGCAACCAGTACCACAAATTCATTTCTAACATCTTTGATTTTATAAAACATTGACAAATCAATGTCTACTTCACCACAAATAAATTAAACCAGAACGGTATTCAGTTCCATTATACTTCATCCATTTAACTGAGAGAACAGTACTACAAGCACTATTCTGTCATGATTAAAGGTTTCCCATGTATATGCCATGCTATTCTGGTGTTGTTTTGCAAGTGACAGAGTAATATAATGTAACACTTTTGCTGTGTCTTTAAAAAAAATGGTAGAGTGACACTGGCAGAGTGTGGCCATCATCTTGGGGCACAATATCACTAAAAATGAGTGGCACATTATGGATGCACTTATGCCCAAATCATTGATCTCATCATCAAGTTTTACAGCAGGAGGCCGATTTCTCCTCTCCATGTACCCACCAATGAATGCAGTCTTCCATCTAACTCTTTTGCTTTCAAAAAATGAGCTTGTACATAATGCATAACTAGTTTTAATTCAAACTGTGCAATGCTTTCCAAAACATCATTCATTAAATTTACAGAAAAATCGTCTGATATATTGAAGTACTGCAGAGACTTCAGCAAACGTGCGCCATACACCATAAACATGAGGTAGTGTTGGGTCTGCTTGTATAACTTCTCAGTGTCGCAAGTGTGTCTCTTGAGTGCAAAAATAACATTCGACTCATCTTCACAGAACAGAGTTTGATAATCTTCCATTTCAGGAAGGCAAAACCTACAGCCATTCAATAAATCCAAAAATGCAGTGCAAACCTAGATTATCTCCTGTTATTTGGAGTATACTGCCATGCACAAAACCAGAGGGACCTTCTATCCCTGTGGACTCAAGTGTTTTTGACAATCAAATCCATATGTTTTCTTGGGAATGAAAAAGTGCACATGAGTGTATGTTGGCTAAAGACAAATTGTGGTGGGAAATTTCTTATCATAAACTATATACCTCCCAATTTGTGGATCGTTTTTTTTTTTACCCTAATGGGTTGGCACATTCAAAATCATGGTAAAACATTTGAATCTGAAGTGTATTTTTTTCAGTGGAAAACAGGGGTGGCTCTTTATGTATAGTACATCTTCAATATCACAGTAAATACATACACCTGACGTACATATCCAAGCTTTGCATATGGATCCCTAAGATATGGAAACAGGGCAATGATTCCTTGAGCAATATCACAGGCATTTGCTACAGAAGAACAAATATCACAGGACAAATTTTGTCCTGTTGTCTTTGTAAATGTGCTCATTCTCGTTGTTTGTTGGATTTTTCCACACCTGGAAGATCTTTATAAATTTTTGATTACATCCAAGAGCTTTCTAAAGCCCTTTAAACAGAAGCCATATCTTGCCCATATATGCCCAGACCCATATCTTGCATGACCCATGTAATGTAATATAACCATTGTGTTAATATTCCATGAGGCTATGGTGGTTCATGAAACTTAATCCTTAGTGTGTGTAAAAACAGACTATTAATATTGTTATTTTTTGCACACAAACTGTTTTTCTTGCTCTATAAGAACCACTATAGTCACAAAGACTATTTCAAAGATGTTTTACTAACATTCTTGGCCTTGAAGTGGCAGCTGTTTTTCTGTCTATGAGGGGGATTTTATCACAGATATGTTCATTTGTTTTCTGAACATGAGAAAGATCTTACTCTGTGGAATAACACAGGGTTAAATAATTAATGAAAGAATGGTCACTTTCACTGAATGAACCTTTTAGTGACCTGACAACTCAAATAATCTTCTAACCAATTTCGCTTTGGGCTAGGAAATCATGACCACTGGAATAAAGAATACTTAAAATACAAGTTACCTGTGCCTTTAAGTCATATCTGCAGCAAGAATATTGACCAGATATCTCATGTTGCTGTCAGATAATCATTCTGTTTTGTTGTACTCTCTGATGACTCCATCCCCACCTGTCACATCCACGCCAAGCTCCACCCTCACTCCTTCACAAAACTCATCAGTCATCAGTTTCACCTGTCACCATTACCTGTTCTTAATTAAGTCACTCATCAGCCACCAATTTAAAGCACACACCACAAAGCACTCCCGTTCCGAGCTCGTCATTCATTCATTGATGAAGTGGACTAACTCCAGGCAAGATCTATCTCTAACGATTACTTACCTTATTCTCCTCTCCATACTCCTGCAGTCTCTGTCTCTCTCCCAGGCCCTTTCCGTGTGTGTGGTGTGTGGCCGTCTCCGTTCCTCCATCGTCTCCATTATTCCTTCACTCTCCTCTGCTCCGGGATTCCTGTAAAGACAAAGATTATTAAACTGTTTCATCTCAGTGAAGCGATCTACTTCAGCAATACTCACCTGTGTTGATTCTTCGTTGAATGCTTATCTCATTCTGCACTGTAAATAAAAACAATTTAATCTACTTACCCGCAGTGTCCCATCTGCTTCTTGACACCACCAGGTTTAGTCTGCAGAATTTTTTTGACCAACTGCAAAGTTACCAAGCACAATAAACAACAAAAGCCACCGACCAGGGGTCCGTTCTTTGTACCTCGCTAAGTTAGCTAGATTTGATTGTTGACAATTTCGCGTGATCTTGGATTGTTCGGTTCTTCGACACTCATCCGGGACTTGCTGTCATAGCAACAGGTCCGTAAGCTTAAACCTGCTCAGTAGCAAGAAACTGTAAAAAACAATTACGATGATTCACACACGATATATATATTAAACTAATATATATATATATATATATATATAGGTCAAATATAAATAAAATATCACATCAAGGAAAAACCTGTAACATGGGCAGCACTAACGCATTTAATTTGTTCGCTACTTTATGCCAGCCCTATCTCCTGGCTTTTGCAGCATTTGCTGTGTTTCCCGGAGTCTTTATTAAAGTTTGAAATTTACGACGGCGATTTAGTTAATGTAAAAAAATAAAAAATAAATACGAATCTAAAAGTCATAGTATTTCGAGAATAAAATCTTTAAAGAATAAAGAGCAACCGAGATATTTTTTGAAGAATGTAAAAGGGCACACTACTCAGGCTACTCAGGGTGTGAGAAGTGTGTGCAGGAAGGGAAATATGTGAACAACAGTGTGGTATTCCCTCAAACTGATGCCCGCCTTCGCACTGACAAAGACTTCAAAGAAATGGCATCTTGGATCATCACCTCTGGTTGCCTCATCTTTGGGCATGGTCAGTGGGTTTCCATTACATTACATGCATCTTGTCTGCTTGGGTGTCATGAGGCGACTCTTGTACCTGTGGCTCAAGGGTCCACTGGCTTGCAGGCTGTCAGGTTTACAAGTGAATATTCTCTCTGAAAAGCTCTTGATGATCACAAAAAGTATCCCAGTGGAATTTGCACGAAAGCTAAGATCGTTGAATGAAGTAGGCCGATGGAAAGCCTCGGAATTCCGTCAGTTCCTGCTTTATACTGGTCCTGTGCTCTTTAAAGACTTCCTGCATACTGCAGTATACCATCACTTCTTACTTTTGTTTGTTGGAGTGTTCATACTGTCAAACAAGGCACTGCTTGAGGAGCATACAGACTATGCAAATGATGTACTTGTGTTGTTTGTTCAGCACTTTGGAAAGCTGTACGGTGACTTGTACCTTTCTTACAATGTGCACAACCTCACTTCTTGAAAGTCTGTTTCTTGTGAATAGATTCTCTGGAATCTAGTTGCGCCCTAATGAGTCCCCGGAAGGTGTGTCTGGGATGATAGCTTCTGAAATGTAGTAGGGCATGCGTGTCCGTTTCCTTGAAAAAAACTTTGATATCCATTTGATCAGTGATTGAAAAGTTCGGGCCCTTGTATACTGTTGTATCCAGGAAATCCATTTTCTGATGCTCACATGTCGAAGTGACCCGGATTGAAGTATGGTGGGAGTTCAAAATTCTTAGAAATTCCTGGAAAGCCTCCCACCCATGTTGCCAGGTCCCCCATATGTCATCCAGATATCTGTAATATTGTCCCGGGAGCTGGGTACACTTAGCAAATACCGTCTCTTCCCACTGAGCCATATAAATGTTAGCATATGCAGGGGCAAATCATTTTCCCATCGCTGTTCCCTTCGTTTGTAAATAAAATCGTCCCCCAAAACTCAAAATCATTTCTTGTTAGACTTAATTCCAATAACTCAAGTACTGCATCATCCGGTCGTGTAGGATCCGGGTAATTGTTGAAACAGTGCCTCACTGCCTTTAGCCCTAAGCTTGTCTCTATGTTGGTGTATAGGCTGTCCACATCCAAAGAAAACAGAAGGGCATCTCCAGGTATTCTTGAACCCTTTATTTTTGCAACAAAATCATATGTATCTTTGAGATAACTGGCGTGTTTCCTTGACAATGGATTTAAATAAAAAGTTCTGCTATTCTGTAGCTTTCGCTTCCACAATCTGACACTATTGGTCGCCCTGGGGGCATGGATGGGGTGGGCCACTTGTCCTTAATCTTGTGTATTTTTGGGAGTAGATCAAATCTCCTTGGTCGGGTGTTATGTTGTCCCGTCAAATATTTGCATTGTTTTTTGTTTAGGAAGCCTCCTCCTACCAATTCTACCACAATTCTACTGATTTCCGGAATAGAATCTTGGAAAATGGGAGCCGATAATCTCCTGTAACATTCCTCATTGTTTAGCTGCCTCAGGCCCTCCTGTACATATTGTGGCCTGTCCATGACCACAATTGCACAACCCTTGTCTGCCAGTTTTATTATATCTTGCCTCTCTGATAATTTTGTCAATGCATCTCTTTCCTCATTTGATAGGTTTGGGGCAGGGAGCCCAGTTCCCCCCATCAATCCCCGTAAAGCCACAACATTTCCCTCAAAAAAGTCCCAGATCTCTCCCAGTAGTTATTGGGGGAGGTGTCCAATCGGACCTTTCGCAAAAAGGTAGCATTCCTGTTTTTTCTGGGCCCTGTCCAAAAAATATATTGCCTTCTGTACCCTTTCATGAAATTGCCCCAAATCGGTCCATAACGTCTCCCCCATATCCCTCACCCCTGCTAAGTGTAATGGAATAAAGGATAGTCCTCTCTCCAGTAAATCATGTTGCTCCTTAGATAATTCCACCACTTGAGATAGATTTATTACCATTCTTTCTCCCGGGACCCTTCCCTCCCTCGGGTCCTAATCCATTAAGTTTAAATGCTCCGCCAATGTTTTAGGACTGCCTCTGCTGTGACCGGGGTCCAGTGTATCCCGTCTTGCTCCGTCCTGAAAGATTCCCATGGGAATAAGGGAATACTGTTGCCTGTGCTCTTGATTATATCATTTAGTAGTTTTAGGTTTTCCCTAAGGCTTCCCGGCAGAATTTTGCTATAGTTTATTAGAGGCATGTGAATTACCGCATTAGGCAAGGTCTGTCTTGCTGCCCCCAATAGTCGTTCAATGGCTTTTTGCAAAAAGGACACATGGTAACACTTTATTTTAAGGGTTCAAAATAATGCATTAATTAAGCATTAATTAATGGTTAATTTGTTCACAATTAAGCATTAGTTGAGCAAAAACACACTAGTAATTAATGATTAACCTAACAGTTAGATCCCCATTTAAAAATTTCCCCTGACCGCCAAGAGAGGATGGGATCATGCCTTGCCAGCCACGGGCGCCCTAGCTGTCCGGCAATGAAGTTCCCCGCAGAGCCGGAATCGATGAAGGCTGCAACTGTAACAGAGACACCATGAGAAGTAAGAGTCACTTGGGGAGTGAGTGGAGGGATTTTCTCGAGCATTGGAAGGATAGTACTCACCACAGTGCGTAGAGGACGGCGAGGACATTCACGGATGTGATGTACAGCAATGCCACAATATGAGGGGAAACAATCTAAAAAAAAATTAAAATTTCACAGGGGGGCTAATAATTTTGTCTTCAACTGTAATCTGAACATGAATCAGTGCACATCTGGCACAAGAACACTGTGTACAGGCATTTGTGGTTTATGAGGACACAAATGTGTATAATGACATGGGTACTACAACGTAAACATGGTTTATGAGGACATTTCCTGTGTCCCCATAAAACAAAAGGCTTAAAAAGCATGCTAAACACTGTTTTATGACATTTAAAAAATGCAGTTTCCTGTAAGGGGATAGGTTTAGGTGTAGGGTCAGTGTAGGACAATACCACATACAGTTTTTACAATATAAAACATGCAGGTGTTTGTGTGTGACTTTGTGAGTGAGCATGTCTTTTCTACTTTGCATTTGTGCTAGTACTAGATCTTCTTTTCTGTGTGGAAATTTTCAGATTTATGCTCGGTTTAGTTTTTTTTTTTTGTGTGGACAAATTACTTGACTTTCTATGAAGCCTGCATTTATAATACATTAAAAGGGTATTCTTAAGGCATTATAACGAATGCATAATACAACTTTATAATATATTGTTTTGTCATAAATATTCATAAGAACAGTTTTAATGTGTTATAATATTTGCTTATTTGTGGTTATAGCTTTTAAGAGTATGACAATTTATAACACAACCATTATTACAATGTAAAACATATATAATATAAAATGCATAGTTATAATGCATTATAAGTGTCATACAATATCTTGCCATTTAACTACATTACTTAAAGCTGACAAATACCACTTATAAGTAATAAAAATCAACAATACTTTTTTTGTCTTCTCAAACAGCCATAATTCAGATCAGATGAATGTGTATTATGATACATGAAATTTTATTCTGTTGATAAGTAACTCTGCAACTACATTTTCAGTTGAAAGCATTAGCTCACTCACAGGAAACACAAAAATAACACCTAACCACTCACAAGATGATGTAAGGTACTATGAAGATCTGAAATAAACAATATTAAGATATGATATAGTCCATTATATTATGAAGTAGATTTAGTGTGGTGTTCATTGTATGTTATAAATGATAATACCATTAATATAATGATTATAATGGATTATAACAGTTTTTAAGACTATTCATAAGATTTTATAACACATTATAAAGTTGTTTATAAGGCGTTATTGTCAGGGTCTGTGTTTAGTTAATTCTTTGTTTTTGCTCCCCTTGTGTCTGCCCTGCCCTTATATGGTCTTTCCTGTCTTAAGTCTAGTTCATTGTGTTAATTAGCCCCCAGCCGTGTTCCCCATGTGTGTTAAGTTCAGCCTCGTCAGTGTCTGTATTTATAGTGTCTGTGTTTTAGTCTGAGTTGTTGGATCCTCCAGTGTCAACCATATGTTCTCTGTCTTCCTGTTAAAGTCAACATTAAAGATCTGTTTGTTTGCAAGATCCTGGACTCGTGTGTTACCTGCTTGTAAGCCAGCATGACAGTAGGATCCAACCTAAAACCAAAAAAAAAAAAGGAAGGATGATCACCCCCGAGGAAATACTCCATCGTCTCCTCAACGGGCAGACTCCTCTCCCAGCTCCTCATGATGAACGTCCGCCCATTCCCGGCTCTCGTCTCGCCGTTCGGCGAATTCCTCTCCCGAAGGCCGCACGATATGGAGACCAATTGGTACCATAACTTTGGGAATCTGTAAGGTATGGAGGCCCATCAGTGCCAGCTCCTCAAAAGTGGACCCCGCGGTTTCCAGTCCACGTTATCAAGGTCCGGATCTGGATTTGTGAGCCGATATGCCTGAACTGATCCCTGCAGAGTTTCGACCAATCAAGCCATACCCAAATCCAGTCACATCGGTGGAGTGCCGTTCCCAAGTCCAGTTCCAAAGTTACGGCTAGTGAAGTCGATCCCGAATCCAGTTCCAGAATCTCAGCCATGAGTGCAGATCCCGATTCCAGTCCCTAGATTACGGCCAGGAGTGCTGATCCCGATCCCAGTTCCTGATTTACAGTCAGGAGAGCCAATCCCAGTCCCTAGATTACGTCCAGGAGTGCTGATCCCAATCACAGTTCCTGATTTGCGGCTAGGAGGGCCGATACCAGATCCAGAGTCTCGGCCAGGAGAGCCGATCCCGATTCCAGTTCCACAGTCTTGGCCAGGAGAGCCAATCCCGATTCCACCCCTTGAGTTTGCGCTTAAGGAGCACCTCCCTGAGCACACGCTGCAAGAGCGCCCTCCAGGGTTCGCTGTACGAGAGAGGTATCCTCTCCTTCGGGGCCCGTCTTTATTGTGACAATAAACGTGATATGATTTGATTTGGCCACCAGCTCCACCGGGCTCGATGGTCCCTCCGGCCCCTGCCTTGGTCGTTGGGACTCCACTCTTCCAGCTGCGCCTCGTCCCTCAGTCCTCCCGGCTCTGTCAGCCTCCTCCCTCCCTCCAGCTCCACCTTGGTCCTCTCTCGCTCCGGCTCCGCCGTGGCCTTCTGGATCCCCTCATCCATGTCGGTCACTGGCACCACCTGTTCCGCCTTGGCCTTTCAGATCCTCGTTTTCGGCCTGGATCTTCAACTCCCTCCCACCACCTTCTGATCCGCCTCCGTTGCCAGGACACAAGCCAAGTTCTGCTGATGGGACTGAGATCATATTTCCAAATGCACTGAGACTACACAATAGGCACCAAACATAATGATTTTCTGATCATGAATTCTGGACATGTAAGGGTGGTTTCCCTACGGTGGTTTAAGGTGTAGGATTGCTGAATGACTAAAGAAACATTACCCACAAGACGGTATGAATCTGTATTTGTACATTTCTAGTCTATTACCAAACATTATTAAAGGCTGAAACTAAACCTCTTTTAATTCTTAATTCAACACAAACATACACCTACAACTCTCTTGTTCTTTGAAACAGTCTGAGAAATTAATATAAGAAATACTAAGATGAAGATGAGACACTAGCTGTTATTCAGGCTCTTTGTAATCTATGTGAGGAGCATCTGAAAATGCATTAGGTCTTCTTACCAATAAACTAACTTTAGCTCCACCTCTTATTTCTGTCATACTGTAGTGAAGAGCATCAAAGTTTCCACAGCTTTACACAGACTGCAGAAACACAGGTATGTCATTATGTGGGTTTTTATCTTCTTTTTCTTTGAGATCGGGATCATAGCTATCCTTTTCTTTTGGTTATGTTCTTCCACAGTCACTTGATGTTTGAATACAAATAATTGAACATTTGAGGCTAATTTGAACATTGTTACTCCACCTACACAACTAAAAAAGATGTAGTCTAAAAAAGAGAGTAAAGATGTAGAACATTGACATTTATCTTTATTTCCAAACTGCTGTGATGTAAACTAACGCTTAAAATGTTTGCACAGCATTGTTCATCTGTTTCAGAGGAAATTGAATTCACAACCCAGATAGCACACATACGTCTGCAAGATGTCTGATAAAGATCTCTTGAGCTAGAAAGCATCTCTAAACATCTTAAAGACATCTAACAGATGTCTATTTCACATTTAAAAGGAAACATCCTATAGACGTATTGCAGATGAGCAAACAACTTAATACGTCTTGCAGATGTAAATGCAGACATCAAATAAACATCTCCTAGATGTATGTGGGCAATCAGGGAATTTACTGCGACTGTTCAGCTGTTATTATTTTTATGTCTGTATGTCACCACAGGCACTTATTATTGGTTAATAAGGCTTAAGTTATTAACAGAAGATGGGTGAAATCTGTCATTGTCTAAAGTGGATTCATTTACCTGATTCTCTATACTATCTATTCGTTGTCATTGTGCATTCTTGTGCATTGTGCATTTTTGCAGTGTTTAAGTTAAAAATTAAGTTTTTCTTAAAACTCTATCGGCTGACTACTGATACTCAAACATGAATTGTTGATTAAATGTCGTCGAACTGGCTGTTAGGTGATTGGCTTTCAGGTGAAAAGATCACATATTACATTTTAGCAGATAAACACCGCCTTGCAAGTAAGCATTTAACATTATAGCTAAAAATAATAATAATAATAATAATGATAATAAAAAAAAAAGTTTTTACTGATCTTAACGAGAAATGTACTGGTTTTAATGGAAAATGTAGGCTAATAGAGCTTCTGGATCTCTAGCCTACTGCTAATTGGTTGCCTTCTATTGGTAGCTTGTTTTAAACAATAATTCCTCCTGGAATATGCCCCCAAAACACACTACATGAAAGTATTTTTAATGGTTTTAGTCGTGGAAGAAAATACAATTTCTGTAATGTTTTTTTGTTGTTGTTGTTGTTTTTAATGCGGGGTGGACACATAAAAAAAAAACAGAATCTAGACCAAGCAAGGAAGATTGTGTACGCAAGACATTATGTCTGAATCATGCATCTTATAATGTATATCTTAGAATGTGTGTACATAATGGAGTAAACGAGAGTGAGAGAGATAAGACAATCAGCTTTCAGAGTGGGCGGGCTTTTATTTCTTTTCTCTGATTTATGTTTTAGGGTTAGGTGTGGGGGAGGGCCAAGGATTAGGGGAGGGGTTAGAATTAGTTAGCAATCAGTTAGCAATTTTAACGAGGAGAGTCAAAATTTGTGTCGAAAATTGACACAATACCTGTTGTAGAAGCGTCTTTTGGTCTGTGGATGAACAAGCAGCACATATAATGTCAGGTAAATGAAGAAAACACGGGAAAAAAATGAATGGGAGGCAGAGGGATTAATTGAGTGGATCAGAAATGTGCCAAATGACAATAAAATAGTGTTCTGCAAATACTGAAATTGGGCTTGTTTTGATTCTATTTGGGTGGTTTTAAATTGTCTTTGGGCTGGAAATATTTTTTTGACCTGACAACCCTGGTTCAGTGCAGCATACAATAGACCATATGCATTGCTCACTATTTAGAACTTCAGTATAAAGTGAGCCAGCTTGTAATCTTCAGCTGTAGCTCATTTTATATGTGCTTATATCGATAGAAACTCTTACAGAAAAATCTGCCTTATTCCTATCACAAACAAAAAAATTGCAACACCTTGTAAGATCAAACTGAAATTACTGTTATAACCAAGAGATGGCAGTGTAGGATAACTCATTGGCTGCAGCTACCATTTCAACAAGATCACAGCCTATAATGCTGAGAAATTTTAACACCCATAAATTGGTATAACAAATAAATAATGCATTAAATATTTCACTTTCTGATTTGAGCGGTGGCAGCAGTAAGTCTATTATTTCAGTTAGTTTTATTGTTCCTTTTTGTTATGTAACACAATCACACTTAAGATTTTCTCATTCACAGTTTGCTGATAATGGAAAAAGAACCGTTACCCCCTCCGTATCCTGGACCACCATTGGTCCAAACCAACATGCCCAGCTCAGCACCAGCGAGGTAAGCAGACTCTGATTCTCAAATTAGAGAGAGTCTTACAGTTTTCCAAAATGAACATCACCACTTTCTAAACATGGCAAAGGGAAAATAACTCTACAGTCATGATGTTTGTCTTTTAAAAAGGTATGTGTGTGTGACACCAAGTACAGACTTGTTTACGAGTTATCACCTATGAAGTCATAAATATTACAGTTGCCATGTGACAGGATGAAATTGTGAGAGAATTTAGAGTTATGTCATTTGGTGAATAATTATGCAAATTATATCAATTTCTAATTGTAAATCAGAATGAGTTTTATTGCCAGGTATGTTTACACATATGAGGACTTTGTTTTAGTAACACAGATCAACACTGCAACACCTTGATATTGACAAAACAAGGCAAAGGTAATAAAAAAAAGAGAAATACAAAATAGTGAACAATATAGCAAAACAACATATTGTATAGACATTCAAGTATAACCAGGTATGGTTTGTTTGTACAGATTTTGGGGTATGTGCAGATGTGAAATGTAAGTACACTTTTAACTTCATTATTATGAATGATTTTTCCTTTATTTGGCAGAAATGGGCCTCCGTTCCTTCTGCAATTTAACAGCAAACATGGAGAAAGGGTTTTTTCAGTTCTGATTTCAAACCTCACACCGGTTTCACACTGCACGCGTCAGCAGGGCATAAGCAGCGCATTTTTTTTTTGCTGCCCATAATAACGGATGAGTGCTTTCACACAGCACACAGGAGCGGCGCGACAGCATGTAGCAGGAGAGTCAGTGCTGCGATAGTTTCGGTGCCGAGTCTATTTTTGCTGCGCCGCTGATGCTGAATTAAAGTGACAGTGCATTGTTCTTGATCTAAACTGACCCGATTAACTTGAAAAGTAACAGAATTTACCATAAAATCGTGTAATTGATGTATTTCGTGTTTCACGCTCACCATATGCAAAAATAAAATGCACAAAAACACACAATTTACACAAGTTTTTGCCCAAACTTCAAAGGTCTGTTAAATGAATAAAACTAGAGGCATTTGTTAGCTTTAAGATTAGTTTTTCGATTCAATTATTTAATCTAAATACACTTTATTGTTGGAAATCTTTCCTAATTTTGTCTTGAATCTCAAAGTGTAACCTATTCAATCTAGCATCAGCATGCAAGCCTTCCTTTGCAAAAATATAATATTTCTTATACAAAATGTGAGAAGGGTCAGGCATCGTTTTTGCTTACAGGCTCTGCTATTTTTTCATATACACATATTGAGAACTTTGCTCAAGTTTATTGTGTAAACTATAATAAGGCAGTCGCACAACAAAGTATGCTGTCAATGACATAAATCAAAGCACACAGTGTTTGGAGAAGAACGCTGGAAAATACAACAGAAATAACATGCTTGAATATAGTCTACTGCAGTACAAGCCGCGGTTCAGCTGCGCACGGCAAACGCTGCCAGTGTGAAAGCACAAACGGCACGCACCGCTCCTGCCCTGCTTACGCGCTGCTTACGCCCTGCTGACACGTGCGGTGTGAAACTGGTGCCATGTTCTGTCATCATTTGTAGACCATGATTTTCTGTTTTGCAGTTTCATTGCCTAAAGGGAAAGGGAAAAAGAACAAGGACCAGTCATCCACAGCACAAGGGCCAGTCAAGTCTTCATCCAACCTAAATCAGACAGTCCAGTCTTCATCTTTGCCTGGTATCGATGATTGTTGATATCATGTGTTATAGAGCTCTCACAATCAACACTTGAGTGCTATAACACTATAAAATAGCTTTATTTTCTATTTCAGCTCAAGTGCCAGTTTACAACCAACAGCCTACGGTCATGTCATACCCCGCAACTCAGGTGGTCCAGTCTGCTGCACCTGCCCCTGTACCTGTACCGACCCTCGCCCCCACCCCCACCCCTGCATCTGCCCCTGTCTATGCCCCTGCACCCACCCTCGCCCCCACCCCTGCATCTGCCCCTGTCTATGCCCCTGCACCCACCCCTGGAAGCGCCCCTGCCCCTGTCTCTGCACCTGTCCCTGCATTGGCCCCCGCCCCTGTCTTTGCACCTGCCCCTGCACCTTTCCCTGCACCTGCCCCTGTCTTCGCCCCTACACCGGTCCTTGTCCCTGTCCCTGTCCCTGCACCTGCCTTTGCCCCAGGTGAGCAGAAAACGCCTAATTTAATGACATTCTGCTTTGGTCTGCCTTCAAAGACTGAAAGGTTTCAGCATGCACATGATGCACCTGTCCAGAACAGTTCATTAGAGGTTTATGATGGTATTATATGTGTCTCTTGAAATAACTTCAGCAGGAGCTGGTCCTACACGTCCACTTTACATCCCGGGGCAGACGACATGTCCTAACTGTCAGCAGCAGGTCATCACAGAGAAAGTGTATGTCAACGGCCAGAAAGTATGGGCCATCTGTATTGTTCTTGGCGTTTGTGGGTAAGAAGTGTATTCACAGTATTCTTCCGAGTGTCTGGTTCACCTTGCAAGATTGTTTTTACTTAGAGAAGGAATTGTTTGAATGACATAATAAAACTTGTATTTGATATATTTTTATTTATTTATTTATTGAACTGAGCCAACCATAGTATATTAAACTGATTCACAGTAATTCTTCTGTTTTCTGTCCAGAATATGGCCGTGCTGTTTGATCCCGTTCTTTGTGAAGTCCTGCAAGGATGAACAGCGTCGCTGCCCGTGCTGCAAAGAGCCCTTATAGGTGCATGTAGCTTGTTCTAATGCAAAGAAAATCTAGAAAAAGCCAAATTTAACCTTTTTATCACCCACATCTTATAAACATTATTGATTGATTGATACTTTATTCTCTTTTTCATGGTAATGCAACATGAAATACCACAACAACCCAACAACACAACAAAAATACATTCCATGAAAAGAAGAACAGGAGTAAGATGAAGAAAAAAAATCTTATAAACTCCTTGCCCATTCTTATATTAGGAAAATTACAAATTAAATTGTATTAAATTGAAAGATGACCTCAAAGACATGATTAGACCTCCTAATTCCAAAAAAACAATTAAGGGTTATTTTTTATTGGTATTTTAGTTTATTTTTATTTGGTTTGAGTATTCTAGGTATTATGTAATCATGGATTATCTTTACAGTGTTTAATGAATAGAGGGCTTAGGATTTGCACTTGAAATAATCAAGGTCTATAATTCTGTAGAACGAAGAAGGGTACTAACTTTTTTGAGAAAGGGAAATATTGAAATTGCTCTTTTACAAGAGACTCATTTGAATGACGTTGAAAATTAAAAACTACAACAGGTTTTTTTGAGTAAGATATATTTCTCATCTTTTACATCTAGAAGTAGAGGTGTTGCTGTTGTCATTATCATTATTGAAGGGGTGTGGCAAGGAAAAAACATTTTCATACTAAATATGTATTTTCCTCCAGGGGTCCGTTCTTCGTACCTCGCTAACTAAGTTAGCTGGATTTGATTGTTGACGATTCCGCGTGATCTTGGATTGTTCGGTTCTTCGACGCTCATAGCAACTGTCATAGCAACAGGTAAACCTGCTCGGGAGGAACCTGTTTGTTGAAATGGCGAGGTCACATCTGATTGGTTAAAGAGCACGACTGACGCGGACTGACTAGCGTGGGAAAAGAAAAGTATCTTGCAAGAATACACAATTTTTCACCCCACAAGTATTTTATATGGAATAACAAAGATATATTATTTAAAAACAAATCTTTATTCTATCATACTTGGTTCAATGAAGGTAT
>JAUMHE010012106.1:0-16084 GCA_032359235.1 Enteromius mattozi | reverse complement strand
ACGAGCAATTCGCGGACGCGCTGGAGGAAACGCTGCGCAAGACGCAACAAGCCCATTTCGATCGCCTGCGCGCCGCACTAGCCGAGGGCGGCAGCGCCGAGACCCCGCTCGCGGCATGGGCGCTCGCCGCGCGTCTGCTCGACAACCCGATGATCCACTCTCTCGTGGTGTTCCGCGATGAGGACCCCGTCTTCCCCCCGCTTCCCCGAAGCGATGCCGCGCGCGCCGACAGTCTCCCCCCCGCTCCCGGCCCGCGCCGCGCGCTGGAAAAGACCGTGCGCGAAGACTGGCGCGCCGGGCGCCATGCTGCGGCCTTGCGCGCCCTGCGCCAGCTCCTGCACGGCCCCGACAGCCTGACGGCCACAGGCCCCGACGGCGAGGCGCGCCGCGGTTATCGGTTGCTCGAGCTCAAAGGTCTGCTTCAACTGGGCGCCTCGCGCGAGGCCGTCGCGGCGGCGCGCGCGTTGGTGCAGGATCTGCTCGCCTCGCCCGATCCCGAGTCGCATCACCGCACCGGCTTCTACCTCGCCGAGGTTGCCGGGCTCATGACCGCGCGCGAGGATCTGCCCCGCGACGCGCGCGGCGAGTTCTTCGCCTTGCACCAGCGCATCGCCGCCTTCCTCGCCAACGCGGACGCGGTGGCGGACGCCTGGGCCGATCCGCCTTCCGAGGTCCTCCGCGATCTGCCGTACCTCCCCGGCGATTCGCTGCGGGCGCAGTACCACGGCGGCGACGCCTACCTCCTGATCCGTTTCCCGTGGATCGAGGGCGGCACCCAGGTGCTCGCGCGCCTCGACGAGGGCGTATTCGCGGCCGCCGTGCGCGCCGAGCTCGGGCGTGGACGCCGTCAGGCGTGGCGCGACGCGGACTACTCCGTCTTCGACGCGCGCGACGCGCTCGTGCTCGGCGCGCCCCGGCCGCGCGATCGCGAGACCGCGTTGGAGCGCTCGCTCGAGGATCGCTTCCCCGCCTGGCGCGTCGTGATCTACAAGCGCCCCGCCGAGGAGATCATGGTGCAGGGACGGCGGCGCATCGTGCTGCAGTACGTGCTGCTGGGCTTCTCGCTGGTGTCGCTGCTCGCGGGCATCGCCGTGCTGTTCAAGGGCCTTGACGACGCGCAGCGGCTCGTGACCATGAAGTCCAACTTCCTCTCGGCCGTGTCGCACGAGCTCAAGACCCCGCTCACGTCCATCCGCATGTTCGCGGAGATGCTCGCCAGCGGCCGCGCGCCCGAGGGACGCAGCGCCGCCTACGCGGGCCGTATCGGCACCGAGGCCGAGCGACTGCAGGGCATGATCGAGGGCATCCTCTCCTACACGCGCCTCGAGGAGAACCCCGAAAGCCTCCGCATCGAGGAGGTGGACCTTTCCGAGGTTGCGCGCGAGTCCGCCGCGCTGCTCTCGGAGGGATATGCGCGCGCCGGTATCCGCCTTGTGCAGCGGATCGCGCCCTCGGCCGTGCTGAAGGCCGACCGCGAAGCCTTACGCTCCGTCGCGCAGAACCTGCTCGAGAACGCCCTCAAGTATTCCCGCCCGGACACCGCCGTCACGCTGGAAGTCTCGGCCGGAAACGAGGAGATTGTCCTGCGCGTGGCCGACCAAGGCATCGGCATCGCCCCGGAGGATCAGGCGCGCATGTTCGATCGCTTCTGGCGCGCGGGAGACGAAATGACGCGCGCGACCCGGGGCAGCGGCCTCGGCCTCGCGCTGGTGAAGCGCATCGCCGACGCGCATGGCGCCGTCATCCGCGTGCGGAGCACGGTGGGCGAAGGAACCGAAATGACCGTCGTCTTCCCGCGGAAGACCTGAGACCGGAAAGGACCATTCATGCACCGCATTCTGATCGTGGAGGACGAGGAGTCCATCCGGGCCGGGCTCCTCGACCTGCTGGAAATCGAGGGATACGAGACCGCCGCCGTGGCGGACGGCGAGGCCGCGCTCGAGAAGGCTCGGCAATGGAAGCCGCATCTGGTGCTGCTCGATCTCATGCTGCCCAAGTCGAGCGGCTTCGACGTGTGCCGCCACCTCCGCAAGCATCATCCCGATGTTTTCGTGATCATGCTCACGGCCAAGAACGAGGAACTGTCCAAGATCGCCGGGCTTGAAATGGGCGCCGACGACTATATCACCAAGCCCTTCAGCGTCTCGGAGCTGCTGGCCCGCATCAAGACGCGGCTGCGGCGTCGCGGCGAGTCTCCGGCCGCGGCGGGACCCGACACGCTCGAGTTCGGGCCCGTGCGGGTGGACTTCCGCCGCTACGAGGCGACACGCGATGGGCATTCCGTCGAGCTGTCGGCCAAGGAATTCCAGATCCTGCGCTATCTCGCGGCCCGCGCCGGCGAGGTGGTCTCGCGCGAGGATTTGCTGCAGGCCATCTGGGGCTACACCCCCGACAACATGCCCACCACGCGCACGGTCGACAACCAGATCCTCAAGCTGCGGCAAAAGCTGGAAGCGGACGCCGCACACCCCGTCTGGATCAAGAGCGTGCGCGGGGCGGGTTACAAGTTCGATCCCGAGGGTTCGCCCTCCGCAGAGTGAGAAAATGCTGAGAAGATTCGGATGACAAAAAACGTGGACAAGCGGGGGCGTTTCTTCGCGGGCCCGTCGGCGCCGGGGTGGTTCCCTGCGGTCCTCGCCCTGTGCGCGCTCGCCGTTCCCGGCGCCGCGCGCGCGGACGAGGCGGCCGTCCGCCGCGCGCAGGATCTGCGCGCGCTCGAGGCCGCCCGCTACCTGCACGCCGTCGAAGGTGACACCGCGCAGGCGCGGCGCGAACTGGAGCGGCTCGAAAAATCCGCCGACGCCGGCGTGCGCGCCCAGGCGCGCTACCTGCGCGCGGGCTTCCTTGAGGAGCGCGGCGACGCCGTCGGCGCCGCGCGGCTGTACCGTGAGGCCCTCGACGCCGGCGGCCTGGAAACCGCGCAGCGTCGCCGCGCGGTGGCGCGACTGCTGCTGCTCGACCCCGATGCGGTGCGCCCTTTCCGCGAGGCCGGAAAGATGCGCGGGCTGCCCGCGCGTGTCTTCGAGGGCCCGGTCCCCGGAGGCACCGGATACGTCCTCGTGGAGGAAGGGAGCGGCGCGCCGCGCCTCTTCACGCAGGACGCGCAAGGTCTTTTGCATCCGATGAACGCGGCCTTGGGCGCCGACGAGGAAGTGCTCGACGCCGCGCCCGATCGCGTGCTCACGAGGCAAGCGAATCGGCAGCGGGTGCTCCTGCGTCGCGCGCCCGCGTTCGCGCCCGAGACCGTGCTGGAGCGCTTCCTCGCCGAGGAAGGCGCGCTGCTCGCCGGGGAATCCGGGGAGTTCCTCGTGACCGGCGCGCGCGAGCTGCGTCACATGCGCGTCGGCCGCATCCTGCTTCAACATCCGCTACCCGGTCCCGGATGCGCGTGGCGGCCCGTGGAAGCCCGCGCGCGCCAAGGCGTGCTGGCGTGCCCGGGACGCGGCCTGTACCGTGTCGATCTCGCGCGCCGCGCCGTCACCGCGCTCCCGCCCGGTGCCGAGGCGCCCTCCGACGCCCTGATCGCGGGCGATTACCTTCTCGTCCGCTATAGCGATCACATCGAGGCGCGCCGCGGCCCCGCTTTCGACGCCCCGCTCTGGGCCTATCCCGCGGGGCTGCAGGATCCCGTCGCACTGGGTCGGGGGCACGCCTTCGTCGCCGTCGCCGACGGCCCGCTCCGCGCCCTGGCCCTGCGCAACGGGCAACCCGACTGGCAGCGTGACGAGGCCGCCTCGACGCTGCGCTGGCACGACGGCGAGTTGCTCGTGCTCACGCACGCGCGCACCTTGCTCGCCCTGGACGAGCGCGGACGCGCGCTCTACGCCTACGAGCCCGCGCGCGAG
Source organism: Enteromius mattozi (assembly GCA_032359235.1). NCBI lineage: Eukaryota > Metazoa > Chordata > Actinopteri > Cypriniformes > Cyprinidae > Enteromius > Enteromius mattozi. The sequence goes on along the minus strand of JAUMHE010012106.1, from coordinate 12,239 downwards.
GGCGAAGAGCCCGTGCTGCTGCCCGGTCGCGACTGGATCGTGGTACAGAGCGCCGACGGCACGCGCACGCGGCTGAACCGGGCGCTGCTGCGCGTCGCGGGCAGCGGTCGCGACCCGCAGCTTCGGCGCGCGCGCGATCTGCGCGCCCGCGGCGACACGCGCGGGGCGCTCAAGGCGCTGGACGCGCTTCTGGCTCTGGAGCCGGGCAACGGTGCAGCCTGGCGCGAAAAGGCCGGCATCCTCCCCGCGACAGGCGCCTCACGCGCCGAGCAGGCGCGCGCCTGGAAGCAGGCCGCGCGCTCGCCCGCCACCGCGGCATGGAGCGCCGATCCCGCCTTGTCCGGGCTCGCCTCCGGCCTCGGCGCGGCGTGGGCCTGGAAGCGTCAGCCCGGCCCGCGCTTCTTTCCCGTGCTCACCGGAGGCGCGCGCTTTTCCTTCTACGTGGAGAACGACAACCGCACCTTGATCGTGCTCGAAAACCGCACCGGCGCGTTCAAGGGCAGCTTCCGTTTCCCCGAGCCGCTTGATCAAAAGGTCGCCGTCTGGCTCGGCGACACCTTGCTCGTCTCCTCCCCCACCCGCCTCTACCAAATGGTTCCGGCGGCGGGCGCGGGCATCCTCGCGCAAATCCCGCTGCGCAACCCCGTGTGCGCCGCGGTGACGACGCCGCGCGGCCTGCTCCTCAGCGACTGGAACGGAAACGTGCAACTGCTCGACCCGGCGTCGCGCGCGACGGTGGGGGAAGTGCGACTCGGGCGCGGCGGAGTGCTGCTGGCCCGCGGCGGCTCGCCCGACGAGGCCGATGCTTTCGAAATCGAAGGCGCGTGGCACCGCCTCCGCCTGACGGACGGCAAGCCGCTCAAGACCATGCCCATGCCCCCCGGAACCATCACCGAGGCGCACGCAGGCCGGGACTTCGCCTACGCAGGTTACAACGAGGGCCTGATCGTCGCCGTGGACAGAACCCGCGGCTCCATCGCATGGCAACAGGATATGGGCGAACAGATCTTCAGCATGTCCGGACGCGGCGATCAGGTGATCTTGGTCGGCACGGCTTCCAAGCGCCTGCTCAACCTGCACGGAAGAACGGGCATCGCGCAGGCGCAGGCGCAAATCCCGACCTACCTGTTCAACCGCCCCCTTTTGGTCGGCGACGGTTATTGGGTCGGCACCGCGGAGCCCGCGCTGGAACACCGTTCCCTGACCCACGCGCTACTTCGCAAGTTCCCGCTCACCGACATGCCCGGAACCCCGTCACTGGCGGGCGCCGTCATCGCGGTCTCGACCCAGGATAACTTCATCTTGGCTTTTCCCGCGAAATAAAAGCTGAAACCTGAAATATGAAAGCTGAAAAATTCCGGGAAGCCGATTGAAGTAGCACGAGCATGCCAAACCGCTGGGTCCGTGGCCTTGCGCCTTGTAAATCGGATTTCACATTTCATATTTCAGTTTTCTCCCTTTCTACCTTCCCCCCGTTGTCCCGGGAGTCCCCATGGTCCAGAAGAAATTCCTCGTTCCCAACCTGTTTACGGGCCTCAACTTCCTGATCGGCATCTATGCCATCCTGCTGATGGCCGAATCGCTGATCCCTGAACGCGGCGGACGCTCCGTGCTCGGATTCGGGAAGACGCCGCTGGTGCTGGCCGCCTGGATGATCACGTGGTGCGTCTTGCTCGACAAGCTGGACGGCTTCATGGCCAAGCTGCTCAATGCGTCTTCAGAGTTCGGAGCGCAGTTCGACAGCCTGGCCGATCTGGTCGCCTTCGGTGTGGCGCCCGCGCTTCTCGTGTACTACTACCTGCATTCCGCCGCCCCTGAGTGGGCCGCGGCGCATCGCCCCCTGATGATCGCGGCGCTCTCGGTGTACGTCCTGTGCGCGGCGCTGCGTCTCGCGCGCTATAACGCCGTGGATTCCGATGGCCTCAAGGACTGGTTCAACGGTTTACCCTCGACCTTCGCGGGGGGCTTCGTCGCTCTCAGCGTCATCCTGCATTCCAAGTACTCGATGGCCGGCGCCTTTCCCTTCAGCCTGACCATCCTGCCGCTACTGCTCATTCTGACCGGCTTGCTGATGGTGAGCCCGCTGTACCTCCCCAAGCTGGCGCGCCGTCCGAACAAGGCCGTGAACGCATTGCAAATCGGCAACGTCTTCATCGGTTACCTCTGCGGCTTCGGGATGATTTTTCCGGAATACCTGTACTTGCTCCTGCTGATCTACGGAATCTTCGGATTCTCCTCGGGATTGACCAAACGCGCGGAGATCGAGGCGACGCTGGCGGAAAGCTGACCCTCCAGCATCGCGTTTCCCTCGGTATCCACGCGCTCCTGCACGGGACGATTCGTGCGCCGCAGGCATGAGGCCCTTGGGCCGAATCATCCCCTTACTCGCCGCATCCTCCTGCAAGCGCGCCCGGCGTCGTGACATACTCCCCTGCCCCGGGATTTGAGCTTGCCAGGCACCACGCATCGGCGCCTGTCCGCTTGCCCAGCCGCGAGGGTTTGAGGCTTGCCGCCTTGCCCGTGGCGACGCGCGCGGAAAGGGTATCGGAGGTCGTCACGGAATAGCGCAGCGTGTCCATCTTGACACCCCCGCACGCGAACTCGAGCCGTGCGGACGTGTTGGTGAGCGTGAGACCTCCCGTCTGCGTCACTTGCGCGAAGGACACCGCGCTACGGCCCACCACCAGAGTCCTTCCCGGAGCAACGACTGTGCCCGCCGGCAACGCCAGATACATTCCGGTTCCTGTGCCCGCATCGCGCACCAGTTGGCACCCGGCAAGGTCCAGCGTATCCGCCGAGCGGTTGAACAGCTCGAGCCATTCGCCGTTGTCGCCTCCTTCCTCGGTGGTTGGAATCGGATAAACTTCCGTGAACACGGCATCTCCGAATGCGGAAGGAACACGGCGTCCGCCCGGCAACGCCAGCACGAGCGTGGTGGTGCGCGGATCCCCCACCGTCATCGTGAGCGCAAGCTGGGGAAATGTCAAGGTCAGGGGGAGCACCAAGGCGACATTCTGTCCCTTGGGAATGCGCAGATCCCCCTTGTATCCTTTGGCCAGCGTGTCCCCCGTCGTACCCCAAAGCGCGATCGACACCGCGTAGTCGCGATCCCCGGGGATCTCCTCGACACGGAAGTTCCTGAGTTCACCCGCCGTCACGGGAGAGGCCGTATAAACGCCTTCCGCGTTCCACAACCGCAGCTCACCCCCCGCAATGGTTTTGGGGAAATCGGCGGGGACGTGCACGCTGGCCGTGAGCCGCGAAAACTCGGGCAGGCAATGCACCGTCACGGCATTCTTGCGATCGGTCACCAGGTCCGTGGTGGCGTTCCCGGCGTACAAGAGCTTTCCCCCGGCGTACAAGCGCACATCGAAACGCCGCGCGGATCCGGGCGGAAGGTCGAGCAGCGACAAGATCTGCGGCGAGCCTCCGAAGCCGAAGCGAAGGGTGTCCAGTCCCGCTGCGCTGACGCGCACGTCGGCGGAATCCACGGGACGAACGGCTTGCGCGGCCCCCGGTTTCGCCAGCGCAGCCGGAAGCACCTGCAACTCGACCGAAACGCCGGCAGCGCCGACGCTTCCACCGTCCGCACCCCCTTCCTGACCGAAGAAGCATGCGGCAAGCAGCAGCGCTCCGGGAGACATGAAAAGAAACGATTTCCGAAAAACAGATTGCGTCGACATAGAGCCTCCTTGTCCCGGCGTGTGATTCCCGGGATCAAGGGCAACCTAACGGTATCGGGGAAAAACACAGGTGACGGCCGTCACGCATTTTCAGGTTCATGCCGGTTACTTTTCCGGGCATGAAAATCGCGTTTCTGGGAACCGGGACCTCGCATGGCGTGCCCGTCATTGGCTGTCGCTGTGCGGTTTGCCTCTCGCCGGATCCCCGCGACAAGCGAAATCGCACGGGCATTTGGCTGCGTGACGGCCGTCACTCCCTCGCGATCGACGTCTCCGGGGATTTCCGCCAAGGAGCCTTGCGGCACGGCATGGACCGGCTCGATGCCGCGCTGCTCACGCACGCACATTCAGACCATGTCTCAGGCCTCGACGACCTGCGCATCTTCTCGCAGGTGACGGGAAAACCGACTGTCCTGTACGGGGACACCCGCACGTTCGACGACGTGCGCCGCCGCTTCGATTACGCCTTCGCCCCACCCAAGGAATACGGGGGCGGCGCCCCCCAATACGACGTGCGCGTGGTGGCGCCGAACGCCGGCCCGTTCCGCATCGGGGACTGGATGGTGACGCCGCTTCCGGTGATGCACGGTCCAGAGCCCATCCTCGGCTGGCGCGTGAACGACTTCGCCTTCATCACCGACGTGACGGAGATTCCGGACTCGACCATCGCCCTCATGAAGGGCATCAAGGTTCTCGCGCTCGACTGCCTGCGTGACCAGCCGCACTCGACGCACCTGCACTTCGACGCTGCGGTGGAATACGCGAAAAGCATCGCGGCGCCGCAAACATGGTTCATCCACATGTGCCACCTGCTGGGACACGAGGCGACGGAAGCCCGCCTGCCGCCGGAGATCCGTTTGGCATGGGACGGGTTGGAGAGTGAGATCTGAAAATTCCGTGGAAAACCAGGAGTTGGTGGTTGTTGGCGTCGCTGTAGACCATTCTTCGTAGTTGGTGGTTGGTGATTCACAGCGTCCTTTTGATTCACCCGCCATCAGTAATCCGCTATCGAAACGTCTCACCAACTACCAACGACGAAGAGCCATCCCACGCCCTAATCAACCACCAACTGCGAAGTATTGTGCTTGGAGAACCCCACATGAAAACCATTTACTACACCGCGTCCTCCCTCGACGGGTTTCTCGCCGACGAGAAGCACTCGCTGGAATGGTTGTTCCAGTTCACCGAAATGCCCGCGGGAGAAGATCACTACGAAGAATTCATCAAGGGCATTGGGGCGCTCGCCATGGGCTCGTCGACTTATGAATGGCTGCTGCGGCACCACATCTATCCCGAGGATCCGGCCAAGACGCCCGACCCGTGGTTCTACACGCAACCGACGTGGGTATTCTCATCCCGCAAGCTCCGCGACGTCCCCGGCGCCGATATCCGCTTCGTGAACGGCGATGTCCGGCCAGTCCACACAGAAATGTCACAGGCGGCGGGTGGAAAAGACATCTGGGTTGTGGGCGGCGGCGAATTGGCGGGGAAGTTTTACGACGCCGGATTGCTCGACGAACTGGTGATCACATTCGCTTCGGTGACGCTCGGATCGGGCATGCCGCTGCTGCCTCGCCGCGTCGTCACGCCCCCGTTGCGCTTGCTTGCCGCGCGGCAATACGGGGCTGGATTCGCGACGCTGCGCTACGGGGTGGAAAAACCCGCTCGCTAAATCCCCTCGTCAGCCTTCCATTGCCGGAAAGAGCGGTTGGTGAGATCCCGTTGCGAAAGAAGGGGCATTCCCCTGACGCGATCCAGAGGCCACGGCACGCTCAAATCGGGATCGTCCCATTTGATTCCGGTCTCGATCGCCGGGTCGTACACAGTAGAGCACTTGTATTGCAGCTCCGCCATTTCCGACAACGCGAGAAACCCGTGCGCAAACCCGGCCGGCACATAGAACATCGCACAATCATCCGGCGTCAACTCGACTCCGAAGTGCTTGCCGAAGGTTGCGCTTCCCGGACGAATGTCCACCGCCACATCCCACACCCGGCCCAAAGTGCAACGGACCAGCTTGATCTGGCCGGAACCCGCCTGGAAATGAAGCCCGCGTAGCGTCCCGGCGGAGGAACGACTGTGATTGTCCTGCACGAACACCGTGTCGATCCCTGCTCGCGCAAACGTGTCGCAGTTATAGCTCTCCACGAAGAACCCTCGGGGGTCGCGATGCACCCACGGCTTCAGTACCAGCAGCCCTTCGATAGGCGTCTTTTCAATGGTCAAGCTCATGCGACGACATCCTCCTCGTATTGGTTGCGCTCGACTGCGGCGTTTCCTTTCCGCTTCGATGGGGTTCCCGCCAAGGCCTTGAGCGCCCCGCGGATGAAATCGACCTCACGCGCCGTGGGTCGCAAGCGCTTCCACAACACGCTCACCTTCTCGACACGGGCGGACTCTTTGCCGCCCTTGCCGAGGTAGCCCGTCGCGTCGAGCGCGTCGAGGAACTCCGCAAGAGCCTCCGACGATTCCTCCAACGTGGCAGCAGGCCCCGCATGCGGGTGGCTCAGCGGGCCTTTCTTGATCGCAGGACTCGAGATCCCGTGCAGCACTACGGTCACCGCGTGCGAAAGGTTCAGGCTCATGTCCTCGGCTTCCAGCGCGATGCGAACCAAGTGCGTCATGGCCAGTGTCTCCTCGTGGAGCAGCCCCTTGGATTCACAGCCGAACACCAACGCGGTGCGGGGGGAGTTCTCCGAAGACCCGACCTGTCCGGGTTTCTCCGGTGTCAAAACCGGAAGTTGGTGGAAATGCGGGTGCGCGGGGTCGAGCCCGCCGTCTCGGCGCGCGAGCATGTCGCTGAAGTCGAACAGTCGCTGCGAGCGGTCGCGCACACGCTTGGTGAAGCCGAGCGCCTGCGCGCAGTCGGCCACCGCAGCGGTCACGTCGGGGTAATACTTCGCATGGCGCAGCACGTCCTCGCCGCCGCAGGTCGTCCACCAGGCCTTGTTCAACTTCGGATCCTCGGGAATCGGATCGATCCCCACGAGGCGCAGGTCGGCGAAACCGTACGCGGCCATCGATCGCGCCACAAAGCCGATGTTCTCGGGAGTCTCGGGATTGGACAGGACGACGGCGAATTGCGGCATGATTTATTTCGGGCGGTGGCGTAGGGCCAATTCATGAATTGGCCCTACGGTTCCATTACATCGGGTCGATCCACCGCCCATGGGCCTTGATCAAAGTCACCAGCGCCTCCGGCGCCTCGTCCTCGGGGATGTTCTTCTGCACGCATTCGCGGCCGACATAAAGGCTGACCTTGTTCGGCGCGCCGCCCACATAGCCGAAGTCGGCATCGGCCATTTCGCCGGGGCCGTTCACGATGCAACCCATCACGGCGATGGAGATATTCTTGAGGTGAGCCGTCTTGGCGCGGATACGCTGCGTCGTGCTCTGGAGATCGAACAGCGTCCGGCCGCAACCGGGGCAGGCCACGTACTCGGGCTTGCTGCGGCGCACCGCGGCCGCCTGCAGAATATCGTACGCGAGGTTGAGGGCGGCCTTCGCGCCGGCATCGCTGTGGATGTGGATCAGATCGCCGATGCCGTCGGCAAGGATCGCTCCAAGCCGCGAAGCGGCGGCCATATTGCCTTCCGGAGTGCCGTCGGTGCGGTCGCGCAGGAGAATCAGATCCTTGCGGCCGCGGGCGTCGAGCCAAGCGGCCAGATGACGATACAGCCCCGGCAGATTGCCGACGGCGGGATCGACGGACCACACGGACGCGTCGGATGCGACCGCCTGCTCGTGCGCGTCCAGTTCGGCGGCGGCACGTATGCGGATCTCGGACTTCAGGTCACCGTCAATCCACTCCGCCTTGCGGTCCCCTTTCGGCATCGCCTCGGACGCCGGGAAAGCATCGACCCCGACTCTCACCGGTTCCCTGCCGCCCGCAGCGACCCCCCGCGTGACTTCCACAAGGTTCGTCTCGCGGCGCTGGTAGTTGTAGAAAGAAACCGACTCCCCGATCGCGGGCACCGCCGGAATCTTCGCCGCGTCGCACAGTCTCACGAGCGCGTGCGCCACCGGCACTTCATGGACGGGGTTTTCGGTGAGCGACACGCGGATGGTGTCGCCAAGGCCGTCGCGCAGAAGCGCGCCGATGCCCACCGACGACTTCAGGCGGCCGTCCTCGCCATCGCCCGCCTCGGTCACGCCCACGTGGAAAGGATACGGCTTATGGCCACCCGCCTCAAGACGGTAGGCCAGAAGACGATAGGCCTGAATGGCGACTCGCGGATTGCTGGACTTCATCGAGAACACGATCTGGTCGAAGTCCTCTTCCTCGCACACGCGCAGGTACTCGAGCGCGGACTCGACCATGCCCTCCACGGTGTCGCCGTGCTTCCACATGATGCGGTCGGAAAGCGATCCGTGGTTGGTGCCGATGCGCAGCGCCACACCGCGCGCCTTGGCTTCGCGCACCAGAGGCGCAAAGGTCTCGCGCACCTTGAGCACGCCCGCGTCGAACGAGGCCTCGTCGTATTCCTTCATCTCGCCTGCGGCCTTCGAGTCGACGAAGTTGCCCGGGTTGATACGCACCTTGTCCGCCCACTTCACGGCCTCGTGCGCCGCGCGCGGCTGGAAGTGGATATCGGCGGAGATCGGCGCATCGCAACCCGCTGCGCGCACCTTGGCCACGATGTCCTTCAGGCACTCCGCGTCCTTGGCGGTGGGCGTGGTGATGCGGATGAGCTCGCAACCTGCGTTCCACAGCTCGAGCGTCTGCATCACGGTCGCGTCGATGTCCTTGGTGTTCGTGGTCGTCATCGACTGGACCAGAATGGGGTGTTCTCCACCTACCCAGCGGTTGCCGATGCGCACGGGAATCGTCTTACGGCGCGACGGCGCGAATCGGTCGGCCATGTAGGGCGGATTGTCGGGAAGCACCGCCCCGGCGGTCTTTTGGCCAGATTGAATCATGGGAAGGGGAAAAATAGGAATCCACGTTCTTTCCACCCCTCCAATTCTCCTCGATTTTTGCCGAATTCGAATAAAATCGAGAATTTCCCGAATTCGCGACCCATTTATTCGTTTCAACGACTATATTGACATTTAATGGCCCCCAAGCCTGAATAGCGTGGCGCGGTCGGAGTCATGACAACTGATCATTTCCAGCAAGGAGTTCTCATGTCGAAACCCATTCTCATCGTCGGCGCATCGGGCAAGGTCGGCTCGGAACTCGTCGCCCAGCTCAAGTCTCAAGGTCATGCCGTGCGCGTCACCACCAGCAAGCCCGCCACCGGTGCGGAGCAGGCGCAAGTCAATCTGGTCACGGGTGCCGGCCTCGACGCCGCCTTCACGGGCATCGATCGCGCATTCTTCCTCTCCCCCGGCGGTTTCGCCGACCAATACGCCATCCTTGCACCGCTGATCGCGCGCGCCAAGGCGAACGGCCTGAAGAAGGTCGTGCTCATGACGGCGATCGGCGTGGAGCACGCGCCCGACTCCCCGCTGCGCCGCGCGGAGCTCGACCTCGAGGCCTCCGGCGTGCCGTTCAACATCGTCCGCCCGAGCTGGTTCATGCAGAACTTCAACACCTTCTGGGTGCACGGCATCCAGTCGGCCGGGCAGATCCGCCTGCCCGCGGGCGAGGGCAAGGCCGCGTTCATCGACGCGCGCGACATCGCCGCCGTGGCGGCGAAGCTGCTGACGGACGACTCGCGCAACGGCGAGGCGTTCACGATCACGGGCCCCGAGCTGCTCACCCACGCCGAGGTGGCGGCGATCCTCTCCGACACGCTGGGCAAGCCGGTGGTCTATCACGACATCGATCCCGACGAGCTGCGCCAGACGCTGCTGGGCTGGGGCGTGCCGGCGGACTACACCGAGCTGCTGCTCGCGCTGCTGGGCTTCCTGAAGGCGGGCTACAGCGCGGTGAAGAACGGCGCCGTGAAGGAATTGACCGGTCGCGATCCGATCGACTTCAAGACCTACGCGAAGGATTTCGCGTCGAGCTGGAAGTAGTCTGCAAGCAGGCTGACGATACCGTTCATTCGGGGCTGAGAGGAGCCTCCGGGGAAACCCGGGGGCTTTTTTGTTGCACAAAGTCATGGGCGCCCGCGTCCATCGTTCCGTATAGGCCAACGGCGCCACCGCTTGGGGCGCGGGGAAAAAACTAAAGCAGCCCCTTGAGGCTTCCAAGCCGCTCGATGCGCCGCGCCACCTCCGTATCCGCCTCGAGCACCGGTGCGTGCCACGGCTTGATGCGCGCGTCGATGACCAGAGGCCCGCGACAGCCCCAATGCTAGTCCTCCGTAAACGCATCGACGCCGTGCACGTCGCGGGCCGGATCGGAGCGGGTGAAGGTCACCCACAGCCAGTTGTCCAAGCTCGCCGCCGCGAAATCCGGATCGTCGCAGAGTACCCAGAGCGGCAGCTGATCGAGTGCGGCGGACAATCCGCCCGCGTCCTGAATACGCTGCGAGAAACGCTCCACCTGCTGCGCGAAGGCCTTGGAGTCCCGCGGGTCCGCCGAAGCGTACGCCGCGCCGCCGAAGACCAGCACACCCGGCATCACCACGCGCGGTTTCGACCAGTCGTCGGGCCAAATGGCGAGCAGCGCCTCCGGAACCGAATCCGCCAGCTCGCGGCGCGGCGCACCGGAGACGGGCACCAGCAGCTTGGAGCCCTCGTTGAGCGCACCGCCGCTGTAATCGAGCGTATCCATCGTTGTGCGCGTCACAAAGTGCAGGGACGACTCCCACGAGACCCGGCGCAGCAGATGATCGAAGAACGCCCCCACATTCCGGATGTTGAGTCCCGGATTGTCCTCGTGCGCCGCCACGAACAGATATTTGGCCAGCGACATCTGCCCGTAGCCCAGCATCGCGTGCCCGATGGTATGCAGCTCGCGGGGCTTGCGGGGCAGGAAAGGCGCGTAGCGATCGTCCGCCACGGCGAGGAGCAGCGGATGCACGCCTGCGGCCTCCACCGCGTGCACCGCGCGCAAGCCGGGAATCTCGGCGGAGAGGGCCCCGTCGGCGATTTCGTGGATGAGCGCGGCGAGTTGTGCGTCCTCCTGCGGCGGGCGGCCCACGACCGTGAAAGGCCAGATCGCGTCCCGGCGATGATACACCTTGTCGATCGTCAGAACCGGAAAGTCGTGCGCCAGGCTGTAATAGCCGATGTGATCGCCGAACGGCCCCTCAGGTTTCAGACGTCCCGGTTCAACGGTGCCTGTGATGCAGAAGTCCGCGTCGGCGGACAGCAGGTGTCCGTCCTTGCGGGCATAACGAAAGTGCCGGCCCGCCAGCACGCCGCCGAAGAGCACCTCGGGAATCCCCTCGGGCAGCGGCATGACGGCCGCAAGGGAATGCGCAGGCGGCCCACCCACGAAAATGCTGACCTTCAGCATTTCGCCACGACGCAAGGCTGCGTGGTGATGCACGCCGATGCCGCGATGAAGCTGATAGTGCATCCCCGCCTCATGATCCTGCGCGTACGCACCGCCGGAGATCTGAATGCGGTACATGCCCAGATTCGATTTCCACAGACCGGGACGGTCGGGATGCTCGGTGTACACTTGCGGCAGCGTGACGAACGCGCCGCCGTCCTTCGGCCACGAGACGATTTGCGGCAAGGCCGACAAGGATGTCTCTCTCCACGCCACGGCGGGATTCACCGAGGGAAGCGGCAGCCCCGTGCGCGCGCCCCATAGGATCGACACGGCACGGAACGGATGGCGTAGGGCGGCGCCAGGATCGGCCTTGAGTTTTGCCAGCCCTGCCGCGCGTTTCACGCCGTCGCCGAACAGGAACAAGGCGCGTTCGCGTGTGCCGAACAAATTGGAGACGGCCGGGAACGGCGAGCCCTTCACGCGCTCGAAGTACAACGCGGGCCCGCCCGCATCGTACACGCGGCGGTGGATCTCCGCCATCTCGAGGTGCGGATCGACCTCCTCCGTCACGCGTCGCAGCCAGCCCTTGCGCTCAAGGGCGTCGACGGCGGCGCGAAGCGACGGAAAGGACATCGGTCGTTTCGCGAAGGTTATGCGGTGATGACGGCGTCGGCCTCGATTTCGACGAGCATGGCCGGGTCGATGAGCTTGCTCACCTCGACCATCGCCATCGCCGGACGGATTTCGCCGAACACCTCGCCATGCGCGCGACCGATGGCCTCCCACTGCGAAATGTCGGTCGCGAAGATGCGTGTGCGCACCACATCCGTCGCCTTGGCCCCCGCCTTCTCGAGCCCCGCGAGGATGTTCTTCAGCGCCTGCCGGGTCTGGGCGCCCGCGTCGGGAGCAAACTTGCCGTCGGCGTCCGCGCCCGTGGTTCCCGCCACATACACCACGTTCCCCACCTTCACGGCGCGGGAATAACCCAAGATGGGTTCCCACTTGGAACCGGTGGAAATGTTTTCGCGCTGAACGGACACGGCAGCCTCCTGATTGGGGATTTGGGGGATTTTCGGGGAAAGATAGCAGGGAGGAGGGGGTTCGGGATTCTCCGTGGACCATGCTCTGGACGGTGATTCGGCCGGCATGCGGCCTCATGACTTCGGCACGAGTTCGGGAGGATTCTGCGTTGCCCCGAACCCGAACCTCTCTTTTTGTAC
>JAUMHE010012059.1:0-16085 GCA_032359235.1 Enteromius mattozi | reverse complement strand
TAGGTTTAGGTGTAGGGTCAGTGTAGGGCAATACCACATACAGTTTGTACAGTATAAACACCATTACACCTATGGAGTGTCCCCATAAAACATGTAAGCCCAACATGTGTGCCTGTGTGTGTGTGTGTGTGTAACATTTGCAACCAGTCAAATATTAACATATCCCTGGGATCTCCCAGTTGAAGGTTAGGTTTAAAGTATAATCAGCAATTTAATGTTTTAGTTTAGAAATGACTCATAATTATATACCAATTTAGTTACTTGAGGTTGGTAAGACAACTGATGGCACCTGTATTTATAGCAGCTAGTTTCCAACTATAATTATACATTTAATTATTAATAAATATGTAAGGAATAATTGATGACGGGCTGTTGAATTATTAGAAAATTTGTTTGGCCAGTGTCATTGTGAGCTTTGGTTATTTTGCTGTTGTAAGATCTTTGAAATAATAGAAACCATGTGGTGAAGTGATATGGAACTGTAATGCGGTCAAAGAGCTTCCTGGAACTACATTCGCAGTGCGGTTCCTTGAAAATAATTACACAGATTAGAACATTAGTCAGCCAATTAGATTCAAGCATTCAACGCCCTGTATAGTATAAAATAATATAACACATATCAGGCAGTCATTGGTATGCAATATAATTAACCTATTAAACTGCTAATTCAAACCAATTATTATTAATATATTATAATTATTATAATATTGTTCCCACTCTCCAATACACTTTCTTGAGCCATCAATGTGACTATATTTGTTTTCTAATTAATTATATAAAATTCCAATCACCACAAAACTGCTGGTCCCCACCCATATGTGCAAAAGTGCTTTATTTTGAAATCAAATTTATTTTTCTACCTTTTAATATGCAATGATGTATCCATAACTATCAAATATGATGCTAACGACATTAAACAAAAAAATGCTGAATACTTTTATAAAATAGATAATGAAAATGATTACTGTTTAACAAAAACATTCATATTGAAATACAAATCACACTGATGGCATCACTCTTTACTTTCCTTTTCATTGCTTTCTTTCTTTTTCCCAGGCTTATTGTAGGCCCACTGTCTCTTTTCAGTCATCAGAAATTTTCTCACTTATCTCATGGTTTCATATAAAGGTTTTAGTCGAATTCAATTGTATACGTTGTTTAGGAATTGTAAAAATCTAGAATACAAATGGATAGTGATGGGCAAATAGAATGCTAAAACAGCATTCCATCATATCCAAGCCTCGTTAAACAACTTTTCTCTAACACTTTCAGGAGAAAGATTCAAAGCTTTGAGTGTCCAAAACGTTGCTATCTGTTGGTTAAAAATAAAGCAGCCAAAAACCTGTGAAAGAAACTTAATCCGACCAAGCGTTCACTACAGTTGACTCATGTTACGTGCACAAATAAAAAGTCTAACAGTGTGTGTTTGTGTTGAATTTCTGTCTCCAACAATTATATTTACCCATTCAACTGTGGCATTCAATGCCAATCAGTAATTCTTTGAGAAGTGGGACAAAATAAAACTTTGATGCAACCTCCCAGCTTTTCTCTTTTTTTAACAAAATGTGCTTTTTACCTGTGTAATATAATTTCAACTTTATCTTTAACAGCAGTCAAGATGTTTTTAACATTTAAAAACACATTCTCATGTTAGCGGACAGTTTACACTTTCACATGTGACCAACAATTCCACAACAAATATAAAATATCATAATGAAATATTATCAAAATATTTAACTGACGGGAGGTGACAGATCTGATGATGGTGACGAAAACCTGAATTTGTAGTCATTTTAACTATCAATTACATAGGATTTATTAATTACTTTATTAAAAAAACACAACAAACAGAAAGTATGTTATTGTATATAAAGCTCTTATTCAAGAGATTCACATCATGCAGACCTAATAAGAATAGGCCTAATGTACAAATATATAATTGCATATGGCAAATATTTAATTTTCTTTAATTTACTTGTATTATTCATATTGTATAACTGATTAAGTCTGACTGAAAACTAAGATCCAGGGGGTTCGTACCATGATGGCGCTCTAGCGGTTGGTAAACAGAACTGCGTGCGTCTCGCGGAAGAACATTGTAGACGGAGCTACTTCTTTCTGTTTATGTCTATGACGAATCACGCAGGTACTGTGCGACTCCGCAGCGGTTCCTACCAGAACCAGTCTGAAATAGACCGATTACAAACACTTATTATAGGTGCACCTTAGTGATTCAGGACATGCCAAAAACACGGTTTGCAAAATGGATTGACGGTGTACTCGCTTATTATATAAATCTAGCTATTTCTGAACACAAAAAAGTTACAGGCTGCAGCTTTAAAGTGACTAAACAGACATTGGTCACGTGATTTCACGAATCTCGGATCAAGGCAAGGTCTCATATGGCACGCCCTTTTATTCTCGCAACAAGCTTCGATGCCTCGATTCAAATGTCACATCACTACAGTGGATTAAACTACAGTTTAGTGAGTATACCACGATTGACAAAGTGAGACATTGCAGCAGCCATTTTGTAAAATGCATTTTTTCCTGAAAATTTAGTGAGTGAAGTGAAACAAATACTAAACAACACTAATGACTCCCATTTATAGATAAACTTAATTCAAAGCTATTCGTTTAGTTCTTTTGCATAACACTAGGATTCTACCTTTCTTTATCTTACTCCTTTGGTCAGGTATAGCTAAACTGAATCTTTGGTCTTATGTCACTGGTGATTTAGACTGCTGGTGTTTATCACACAAAATGTGTCACATGTGACATGATATTATTTTTTACATCTATTGAATTCTGCTACACTTAAGAGTTAAGATTTAAAGGATTGCATCATTAAACAATTAAATATTTTCAATGTTATAGCAAATATGTGGTTGTGCACATGAACTAACATCATTCAATCACGCTTTTAACAAATGTGCTTATTTGCTGCATTGATATTTTTCTGTAACTGACTACATGTGTTGAAGACAAAGAGAAATAATTTCATAAAAACCTTCAATATTTACAAAGAAATAGTCTAAAGTAACACCAGTGAAAAAATGGTACGTGTGGTCTTTAAATAGCCTAAATGCACAAAAAAGATAAAATAAATCATTAAGCTGTCAATTATGTGTATTCATAAACTCAAACACTAATCTAATAATGTCTAAGTTTAAATGAAATACATTCTTTTTATGACATCTTGTCATACCAAAGTGGACATTTCTGTACAATCACTCAAATAAAATATGAAGCTGGGGTCTCAACAGATAGATTGAAGGTACGTAGTGTTTTTGTGAACATTTCTGAGAATTTTACTTCTGTGTTTCTGAATGACGGCCTAACACATGCGGTTCAGATTCATGTCTATTGTTTGCTTTCACAGGTGAGTTTTCTCAGCACCATGTTTTAGTGATACCTGTCAGGTATTAGGGAAATTTTACATGTAAGAGTGTGTAGTGTTTTAGCAACTTTAAAGAGCTTATGAGATCCTGTATATTTAAATAGGGCACGTGTGTATTTTGTATTTTCAGTATTGACTACAATGGCGTCAAACCTAGAAAATGTTCTTCAAGACCAAACAAAAATGAATAATCCTTCCACAGAGTCATGGTAAGTCTTGTCATTCACTGTCCTGTCTTGTCTTTTCATGTGGCATACAATCACACTAAATACATTTGTGACACGTTTCCAGCTCTTCACTTCATGCTGAAAAAACTCCTAAAGAGGATATCCAAACTTTGAAATCTTTGCTGCAAGAAAGTTTAAGAAAGCGATATGAAGATACTCTTAAGGCTCCAAATGACATTCCACTGAAGATGTATGTGTCAAACAGAACACATTTGGATGGTCAGAAGGTCCATGAGATGCGTGAGCTGGAAAGACCGTATAATGAGGACATTAAAGATGAAAATATGATTAAATATGATGAACTCCTGAATCCTCATTCTTCTACAGATGGGCATATCCGCACCATTATGTGGAGAGGAATATCTGGATCTGGCAAGTCAACAGCTGTGACAAAGTTTGTTTTAGACTGGGCACATGGCAGAACACACCAACACATTGATTTTGTGTTTCCTCTTCACCTTTGTGAGCTGAACATACTACATGACAAGAAATTCAGTCTGATGCAGCTGTTAGATTTGCTCTTTCCAAAGTTACTGAAGCCAGTGATCCTTGAACGGTCTCAGATCCTCTTTATTTGGGATGGACTTGGTGAATTTAGATTTCCTCTTAATTTTAAACATACCAACAAATGCACTGACCCAATGACACCGGTCTCTGTGGGCTGCATGCTGGTGAATCTTCTCAAAGGGAACCTTCTTCCTTCTGCCCAAATCTTGGTCACTTCAAGGCTAAACGATGCAGGTCTAATTCCTCCAGAAAATGTACAGAAGGTGGTTGAACTACATGGATTTGATGACTTACAGTGGGAGGAGCACATCAGAAGTAAAGTGCACGATCAAACCATTGCTGTAAGAGCGACTGTTCACGTGAAATCATCCAGAGCCCTGTACATCATGCGCTACTTGCCATTCTTTTGTCAGATGGCTTCCACTGTTTTGGAAGAGTTTTTTAGTAACAGTTGCAACACAGATCCTCCTCTCACCCTGACAGAGATGTTCACACATTTTCTCCTGATTCAAATGAAGAGACAAGTGGAAAAGCCTGCTAAATCAAGTGGTGAGGAGATCCTGAAGCTGGGTAGGCTGGCTTGGCACATGCTGGAAAAGGACACGTTGACCTTTATTGAGAAGGACCAGAGAGAAACCAGTACTGATCCTCTTCTTCCTGTCAAACTCTCTGAAGACTGGCCCATGTTTTTCAGAAAACAGAACCTGATGGGTTTAGGGAAAATGTACCGCTTCACGCATCCCAGCGTCCAAGAGTTCCTGGCAGCATTGTATGTTGCTGTGCATTATGAGCCCAGCAAGGGAAATGTAATGTCTTTTACACTTGCAGAAAAAACAAAAAAGTTGCTCTGTCCCAGAGAAGTACCAATTGATATGCACAGAAGAGCAGTGGACAGAGCTTTAAAGAGCAAAACTGGTCAACTAGACATTTTTCTTCTTTTTCTCTTGGGAATATCTGCAGGTCCAAGCAACAGGCTCCTGTCCTGCTTTTTTCAAAATACATCATTTCATGTAAAGTCAGAGCATGTAGTCAAAAATATTATTCAGAAAATCAAGGCAAAACCATTATTTGAGGTTTCAGTTAATCTTTCCCGCTGTTTGGAGGAGCTTGACGTTGCCCTGCCTGTGGTTCACAAAAAAGGCCGGGTTGAATTTCAAATAGATGAGGATGTGCATGTTACTCCTTCAGAGTGGTCACATATAGCAACTACTTTGCTGACCTCTGAGGATTCATCACTGACATTTGACATCAGGAAATATGCTAATGCAGATGAAGCCATTATGAGACTGCTGCCCGTCATCAAGATCTCCAGAGTTCTCAGGTGTGTGTTTATATATATATATATATATATATATATATATATATATTGTCAAGTCTGTATATATTTGGACATTGGCACAATTTTCATAATTTGAGTTCTGCGTGCCACCATAGAATTAAAATTAAACAGTCAAGACTTTAAGCTTTAAGGTTGAACAAACATTAAATGCTTAGGAATTACAACCATTTTAATGCACAGTACCCCCATTTTTAGGGGCTCAAAAGTAATTAGACAAATAAATATAATCATAAATAAAATGTTGAACTTTTGATATTTAGTTTGGAATCCTTTGCAGCAAGTGACTGCTTTAAGGGAATTATGGACATCACCAGAGACTGGGTTTCTTCTTTGCTAGGCCTTTACTGCAGCTGACTTCAGTTGTTGTTTGTTTGTGGGTCTTTCTGCCATTAGTTTTGTTTTTAGCAAGTAAGATGCATGATCAATTGGGTTGAAATCAGGAGATTGACTTGGCTATTGCAGAATATTATTTTTTTATCCTCAAAATCTCCTGGGTTGCTTTTGCTGTATGTTTTGTGTCATTGTCCATTTGTACTACAAAGCACCGTCCAATCAACTTTGCTTCACTGAATCTGGTCAGAGAGTATACCCCTGTACACTTCAGAATTCCTCCGGTTCCCTCTGTCTTCTGTCTCTTTTATGCTGCTAAGCATTTATGCAGTGCATTCTTTCTTTCTCTGAATGTAACGAACTGTTGATTTGGCCACTCCTAATGTCTCTGCTATCTCTATGATGGATTTGTTTTGTTTTTGAAGCCTAACAATCGTAGGTTTGTGATTCATGATGTGGTTCACAGCAACAGCTTCCAAATGCAAATGGCACACTTAGAATGAACTCCAAACCTTTTTACTGCTTAATTGTTTTTGAAATATTTGTCCATAAAATGGCTTTTGTGTCAACTGTCCAATTACTTCTTTGAAAAAGGGGGAAGGTACATATTAAAGAGCTGTAATTAGTTAACTTTTCCTCCAGCTGTGATAAGAATACCCTCAAAAAAGCCATTAAAGCTTAGAGTGTGCACTTTAAGTCCATGTGCATTATATAACTATAACTTGAATATGTTTTGGTCAGCAGCTAAGATAATGAAGATTGTGCCTGTGTCCAAATATATATAAACCTAATTGTATATAAAACAAACCTACAGTATGCATTGAATAAGACTAATGGCAACTGGGCATTAGTGAAAATTTGTGTAAATGTGCAGGGTGTGAGGGAAAGTGAGGGAAAAATGGTTAAGATTAAATTAGTATTTCTCGTTCAAAATTGTTCATAATGATATATAAAGACTTCATCTTATTATTATAGTTGTTATGTTTATACTCTGCACCTTCTCTCATGAAATAAACCATCAGATTTCTATAATGCCATCAGTAACTGAAAACCACCACTGGCAAATCAGCCAGTGATCAACATAAACAAGCTAAATATACAAATGCCTAAATAACATGACACATTAGTCATATTTAGCATTTTACTTAGCATTTCAATTCCGTTAACCTATACATGATCTTTCTTTCTACCTAAGACTGGATGAGGCCACAGACCTGAGCTGGGAACTGATTGCCTCAACTCTGAGATCACCAGCCAATCGTATCAGAGAGATTGACATTGAGAAGGCGGCCCGCAGGAAAATAAACCTGAGTCTATTATCCGTTGGTATGAGAAGCCCCAATTGCAAAGTGGAGATACTCAGGTGAGTTCATACGACAGCAAATGAAACATGAACAAATTGTGTTATAAATGTAAAAAATAAACACTCATGCACAGGTATGCTTTACTTTATAATTTGAATTATAGGGGCATTCTAACTAAATTTTAATAGGCTTCATCATGTAGTGCATGCTTTTTGACTTTCAAGATGTTTTTTTTGCAAATTAACTGACATACTGAATAATATGTCAGCTTTCAATAATACCATACCTTCTGTTGTCCTTTTATTTGAAGAATTTAAAACGTTGCACTTGAACAATTTTGCACAAAAAAAAGAAAAAATTGAGCAGCAAATCAGAATATTAGATTGATTTCTGAAAGATCATGTGTCTGGAGTAGTGATGCTAAAAATTTAGCTTTGGAATACATTCCACTTTAAAATATATTTAAATAGAAAATGGTTAATTTAAATAGTAAAAATATTTCAGCATTTTTGCTGGACTTTGGATCAAATAAATTGGTGAACAGAAGAAACTTTAAAAAATCTTACTGTTAAAAAAACCTTTGACTATTAATGTATCGGGAACTTTAATTGTTCTCTTGTTGACCATATTCTAGATCACATAAGCCAACCCCATACCTAAACAAAATTGTAACTAATTTGCCCTGTTTCAATGCTAATGATGCAATGGTTAAATCAGTAATAGCTATAATAAATAATATGTAAACTCAAATATGGCATAATATTACACATTTTAATAAAAATAAATCATTTTAGCAATACTTTGCAGCAGTACAGAAATAATTAAAATTTCTGTGTCTTGGAAAATATTTTTCACAGCCTTGAATGTTTTAAGCAGTATTTTCTTTGTGAAGCATACATCCCCTGATATCTACTTTTTGTAATAGCCTTAAAATAACATCTAGGTAGCGTGTTTATCCCTTTATTCCTAAAGCAGATCTTCACACAAAGGCAGTCTTAAAATCCATTTGACATCACAAGAAAATAAAAGGATATCTGTGTTACGGTTAACAGTTCCCATGAGCTCTTACCATTACCGCTAACCCCGGACTCCATTTCCCAGGTTCCCTCCACACAGGAACTCATTATCAGTTCACACCTGTCTCATATTTGAAGCACTATTTAAGTTGCACCCACACATACATACGCTCACATTGCTGGCTATTGTTTAGCCTGGAACGTTGTCTTTTTTTCCATGTCTTGCTTCAACTAGCCGTATAGCCTTCCGTGTGTTTTATCTTGGTCTGTTTGAGTGCTTCTCAGACAGAAGGCTTCATGTCTCGGCTGCCATTTCATCAAATCTTGCCAATCTTAAGGATGTCTTAATCTCAATCTTAAGGATACTTGGAAGGCTACAGTCCATACAGTTCATTCTACAGTCCTTCATTCGGTTGAATTTGAAGGATACATGGGATGTATCCTTTGCGACCTTAATTACCAACAATCCTTTGTACCCATTCCATTTAATGAAAATAAACTGATGAACAGAGTCAGTACTGACCTTGTCTAAATTATGAAAAGCAAGAAAAAATGCAGCCTTCCATTTGAGAAGCACCTTTTACCTGTTTTATGATCATTTGCTACCTGTCCCGACCTTCGCTTGTTTTTGGATTAACATTACCTTGTTTGCTACTGTTTGCTGGTTCTGGACCCTGCATGTCTGACTATGTTTTGTATTGAGGCCTGCATTTGGATACATATCTCTGTCATGATTCCCTCCCATTACAATCTGTATCTTACTTCAGATCATTTATTTTAAAATCACATATGATTTACAGTATATAGGATATACCCAGTTGGTATTTTATATACATTCATATCTAATAAAAAAAATTCTTAAACACTCAAAATAGAGTACCTGCATCATCTTTCTTCACAATATTCTCTTTAGGACACCACATGTTGGTTATTTTAAGGATGCTGATCCTCTGCTCTCTGGGATTTTATTAAACGCGACACATTTGAGAGAGCTGAAGCTGCTGAATTCATTCCACATGATTGACCAGACAGTGGAGAACGTCTCTCAAATCTTAATGAACCCGGATTGTCATCTCAAGAAACTCACGTCTGTACAAATTTTGAATTTTATTAGTGATCGTTATTTATCAAAACAAATCACTAAATCAAAGTATTAAACCTCTGCTTCATTTGTATTATAAACATGATTGACTTAACATGCTGCATATTAACATACTTTCTTTCATTATTGATTAATATTGTGTTTTGTGCTCCCCAGTTTACAAGATATAGAGACATTAGAGAGTTGTAAGATCTTGGCTGCAGCTCTCTGTAGCAGTTCTTGTTGTCTGCAAGAGCTGGACTTAAGCAGATGCTGTCAGCGATCTGTAGATCAGGCTGTACAGCTTCTGTCGGAGGCATTCAGACACCCCAACTTCAAAGTAACAGTTCTGAGGTAAATACTGACAAACCTATTATGGGTTATAAAAGATTTATATTTTGGTTTTGGGTGTCCCCCAAAACAGGCTGACATGCAGGCAAGGTCACCAAATGCTTTCATTGTCTTATAATATGTATTTATTTAACACTACCTGCAAATTACCACAATAGATAAATAACTACGCGTTTATAAGTGGTAAGGTCCAAACTTCACCGGGATCCATGCAGTTCTGTTTAACTGCTAGAACGCCAAAACTTACATAGTGCTGCTTTAAAAGCAGAGCACGGTAAATGTAGGATCCACATCTAGATTAATTAGTAGAAGACCTATAATTAAATCGACCAACACTTCAAGTTTCACAAAATACTGAAATGATTGTATATTTTGTTTTTTGTTTTTTTTAGTATTGATTGTACATCGTACAGAGGTTTGAATTATCTTACAAATATAATAATTATCGTACATCTGGCAACACTGATGCGAAAAGACCAACAAATGGGCGTGCAGTATGCTAATGGTTCATGATGACTTTTAACATGAAACGGCTTGGGATTCATTTTAAATATGACTTGTTTTAATGATTCACAGTTGACTTATCCTACCCTAAACCTACCCAATTCTAAACAATATAAAACAAGTAACAGGCAAATATAAGTGCAGTCACGGGTATTTATTACAAAAACAGACAATAAACAAGCAATATAAAAGTGTTACAAACAAGGTGTGATGCATTCCAAGTGTTCTGAAGCCATACAATGTCTTAATGTGAAGAAGAGAGTAAAATATAAGGTTTTAACAGATCCCGCTCGGTTAACGCACTCTCATCTCATTCAAAAGCATACTCCCGTCATGTAGAACGATGCAGTTGTTCACAAGACACACAAGAGCCAAATGCATTTCACAGCTAAAGATAATGTAAGGCTTCTTCTGGTGGCATCTTTTGAATTTTGCAAACAAACTGCTAAAGGGGTACACTGTGCATAAGACGAAGCAGCAATATGTAAAGATTTGGGAATGAGAATGTGCTGTTTTTTCATAATTTACACTATGATCCTCGCAGGTTTTGTTGTAGATCTTGTAAATCAGTGGGCAGGGCTAAAGAGACAATAATATAGAAGTTGGCATTGATTTTCTTTTACAGGTTTTTTGGATTCTTTTATCACACTATGACCTCATAATGTGGCAAAAGTCCAAAACAAGTAATTTTTCAGCTTGGTTTTAATATTAACTGTTTTTAAATCAAAGATTTCTGAAATCTGAAACTTAGAGAATATTTGTTATAGTATTCTGACCTGTTGCATGTAAAAAAGATCAAGGAAAATTTAATTTCTCAGTTCAGTTTATGACCCCTTAAATGTGCTCTGTGCTCACTTACAAACCAGAATGATATGAAATTGCAGAGAAAAGTTTGCATTAACTCTTGTAACTCTCTTTGCAGGTTGGAACTCCATTCTATGAAGCAGGAAACAATATCCGCGTTAATCTCTGCTTTTAAAAAGAATCCTTCACACCTGAGAGAGCTTGAACTACGTTTCCTTATGTCACCGACTCTTGATCTTAAGCAACTTTTCTCTTTGCTGGCGAATCCTCGCTTCAAACTGGAGATACTGCGGATAGTTTACCTAAGGTAAGACAAGTAATCTAGAAAACAAACGACAAAATATCTCAGATTATGTATGTGACCATGGCTCCATAAAGGGAATGAGACACTGCATCAGAACACTTTGGGAACATCTCTGTAGCGACATTTTACACTCCATATACCATGCTGTACGGCAAAAAAACATGTTTTTAACATCTTTGCAAATTTATTAAAAATAAAATGATTCTCATTAGTATTCATACCCTTAACCAAATATTTAGCTGAAGCATCTTTACAGTCTCAAGTCTTTCTGTCTAATTCGACAAGCTTTGCTCATCAGCAATTTTTTATCTGCCACTCTTTTCCTCATAATTTTTCTGTACAGTTATGGTGTATAGATATATATGGAGTGTAGATTGATGTTGAAAAAAGTAATTTAAAGCAGTTTAGCATAAAGCAGCAACATGACAAAATATGATTTTTTTTTTAGCTGGTTTAAGCTGGTCCTTACTTGGTCATGAGCAGGATATAGTTGCTTAAAGGGATAGTTCACCCAAAAATGAAAATTTGATGTTTATCCGCTTACCCCCAGCGCATCCAAGATGTAGGTGACTTTGTTTCTTCAGTAGAACACAAACAAAGATGTTAGTTAATGAAAGTTAATGGCATTCACGGCTTAGGATCAGCTCAAACCAGCTGCCATGCTTCAGAACATCAGCATATGCTGTTTTATTAACAGGTTTGGTAGATTGCATTGGTCAATATGGAAATGTACCAGCAGGCCCTTAGTGTGAGTATCCCGGGAATCTCTGTGTTATTACATAACATATTGAAGTGAGCTTAGAATTTCCACAGCTGAGAAAAACACCTACCAGTGCATTATACTTGGATGTAAATGTAATGTTGTTGTTTTTTTGTCTCAGTAAATTACAGGCTGATTCTCTTAAAACTCTGGCTTCAGCTTTTGGATCTTGCAGCCTCAAATCTCTGGATCTCAGCATGTGTGGCCTGACAGATTCATCTGTGGTGTTGCTGTCTGTTGGTCTGAGCAATCCTAGTTGTAAACTGCAGATGATCAGGTGAGCAGAACATAATGCATGAAAATAGCCTAGTAATTAAAGGCATCTATGACTATGAATATAGAAAAGAAAGCATTACTTTATGAAAATATAAAATCAATAAGGCAGTCTCCTTACTGTTTTTCACTGACACATTCATAATCATCACTTCTGCCGGTGTGCTGTGGCAAGCTATGTGTGCGCACTTGAGCTCTTATTAGGATATAGGCTATTAAAGGCTCATTTGATTGGTTTATTAATAAACCTGCGATTAATTGACTAATGCTTAAAATGAATGACTACTGGTCAACCAGAAAAATCCTTAGTCGAGGACAGCCCTAGATTCGTCTGAAAGGATGCTTCGAAGGTGAGTAAAACACAGGCTAATTTTCATTTTTGAGTAAACTAACCCTTTACTGTCAACTTGACTTATTGGCATCTAATGTAATGTAATGATGTGCTGATTAATATAATTAGGTGCAAAAGAATTAATCATCAATTTTGGTTAAACATAATTATAAAAGTAAATATTAAATATACACTGAAAAATGAAATGATACTATAAATATAAAACTAAAACGGGCATAAGAAACTTATTTCAAAAAATCATACTGACTCCTAAACTTCTGAACGGTACTGTATTTCATCAGTGTATGATGTAGGAATCAAATATAAGCTCCATTTCACTAAAGGATGACACACTGCAGCATCACAGAAGCAGGAGCTGCTTGTTTGGCAAAGGCTCTCTCTTCAAACCCATCACACATGCAGGAAATAGACTTGAGCCTCAATCCTGTTAAAGGCCCAGGATTGGACCAGCTCAGATCGGTTTTGGAAGATCCAGCCACCCGATTAGAGAAATTAATGTGAGTCTTTTTTACATTTCTGGTAAAACTATAGGTTAGCAACATTGTTGAAAGCAAACATTGCATCTGTAAATATTATTTAATGGACCAGAGCGAACATGAAGAGTTTTAAACTAAGTTAAATATACATGTATATATATATATATATATATTTGTGTGTGTGTGTGTGTGTGTATATTATATTGCTCACTGTTAGTTAACATTAGTTGATGCATTAACTAACATTTATTATTATTTTATTATAAATTAATTTGTTATAATTTGACTGTTTAACTAACATTTATTAACAGTGTGGATGGCCTAGAGGAGCAAAGGGACATGGAAAATCTACACCAATGTTAGTCTGCTGTTTTCTTCTTAAAATTGATATTAGCATTTAAACTTGTGCAATCAGAACACTTCATTTTATTTTTCATTTTACTGTAGATGTGTGCAAGCTGACTTGGGATCCCAACACCTCTTCTTCAAGTGTGCAGGTGTCAGAGAAAGATGAGGCTCTTGTGGAGTGTCGCAGAAACCAAGAACCTGTTCTACACCATCCAGAGAGGTTTGAAGTCCCAGACCAAATCATGAGTCGGGAAGGTCTTAGTGGGCGTCATTTCTTCCAGCTGGAGTGGTTTGGCAGGTGGGCCACTATAGGAATGGCCTATAAAGACATAAGCAGGAAGGGAAGTTCAGCAGCCTGTAGCATTGGACTTAATAATAAATCCTGGGGCATTTTTGTGAGCACCCCCTCTCCCACCTGTTTTGCTCTTCGTGGAGGAGTAGCGACGCGGCTCCCTAACTGCTCACCCTGGCGAGTCGGGGTTTATCTGGACTGGGCGGCAGGAACTCTGTCCTTTTATGACACCACATGTAAGGCTGACCTCATTCACAGTTTCCATGCTAAGTTCACTCAGCCTCTATTTCTGCTGGTCAGAATTAGTGCTGGAGTTAAGATCTTACCGGCTGTGCCTCCT
Source organism: Enteromius mattozi (assembly GCA_032359235.1). Lineage (NCBI taxonomy): Eukaryota > Metazoa > Chordata > Actinopteri > Cypriniformes > Cyprinidae > Enteromius > Enteromius mattozi. The sequence goes on along the minus strand of JAUMHE010012059.1, from coordinate 2,077 downwards.
CCTGTCTGTGTCCATGACCACGATCCCTGGGATGTGTTTAGGGGCTACAAGGACTGCGAGGGATGTAAAGGATCAAAGGCTTGCTAGATAAACCAGTGTGCTCCTCTTTTGTGGACGAGCTGATGATAGTGATATCATAGTATAGTCATAATGGTCAATTTTTCGAAATTGAGATTTATAAATCATCTGAAAACTGAAGAAATAAGCTTTCCATTGATGTATGGTTTGGCTGAGAAACAACTATTTGAAAATCTGGAATCTGAGGGTGCACAAACATCTAAATTGAGAAAATTACCTTTAAAGTTGTCCAAATGAAGTCCTTGGTAATGTATATTACTAATTAAAAATGAAGTTTTATTATATTTACAGTAGGAAATGTACTAAATATCTTCATGGAACATGATCACTACTTATTAAATTATCTTAATAATTTTTGGCATAAAATAAACTTTTTTTTTGTGGTCCAGGGTCACATATTAAAAAAGGATTCAAATGTGCTTTGATAGAGAGAGCAGTTGATCCACCAGAGGGAGCCATTCACTTAAAAAAAAACTGATTTTAAAGAAAAAACAAAACAGTCCGTCATCATTTACTCACCCATCATGTTCATTTTTGTATTGAATTATCCTTTTAAGATCAAAATATCTTCTGTCAGTCATACAGGTTTGGAACAACATCATTTTTATTCAACAACTTTCCACTGAATTATAGTGAGATGGTTTTCACCACAGTGATGTACAGTAAAATGAGTAATTTAGTGCATTTATTTTACATTTACATTATTATAAATATAAAATAATACACATTATTTTACATTATTGGATAAGTAGCAGTGTTAAAACCTACATCATATTTGCTAATACTTATTTCTTACTAATATCTGGTTGATTTGCAAACACAGTGCATATTTTGCTCGAGGATGTCACTCTTTCTCACAAATAGTGCATTTTGTTGCATTTTTGCTTTCAAAACTTTGTAAGGTGAAGTCTTGTATTATCACTTAATCAGAAGGAAAAAAAGACATGATTCCTGCCGTCCCCTGAGTCAGTTTGTAAATAATTGTTCAAATCTTCGCATATATACCTATAAATGGAAATCTTTATTCATATATTGTTAAAGAAACACTGTACATTTTAGTCATTAAATGTGGTAATATGAGGCCTTTTTTACAAAGATGCAAGACTGTAAGATCACAAGCCTTGAAGACCTTACAATTTATTGTAAAATTATATGAAACCACATAACCTTTACTTCAATTTGGTAATTTGTATAAATAAATGTAGCAATTGCCTTGTAATGACAAATGTTGAAGTATTTACTACTATACATGAGCTGTAGCTGGTGTATAATAAACTTCTCATCTAAACCCTGAAAGCCTGCTTAATTTAGTTTCATGTGAGAATGAGCCCTCATTACACTGAGGATGTGCTGACATGTTCTTAAAGATGGATCCTTCCACTTCTCAAGAGATTTCATTCATGCTGATGGTAGCTTCTCACTGAAGGAATGTAATTATAACAGATCACTTGGCTCATTACAGACATCAGTGTGACCCTGTGAAACAGCGCTGCTCCACAGCCATCAAGGGCACTACATTAACCTCAGTTACATACGGTAGAGATGTCATCTAGGATACTTTGGAGATGAAGCTTGTTATTTTAAGCCATATAAATATGGATGTTCTCCTTGAGATGTCTCTGTGTCACCCACCAAGGAGGAAATGTTGTACAAACATCACTTAAAGCAAAGGCCAGCAGCATCTCCAGGTAATTTCATTAGCTGCCAACAGTCTGTGATGTCACTACCTGATGTCAGTATAAAAGGCCACCTGTAGTATGTCATCACTTTTGTCTAAAGGACACATAAAAAGGCAGGTCAAAGACATGGCAATGAGATACAGTGTTTTGTTCAACTTCTAAAGGAGCCAGGGTTTCGTTTGTAACTGAGACATTCCTTTTCGAATGGGAACTTGCTATGTTTGACAAGTTGTCATGGGGATCATACAGTGGGTACAGAAAGTATTCAGACCCCCTTAAATTTTTCACTCTTTGTTATATTGCAGCCATTTGCTAAAATC
>JAUMHE010011852.1:0-16110 GCA_032359235.1 Enteromius mattozi | reverse complement strand
AATCCCTGCCGGACCTGGGACTCGAACCCGCAACCTTTGGGTTACAAGTCCAACTCCCTATCCATTAGGCCACGACTAATGGATACTAGTGTAAATTTTTAAAGAGAAACTAGCAGTTAGAGAATAAATATGCAAAAGGGTGTGTTTTTTTAATAAATAAAAAGACATAAAATAGAATTAGCGCTAGAGTTAGAGGGTTGAATAAAGGTAAAAAAAAATATATAAATATAATATGAAAAATGTCAATGAAAATTTTAAATAAAATTGTCAGCTCATTCTCATGAAACACAAAATGTGTGTGTTTTTTTTAAATCCTGGACTCTACAGTATTTTCCATATACTGTAAAAAAAGCAAACCAGGACTACAGCTGTCAGTCTTCAAATCAACAAAAAAGCACCACAGAATAACTGCAAAAGAGGTCTGTATAACATTTTAGAAAAAAAAAAAAGTATACTTTAATGAATGAGATTATATGATTTTAATTCATGAAATAATATTAGTGATGCCGTATTTACAAATAAATGTAAAAAACAAAAACAATAATTAACATATTTTTTATTTTATTTCAGTTATTTAAAATAATTTTATTATAAATACAAATATAATAAATTATATCATAAATATTTTTAACTTGCTTGCAAAATAATTGTTTGACATCATGTAAGGAGTATTTTTCTGCACCCATCACAGGTGACAAGTATGTACTTACAATTTCTTTTCAAAGACAAACACACAAGTGCACTGCTTGACAGACACTGCACATCCCACACACACACTTGCCCTTTACACATCAACACACATTTGCCCTTGAGTCGTAGGAAGCAGGGATTCTCCTATAGTGTTCTCTGCAGGCAGCGTGTCCATGCTAGCGTTAATCTGCAAATACGTCTCAAACACACACACACACACAGAGGATTTTAGATGTATCTAAACATTCCCTCATCTACAGAGGCACAATGATTATTGATTGGCAGCTGCTGTTGCTCATGGAGGGGAAAGAGCCCGAGTTTATCAATTAAGGAGTGACAGTCAATTCTCTCTCCTACTTTAACGCTTGACAAGAGAAGAATTCTGATGAGGGCGAATCCTAAATCAGCAGAGCGCAAAGTGACACTACAGACTGACCACCTCATACACATACACACACAAACTCAATCACATACAGATCAGTGACCAAACTACAGAAGTCATTTTTAAAGCTTTTGAAAAGTTGTCCACTAAAGATACAAAGAAGGAGCTATTCTGAAATTAATTAAGCACATATCTTTTAAATTGGTGTTTAGAAGAATCATAAAAAATTATATATATATATATATCTGTGTGTGTAAATAATAATAAATTTTATTTTAGTGGGGTGACAGCATAAAACTTTATCTAAATATAATATATATGTATACTAAAAGCATTTAATAAAAGTTAATTTAAATGTAGTAATACACATTATGACTAAAAAAAAGAAAACATTTAATTTAAAACATTTATACAAAAAAAAAAGAAAAAAAAAGGAAACTGATAACAAGGACTTTAACCAAATTAACCAAATGAATCAATTTAAAAACAAAATGAATTAAGCCAATGTTTGTGAACATTATGACTCAAATGAATCAGTGAATCTTTTCTAAAAACTGATTTGCTGAAATGAACTCACTTCAGATTGTTTTTAAAACAAACAATCAGGACAGATTTTTGCAAACACTGCTGAGCGATCACTAAAATGAATCAGCCACTGGTTCATTAACATAAGCTGTATCAAACAACTGATTTATTGTACAAATTGAACATTACTGAGTGTTGGCTTAAATGAATCTGTGCTCAACGATTCATGACAATTCAAATGGCTTAATCATCAAAACTGAATTTTGCTAAAATAAACCATTAACTGACTTTATTAACACTACTTATGTTAAAGCTGCAGTCCGTAAGTTTTGCCACTTTGTCACCATCTGTGTTTGAAAACCTGGTATTGCAGTTCCTTGCAGAATTCTATTCCATGTGTGGGTCGTGCTTCAGCGCGGCTGATGAATTTAATGTTTTGAGGTGATGTGTAGCTGTCAGTCACAGCTCCGGAGTAAATCCTGTACTTACAGTAATCACAGAATCTAGCCTGCGTCTTGGAACATATGTCCCAAATAAGAATTTTACCCCATATATTGTCATCCGAACAAGTAAGAGGTCTGCCACGCTAGTTCTGTCCAACTGAGCAAAAAAACTTTACAGACGTGACATAATGATGCAGTGCCATGCTTGAATTTCCCATGAAAACCTACCCATACCACTCAAATTAGAAAACATTATTATAAGCTACTGTAACCGTTGTGAATCAGGCTAAAGTAAGGCGATAGTTTTGAACACTGGCTGGTTATGTACTTACTCAAACATTGATTTTGGATCATTTTTAACCTAAAAAAAAAAAGTTACAGACTGCAGCTTTAATAAAGATGTATGAATAAATCTATTGATTAATTTCACTGATATGAACCAAGTGAACCACCAAAAACAAACAGTTCAAAATGACTTGACAAACACAACTGAATGAATCAGCAGTTCACTCAAATGAACATCTGAATGAATCGATTAGCTGAAATGCACCATTCAAACCTCAGTCTCTGTCTTCACTGCACAGCTTTAATGATAAAAGTTTTGAATTATGAAAGACTGCAGCAGGTCGTGGCTGTGTTTGTGGAGGTGAGAGACGGCGGTGATAAACTCAAGGTGTTTTTCTAGCATGTAGCTGCTATGGTAACAGTAACATCCCGCTGCTAGTCTGATGTGGACTGATGAAGGGTTGCTTCAAAGAGTTTCCTCAGACAAACTTTAAAGTTCAGGAACCTTCTGTCATCCAGCTCAAGTGCTCATGAGAGGCTCTTGACGTGACTGCACTAATGCTAATAGTAAATGAGCACATCTTTGAAGTCTAAAAGCACAAGATTGAATACAAGTCTCAACCTCTACTATTTTAGGTCTCTAATTGCTCAAATTTTTTCAATTACTAAACATTTTTCCTTTTTCATCCATCTTTAAACAGTAGTGAGATTAAATGGAGCGCATTTTTATTGTAATTGCATTAGTGCATAATTTAATAAATTCCTTAGAGCAAGTTTAAGCAGATAAAATGCTTTAGAAAGTCACAACTTCACTACACTACTAGTCCACTACACATAAGTATTCATTTAGATTTTTAAGCACATTGTACTGAAAATCATAGCACTGTCCACAAAAATCTCCAATCCATATGAGAAACAAAAACCTATCTAACCAAGCAACAGTAACCAAAGGGGTGCAGCTTAGCGAAGAAAATTGATTAATTGATTAATTGATTTAGTTATTAATATTTTTTATTATTATTACAGAGGCAAAACTGTTTATAGTGTGTTTTTAGAGAACATTTATTGAATTAAGATTATTTTTCAAGCTTTTAGCAATAAACTAAAAAAAGGAAAGTTAATGCTGAAAACGAAAAAAATTGAAAAATTTAGTTTTTCAAATTTCTTGATAAAACAATACCAATTAAAAGTTTAGGGTCTGTATGAGATTAATAAAATTTAGCAAGGACACATTAATTTGATCAAAAGTGACATTTACAATGTTATGAAAGATTTCTATTTTCAAATAAATTATGTTCTTTTGAACTGTCTCTTCATCAAAAATAAAACTGCATCATGGTTTCTTCAAACATATGGCAAAAAAATCAGCTTGTATCACAGAAATACATTTTATCTTACATTTTTTTTCACATACACAAGAGTTATTTGAAATGGTAATATTATTTTACATTATTGCTGATTTTACTGTATTTTTAATCCAATCATTTAAGCCTTGGTGAGTAGAAGAGACTTCTTTAAAAACATCTGAAAAACTCTTACCAGCCCCAAGCATTCTGAACAGTGCTGCAATGTTTTTTGCAGTACATTTGGATTTTCATTTCTCAGAAGGACTTACAGGAGAACCAGCAGAGATAAATAGTTGATAATTAATGCAACATATGTCAATATCCATCTATTTTTCCCTCAAACAAACATCTGAATTGTTGTGTTTCCCTCTTTCCCTCTCTCTCTCTCTCTCTCTCTCTCACGAAACACAAAGGGCTCCAGTGACTTTCTCTTCGATCGAGTTACCAGAGAATAAAATTGGCTCTCGAGCGGCTCTCCAGAGCCCAGAAGTCCTCTAATCCCAACCAACCTTCAGCCAGCAGGGTCTCTCTCCTCTCCTTACCTCTCTATTCCTTTCACTCTTGCGCTCTGATTCATATCTGATCCGACCACCAATTTCATGGCTGCTTTACTGCCTCCTCCCTCTCCTGAAATTCCATCATCGGGCCTCAATAAAACAAATCCTGCTCCAACTCCTCCGGAGTCGCACGCTAAAACTCCTGGATAAATATATCCCGCTGCACTCTCTCAAAGTCTCGGAGGAATCAAACACATTTAGTGAAGGTCATACAAACACAAGTGTTTGAGTTACAGCTGTATGAACGCCAACCAAAGCCTTCCGATTGGTCAACGTGTTTGCATTAATACCGTTCAGTAGGTACAATAATCCCAAATGGCTCTGCTAACAGGATTTAGAGTTATAGGAACTTTTAAACCAATTTATGGATTATATTTATGGGCTGTAGGGTAATGCATTGCCGAGTGTGTGTGTGTGTGTGTGTGTGTGTCTGTGCCAAAGATGGACTCCAGAACATTCTCAGTAAGAGCTGCCAAAAAAGAGAAAACCAACAAAAACAGCAAAAATGATGAAAAGCTAAATAAGTACAGATAATGGTTATAAGTCAATAAAGATTAAACAGATCTCACAATGTTCTTTAACAAGTCTTTTCCCTGACAAACTAAATATTATAGGATTAATAAGCTATGGCAAAATATGTTTTACATGTGAACTTATCAAAATAATTTAAACAATTTAAACTTTAAGTAATTTAAACTTTAATTTGATACTTAAGTCATATTAAACCGACTTAAATTCAAGACAGCAACTGATTTCTGACAGAATAAGCTATAACTATATTATCATATGTTTTTATAGAGGGAAAAACTTAAGAAAAAAAAACGAATTATAAATAATATTTAAATAACTAAATGTCTGTAATTAACAAGGTCAAACTGTAAGTTGAGTGTACAAATACACATGGTAATATTTTTATAGGCAATATCATTTGCCACTTAAATATTGTTTTTAATTTGTAAAATTGTGTTTTTTGTTGATGGTTTGTTTGTTTCTAAAGAAAAATGAATTCATGTAACATGTTATAATGTATAATTTACATTATATAAATGTATAATTCATGTGAAAATGGGCATTCAAGTTATTGGTTTATTTGAAAATATATTCAAATAGAAAAGTCATTTTAAATGAATATTATATAATAATTAATAATATTATAATATTTCACAATAATACTGTTTTTACTGCATTTTTGATCAATTTAGTGAAGCCCTGAGCATGAAGCTTTTAGTCCTGCTTTATATTAAGTGGCCTTAACTACTTTGAATTAATCATTTGATATACAGTATTATGAATCTCCACGTGATTTGATTTATTTATTTTTTGCTATTATTATTATTATTAATACTGTATTTTCAGCTTGCTCTCCTTTGCATTATTAACGTGATGACTTAAATGTACGTTGTGTAATGTGCCCTGGAAAATACAAGAGAGGACTCAGATTCATGACATTATTCATGTTGTATCAGATTACATTGTTGAGTTTAATATGCTTTAAAAAAGGTATGTTTTCCTGGAAAAAAAATGTGCATCTAGATAATTTTTTAAGTAATTTTAAGTAAGTGGTGATTCGAGGGAAATGACTGAATAAATTGAGATAATATGCTCAAATCTACCAGAGATCAAAGACTATATAAAAAGGGATACTGAAACCATCCGGAGCCTTGTTGTTGTTGAGCGTATTATCTCTTGAGTCAGCAGACTGAGTGAGTGGCCATATAAGTGACAAAAAAGTCAAATGTTATTTCTTTGTAGATTATATAACATCAGCTTCAACAGACAAAACAGAAAAGGTAAGAAGCATTATCTTAGAAAAGGGCATACTAATATAATAGACGCAGACCTGGAGAAGAACTAACTTTACCTGCGCTGACGTAGTTTCAGATTTTTGTGGCTAATAGCAAAAGTGTATTGCAATACAACATGAACACAATAAATACATTGTGCTTATTTTTTAATGCAAGTACACAGCAGTTAAGGCCACCCTAATATAAAGTGTGACTTAAAAATGTATACATATTATATATATATATATATATATATATATATGAAATAAAATTGTATTTAAAAGAACAATTAAGCTTAAAAGGAAAATTATGCTATTAAGAAATAAGAAAAAAAAGATGCCAATATGTATATAAATATAAGACTGTAATATCACATTCAGATCATGCTGGATTTTATGACTTCATATATACAACAAGAAAAATATACCATTTTGTCAATGCTTTGGTTTGTATTTTTTGCGGCGCTGTGAGTCCCCATCCACAGTGAAATCTCATCAAGTTTTATGGCAGTTGGCTGGAAAAGGCTTATGAATTAGTATTTGAGATAATGAGGGAGAAAGAGAGTATATCCATTTCATAAAGCTGAAATCTGCCGTCCCGCTGTCTGTCATCTCTGTCTCCTCACTGACCTCTGCTGTCTGAGGTTAATCTGGGGTTAATAGCTGAGCCATAATATGCCATAAGGTTACATAACACTGACCTCAAAGCACACACATAAAAACAAACACACAAACACATAAAACTAAGAAATAAAGAGCACATACACACACAAAAGGAATTGTCGTAGAACCTATTTTCAGTCAGAAATGTCTAATAAATATAAAAATTACAAGTTACATTGAATTAAACATTAGATTTTGAAGTAGAAAGACTAATATATTCTTTCAAAACAATAATCTTTCTTTTATTCACAGTTAAAAAAATAAATAAATCACTGCACCAAACACAATGTACCAAAATACTAAACAAATCATCTTCTGCACTGTATAAAAAGTATATACAATATTGGTATAATATATTTTTTAAATGGGTTATTATTGTAAAATTATAAATTATGGTAATTAACAGGTATTTTTCCCCCCAGTGAAACACTGTGTTTTATTCACCTTATAATTTATGTAGAAAAGGACATTCTATTTAACAACTTTAAAATATATCCAAATAGAAGATTTTTTTAAAACTGTAATAATATTTCACAATATTATTGCTTTTACTGTATTATCAATAAAATTAAAGCAGCCGTTTTTGGGGAAAAACTATAAGTAATAAAAAAACATCTAAATAAAATGTAATTTTAACTAAATAACTACAATCACTTTAATATAAAGATGGCAAGCTGTACATGTAAACAAATTAAGATAAGGTCAAATTTCATGAATTAATGTTTTTATCATAAAATACTGTTTTAAATTTTGCTTTTATTAAATATGGCTTACCATGTGGCAAGTGAAGTTAAATGATGAATACAGCTATGAACAATATACACATCATAAAAAAGGCATACAGCAATGCCCGAAACTTTAACATAACATTCTGGCATCAAAAGTGCCAGTTCTAAAATGAAGGGAAAAAACTCTTTACAGTACTGATTCACATTTCATTTTGTTTTAAACATCCTTGCCTATGGAAAAAGATAAACCTCATGGAAAACACATAAAAGATAAACCTCATGGAAAACACACACACACAGTCAATCCTTATCATGAAGAAACACACAGCACCTCAGAGACTTCACTGTCCTACAGCAAATAAACAGAAGCCAAATGAGTTTCACTCTACATGTGAACATAACATTTCCATTTACAACATATACAATGCCTTGTTTGATGCATTAGAATTTTAGCAACTGTATGTTTAAATCTAGGAAATTAGATTTGTGCAGGTTGGATTATAAGATAAAGTAAATTCATCTCCTGCATGAATGCTGTGTAATGTCTAGTAAATGTGTACGTCCACACTCAAATGCACGCACAAACATACAGTAACAAAGCAAAAAGCAATCATGAGTGAGTATCACTGCATGAACTAGTTCTGTTTACTGTTTGCAAAAGCTCATTCTCAAATCAGTTGTGCTTTAAAAAAGGTATGTTTTCCTGGAAAAAAAATGTGCATCTAGATAATTTTAATTTCCACAGTGAAATCTCATCAAGTTTTATGGCAGTTGGCTGGAAAAGGTCAAAAGCTCATTCTCAAATCAGTTGTATAGACATGACTGGAGCCATTCACCACACACACACACGCACACTGAATTCACAACCTGTAATTGTTTGAAAGAGAGAGCAGGAGATGCTGGACAGAGTGCAATGGAGGTGAAAATGTTGATTGTTTACACAAAATGATATCGCAACAAGCAACGCAGTGAAATTTGTGCTGTAATGAAAGTCTTCATTGTAAGGTGGAGAATACTAGATATGACTGTCTGATGTAGAGATAACGCACACTACAACTGCATTCAAAGTAGCTGTTGATATATTCAGTGTCGCCTTTAGAGGTCAAAAGTATAATTCAGCCTATTAGATCTGAAAAACTATATTGAATTTTGAACATATAAATTCTTGAAAGAGCTGACAGCAGAGTCTATGGAAGAATTAAGGACATTATAACATTTCACAACTGTTGAGCAAAGCCACAAGATGAAGAGAGAATTATACGGACGGATGGATGGATGAATGATAGAGGGGAGGGAGGGACGGATGGAGCAATAGATAGATATGGATGGATGGATGGAGGGATGGGTGAATGGATGTAACAACAGATATGGACTGATGGATGAAGGGAACAACAGATGGATGGATGGATGGATGGACGAAGGTACAGAAAAAACAATGGAAGGAAGGGTGGGAAAGATGGAGCAATGGATGAATGGATGGATAAAATGATTGGTCATGGTTGGATTTATGGATGGATGATTGGACAGATGGAACAATGGAGGGAAAGGAGGGACTGATGGATGGATGGAGCAATACAGTAGATATTAATGGATGGATGGATGATGGAGGGATGGGTGGATGGATGGATGGAACAATGGAGGGGAGGGAGGGACAGATGGATGGATAAAACAATAGTTCATGGTTGGATTTATGGATGGATGGATGGATGGAGGGACGGGTCGATGGATGGATGGATGTAACAACAGAGATGGATGGATGGATGGAGGAATGGACGAAGGTACAGAAGAAACAATGGAGGGAAGCGTGGGACAGGTGGAGCAATGGATGAATGGATGGATAAAACAGTAGGTCAAGGTTGGATTTCTGGATGGATGGATAGACAATGACAATTAACAAGATATTATTCTAGAAATTATACAAAGATGCTGATGAATATGCAACGTTGACTGTAAGAATTTGTCTTGGGAATATGCCTTCTGCAGAACTTCCTGTGAGCATGAGATCAGTTTCCAGCTTGTGTTTTCTCATGGCCTGCGGCAGCGGATTTGTTTGTTCTAAAAGATTTTGCTTAATGGATAACATTAACCAACAGGACAAACACAAGCACAGATCATCCGTCATTTATCATGCAAACCAGAGCGTCACACTCATGTACATGCTGTTATATAACACGCCTGTGAATACAAAGAGGTGAAGGTTAGCAGGACAGCAAACAAAGGCCATCTGCTGGGGTGAGGGTTATCAGAGGTGACAGACTCTGTGTGTGTGTGTGTGTTTCCTCAGTGAGGCAGGCTGATATGTAGCAGCAGCTCTTGTGTAAAATCACACAGCAGTTCAAAGGAACTAATCGAATCCAGCTCAGATCAATACACTCAGAGGAATCACACACACACACACACAAACACACTTGCATGCATGCAGAAGCACACAAACTCTGCAAGCTCTGTTCTACAAATGAACACACATAGACAGCTACCATGTAAGCTATATCTTTAGGTAACATCCTGAAAAACTGAAATGTGACTGATTTAGAATGTTCTGCATGAAAGAATCAACTCTGGTAACAACTGATAACAAATGTTTTACTCAAAAACACGGGGTAAAACATTCCCAATCAGGGTTATTATAGTTAATTAAAACCATAAAAAAGTCATTACTTGAAAAAAAAAAAAAATTTTTAAGTTAAAGTAAAAATATATATATATGTTAATAAGGTTTTTGACTAAATTAAAACAATATTAATAATATTATAAACCCCAAAAACTACTCAGAATGTTACACATTACACACAATAATATTACTAAATCATTTTATTTGAAACAAAAAAGAATAAAAAACTAAAATGCAAAATATTAATAATTTAAATTATTAAAACTATATATTAATTCCATCCAGCATTATATATATATATATATATATATATATATAAATGCTGCAATTCATTTTGGGAGTGTCTTTTCTATCAACGGTATGTAAAACACAGTCTATACAAACATATGATGCTTTTAGCTACAAAAGCACAATTTAATGCAAATGTTTTATGAAATATGTTAGTCCAGTTCATAGGCAACACAAATGCGCATTACATTTTCAACGGTACGGTATTATCCTGGTTGTTCTTTATTTAGGTTAACTACAAATTGTAGAGAATATTGCCAAGCAAATTAGTTAAAACTAGTTAAACTGGCAGACAACTATAGCTAGATTTATAGCTGTGAACAACAGAACACAATGACTGCACACAACCTGAATGCTTAAAAATGCTGCCTAGGTAGGCAGCTCACTACATTACTTTTCTTGATTGTTTGGAGCTAATTTCTCTTTAATGTTACTCACACACACAGTTCCTTTTATCAAGTGGGAACAGTCAATTGCACAATAGACTAGCTTGTGACACAATTTGCCCTCCATTCTCTGCTCCCTGGTGTTTGTGTGTTGTAGGTGTGATTGAATTGAATTGCACAGAGATTTGCTTTTGCAGACGGTTAAAAGGAGGAATTTGATTGCGGTTTTAATTAACAAACATAACAAGCCTTTTCATTGGCTCTGAAGATTACAATTACAGCCCACAATGCAGCAGCATCCCTGCTGGTGATTCGGCCATTTGCGTTCGAGACCCAGCGGAGTCTTAGACGGAGGACTGATCTAGGACCAGTTTAACTCAACTCAAGAGACAAGCAACTCTTGTATAGTGTTTACAAGACTGTTTGTTCCTGTGCTGTTTTCAGGTAGCTGTAAAATCCAGCCTCAGCTCTGGAGAACTACAACTGTTTGTGGAGAAATGCCAAAACCAAACATAGCTCCTGATATTTATAAATGATATAATTCTAAAAAAACCTAGAAACTTAACCTTAGCAACTGAAATTTATGTACTAAAACAATTAAGAACACTAAATATCAATATTTACATAATAAATACAAATGGCAAAAGCATATATAATTATTTTGTATAATTGTATTATTATTTACTATAATAGTATATAAATAATTCTAAAATAATAGCTTTTAAAAAATAAAGCATTTAGTAATAAAAAAATATTTTTTTGACTAGGCCAAAATGTATGATTTTATATTTTTTTAAAAAACATTTTTTTTTTATTATTATTGATAAAATGTGCATTTTAAAAGAGTATTTTAGAGTGCTCATTTTAAATTTTTTTATATTGCGATTATTTCATTAATTAGCATTTTTCCCAGTCAAAAAATTGTGATTATGAAAAAAAACACAGCTTTGTTTAACAATATTAAAATAAAACTGATTATTTGAAAATGAAAGCTTGATTTAATGGCTCATAAAAATTTATAAAATCAAAATTTTAAATGCAGTATAAAAAATAAAATAAATTCAATTTGTATATATGCAAAAAGAGTATTTATCAATTGCCTATTTGTACATTTTTACATTTAAAATTGGCAAATTGATAATCTCGTAAATGTTTACATGCCACTTTTATCAATAGCTTTTGTGCCATGCAGTTAACAATATTAGAGCACAAATATGGGCTTGTTTCACTTTCAGTATTCATCAAACTATTAAGATTCTTCATTTATTTAGACTCTACAGCTCCACCTACCTGCGATCACCGTACTGCACCCCAGCATTAGCGGCATCCAGAGCGATTGATAATTCAGCCACAAACTAATCTGTTGTCATCAGCATTTATTGTATTACAATGCCTGCCAGCTCAAGAGAAATAAATAACTGCTTAGCGCAGACATTTCATCAGCTTTGTGTTTTAAAACTACATATTAGCGTTAATGATACCCTCTGCGAGCGTGCTCAAGTGCCGGCGCAATAACAACAACAGCAACACTTAATCGCTGGTATGTTTTTAAATTGGAAGATTTCTGTTTTGGCCCCCACGGCTAATTCCTGGGGTGAGAGTGTAATATTTGTTTCCTCCGACACCGGCGGCAGCAACAAATGGCAGGACGAACAGCGTTTTATCAAAGGGTGCCGTGGCAGATGTTGGAGGCCGTTCTTATCACCAACGGCCGGGAACGAGCCGACGAGGGCCGCAGCGTTAATCGAGAACAACACGGTGGTCCTGGGTGGCTACTGAGGGTGGGACTGGGTGGATGTGAGGGGGCAGTTGAGCGGTAACCGTGGCGACAACCTCCGGAGCATAAGACTCATGTTAACTAGGCCTTTTCCGCCTCTCTATCTTATCAGCTCCGAGCCGCCGATGCTCGTCAGAGAGCGTAATTGAATAAAAGCCAGCCAGGTGTTTGTACGCTACTCTCTCTCTCTCCGTATGTACCATGCACTCTCTATCTATTGTCCATTTTTCCCTCCACCCTTGTTGCACGATCTCTCTTATCTCACTCTGGGGGGGAGAGGATAGATGGAGGTACAGGGTGATGACTTAAGAAAATGGGACATGCTGATAAGAGCTGCGTCCGCCCGCTGGGCTGTAAAGACAGAGACAGTTGTGATTATCACATCCTGTGATTAATCTCTCATTATCTCCGTCTGATCCAACACTACTGCTGACTGTATTCACACACGGGCTGCGGGCACAAACCGCTGATGGATTCAATCATGCACATACAGTAGAGCACATATAGGCTATTCAAAGCATACCATGCATGCATATATTTAAACAGACATTTCAGTCAAGAACTGAAAGCGTGTTATAGTTTACTCACCTTCGTGTCGTATGAGCTCAAAAGGAGACATTCTGGTGAATGTTCACGCTGCTCTTTTCTATCTGATGAAAGAATGAGAATATCAGCTTTTAATATTTTAAAAAAAAAGTAATAACTTCTTGATTTATGTTATAACTGTAAAGTTCTAATACTGGTAATTATCATTATTAAAAATTGTAAAAACAAAAAAAGTGTCATGAGACAAAATATGCAATATTACTATTGTAATATTTAATTGTAAAATAATCAAATTTAAGCATTTAAGACAAAAAAAATTATAATTGCAATAATAATAATAATCATTTATTTAAAAATATTATTAAGAAATAAAAACATCAGATTATAATAAATAGATGATTATTATTATTTAAAAAGGTTAATACAAAATATGCAATATTACTATTTTAATATTTCACTGTAAATAATACAAAAATACATGTAAAAAATAATGTAGGCAATATTAAAACAATATTAAAACAGTGAAATTATAGTCATAATTTTTTATGTAATATTTCCTTATCTTTATGTTTGCTCACCACCACTATATGTTTTGTGGCTGGTCTCCAAGGTGTTGCTAGGTGTTTTTTTACTGGCCCAAGTCAAAAGTGTCCACTCTCATACTGGTTCTCCATTGTATTCTGGTCTTGTGTCATCTGCAAGGCAAAAAAAAAAGCACAAATCTGGTCACTTAATAAAGTAACAGCACATCTCTTCTGCACACTAAAGTTGATGTTAGGGGTTTGTTTAAATCTCTAATTCAGAGAATGAGCGCTAGCAAGGGTCAGATACGGTAGAACAGCACATGCACATGTAATTTCTCCACACAAAGCAGTCCCTCATTTCAACTCCAGGGAAGCTTTCTCTTATTAGCCTCCCTTTCGCTGTCAAATATGAATATACCAGTATAATCTACATACAATAGGACAGCAGAGGTTGAAATCAAAGCTGCACAAGGCCATTCATATGAGTTATGAGGCATGTGTGAGTCATTCATCAAGAGGAGTATCAGCACTTATGAGCAGAGCACATTACCATCACAGGGATGAGATAATGCTGAAGACACATGGCATGAACGCAAAACATATATTCAATTTACAATCTGGACAGTCTTTTGTATCTGTAAAAGCTACTTAGAAATGAGCACCTATACACACACATACACAATGAATTCAATAAAAGTATATACAAATTTAAATATATATATATAAAATATATAAACAAATGCATACTGTATGTACATATGTATGTATGTGTATATACACACACTAGTGCTGTCAAATGATTAATCATCATTAATTGCATGCATACAAAATATTTTTTGTTCATATACTGTATGTATGTGTACTGTTTATTTATTATGTATACATGTATGTACATTTACATATTTATATTACATTTTATATAATATATAAATATACTTAATAAACAGAATTTCTTCTTAAATATGTACGTGCATGTGTTTATATTTATACATACACACATCAAATATTCACAGTACACACTCACATATTTTTTAAACAAACATGTATATAAAAATGTAACAAAACAAAAAAACAACAAAAAAAAAATTATATATATGTATAAATGAATGAATAAACAAACAAATGACACAAAAATGTCACACTTAAAAAACGAGCTTGTTATTTTATTTATTATTATTTTTACTACAGATTCAAGCTAAAAGAACCACATTCAGTCCAAGAGTTTCAGGTTTTCCCTTTCCTAGATGAATGACTAAAATTTAAATGAATATAAATGTTAGCTTTCTAAGAGTGACATTTCACACCTGCAGTGTATTTAGTGATATTGTGATAGAATCTGTAACAGTCTGAAATGCATTGTTCCTCAGTCCGTCAGACGTGTGTGTGTGTGTGTGTGTGTTTCAGAGGCCCTGGCGAGCATGCGGGTGTAACGCTGTCACTGATGAGGTCACCCGGAGAGGGGAGGCGGGTTAATTGGGAGGTGCTTGGCAAATCTCAGGATGAATTACGATAACTAAGTCTTCAAGTGTTCAAAACGAGACAGAAATGATAAATATAGCTGTGAGCTGCTCCCAAACCACTCTGCTGCAGATGAAAGAGATTCACCTGCAAGACTGGATCTCTCAAAATGAGGTCATGATAGTAGATCGGGAACAGGACGATTATCTGAACTGAGAACGCTAGCCAGCACACGAGAGAGTGAAATAAATACACACACCGCAACAGATAAGATGCCTTTCCACCACTAAAGACAATGTTTTCTAAGCTCACGTGACAGGTTTATAGAAGATGAACAGGAGATAAACCAGACAGGAGAGTGATGACAAATACAATCTCAAAGCAAACATCATAAACTGTGTTAATGGCACCATAATATGACTTATTTCCTGTATGAAATGCATGAATTTCCTGTTTAAATGTTTTTGTTTGTTTTCTTAATAAAGTAATTAATTTTGTAAACATGTAGGATTATACTTTGATCCCTATCAGACATGCGCTAAAAGATAAACAACTTCAAGAATACTTCAAATTATTTTATGAGTGCAATTTCTCTCTCTCTCTATCATCCGTATGCAGGAGATTAGCAGAGCAAAAGTAATGTTTTGCAGAATATAAATAATACAATTCTGGACAAATCTCATTCTTATAAATTAACAAACAAAATAAAATAAAAAGCAAAACATAAAAATAAACCTTGCCACAAAAATGTGACAAAGAAATGAAACCCAAATGAAAGCAAACAAATACATTCACGCCATATCCTGCAATTTAAAAGAGGAACATTAATTTGAGATTTCCTAAAAGTGCTTTTATCTGTTGAGTACAAATCAATTCAGCCTGTCAGACATACAGTCTCCACTAATGGAACTATTTCAAACAAATATAGACACACAACCCACGAACACACACACTCACTCAAGGTTTTTCCCATTTCAGACAGTATTTGTCTAGATATTAGAAACATTGTTTAAATCAGGATTCTTTAGTGTGCACTTATATGGGGGCAGCCGTGGCCTAATGGTTAGAGAGTCGGGCTTGTAATCGAAAGGTTGCAGGTTCGAGTCCCAGGTCCGGCA
>JAUMHE010011662.1:0-16129 GCA_032359235.1 Enteromius mattozi | reverse complement strand
AATCTACCAAAAATAAGCCTGACTTACCGAAATAAGCCTGGCTTATTCTCTAATCTTGGTTTATGGAACAGGCCCCAGGTTGACCTATAAGATTTGATCATGTGTGAGTGAATAAGAGATAGATGGAGTCTGAAGATGCCTGGTGTTTATAAGTTGTAAGAATGCATCACACATCATAATTGTTCAGGTTTTATTGTTTACGTTCTGTGAAATTTACTCCTTAATTAATACTGTATAATACTATAATTAATACTGATATTTAATTTTTCGGCTTTTGAAATAAAAGCAAAGCCGTGACAAATAAATATGGGCCTGGTTTTGCAGACAAGACTTAGGTTAAGCCAGGAGTAGGCAATAGTTCATTTAGAACATTAAAGTAGTTTTTATAAACATGCCTTGGAAAAAACAATACTGGAGGGTGTCTTAAGACAAAACAAAGCCACTGACATGTTTTAAGATCAGTCAGTATAAGTTTCTTTCGGCTCAGACATTTTAGCCTGGGACTAAGTTTGAGCCTTTTCTGTGAAACCAGGGGATGATGTCTTAATTGGATAGTTCACCCAAAAATAAAAACATTCTGTCATCATTTATTTGCCCTTATGTCGCTCCAAACTGTCATGGATTTCAAAAGAAGATCATTCAACAGTTGAGAGACATTTATCTTCTTTTTTTCCACAGAAGAACAAAAGTCAAAAAGAACACAAGTTTTTGAACAATATGAGTGTGAGTTCATAAAAAAAAAAAAAAATCAAGGTTGTGTCACCTTCTTTAAAAGATGTACTTACATCTATCCTTCACAGTAAAATATATATTTTTAAATACTTCAGCAGTAAAACACACTGGAAGGCTATTTTTAATTTTTTAACCTTTGTTGGTAACACTTTATTTTAGGGTCTATTAACTAGTTGCTTATTGCATGCATATACTAGAATATATGCTGTTTATTAGTATTAATTAAGCACATTAATGCCATATTCTACATCCCTAATCCTACCCAACCTAAACTTATAACAACTACCTTACTAACTACTAATAAGCAGCAAATTAGGAGTTTATTGAGGGAAAAGTCATAGTTAATAGTGAGTTTTTCCTATTCTAAAGTGTTTCTTTATTTGTTTTTTTTAATCTACCAAAACACAATTTTAGGATGAGGTGTCTGTGAAGAGAGGCGGGTGAGGTTGGGGGGACCAAGGGTCTCGTGGGACTATGATCTGGCCATACACGTAGTTGATTGACAGGTTGTCCTAGCAGATTATTGTGCAGAAAAAAGTACTCTGGCCAGTCATGGCTTGAAATGTGAATGTGCAAATTACACTTGACGTATTACCTCATGAGAGGATTTACAGGAGAAATTTAAGGCAAGCCAGACGGAATGCTTTAAGTCAGTGTAGTTTAGTGTGATAATTTTGAAAATAAAGCTTTTCATGGCCGGGTGTGTGAAGCTAATCCTCAAATTACATCATTACAGCCTGCGAGTTTGGCACAAGAAAGACTTAGTCCGGTCATTCTGTGACTATCTCAGAGACTTGACAGATTGTTTACAGTAGTAGATACATTATTTAAATGTCAAAAAAGACATCTGGTGATTTTTTTTTTCACTTTGCCTGATAACATTATCCAAGATGTAGCATTCTGTTAACTACAACACACACGGCAGGCTAAAGCACTAAACTAAAGCACACTTCTAAAGGCTGGAATTAAGTACTTGACTTTTGTCCTGATTTTCTATGATTTACAGTCTGGAGAAGCTAGTCGGCAAAAGTCAGTCTGCAGATTTGAGACAACAGATTTTATAGTAAATTGCATAGTGTATACAGGTCTCAGATTTAAAGGAGATTAAACGTGTTTTATATTTCAGCTGATTTTAGAACACACTTTGTTTTCATTTGTCAAGCATCTTTTAACAACACGTTTCTGAGTGAGTTTGTTGTGATTGGAACAATTGTGAAGTCTGGTAGTGTGTGATCCTCAGTTGTTTAGTGTATGATGGCCAGTTTTGCCTTTGTGACTATGTCTGTAATCCTGCGGCTTTCGGTGCAACCTTGTGTGACTTCTTTTGGATTGTGGCTCTCTGATTCACCGGACGAGTGTCAAGGTAAATGACGCTGAGGAGTTGCACAGTGACAATGCATTTAAGGGAAAGCGTCACTCTGACTCTAACTAGGGCGCAAGCAACACTGTTTGTAAAGCACTAAATGACAATAATCTCTTTTAGCAGGTAGTCACTTCATTACATTATGAATGCATTAGTCATTTCAGAGAAACACACTGCACAAAATCTTAAAAACATTACACATGATATTGTAAGAATACAAAAACCTGAGTAAATTTGGATAGTGTAATCCAGATATTGTGTAATTTTACCTCAATCATGTGTGTGTAAATCTGATTGCTGTGCAAGAGGAAAGTACTCTAGCTTTGCATGGGATGACCATAGACAATAACACTGGCTAAAAATGGAAACAGTCGAGAGATTAAATATGTCTTTCTGAGTTGACAAGGATTTAGACTTTTCTGCTTTTGCACAAATGTTGTTTTCTCCCTAAAGCATCAGTGTTTCCTGTTTTTTTTCCCCCCACATTTTTCATGACTACAGTGAAATAGCTACAGTGGCAATGTGATTCCATCAACAGGAAGTTAAGAAATCACAACCATCCTTCTTTAAAAAGAAAAATATGCTATACTGTCTGATTAAACTGTTACCAATGATGTAGGAATGTTGATTTAGTCATATTAAATTAATTACTTATCTTAAATTAAAGCAGTTGCATCACATTTTCTTCACTAGACTGTGCATGGGCTGCATCTGGATCATGATGTGTGTTCCAGTGATATTATTTAGTTTGGCAGACCCTGGGTTTTGTTTGAAGACAGAGTTTACAGTAGCTTGTCAGTTTTAATTCCCATATCAGGTTTGATCTGATGCAAAAGACTTTTTTTTTTATGTTTCTTTGCTACAGTTCAGCATGATGTCCTTGAAAGACCCCCTTGGATAAAAACAGCTTAATGTCAGCAACACTCTGTACATCACACCACGTTCAAGCCCTTACAGTCCTTTTATAAACGCAAATATTTGGCTTTCCAGTTTGGAAACCACCTGTTCCAGTCATTGTTTAACAATGGCAAAAAACAAACAAACAAAAAACGCTACCCTTCATTTCTGTTGCATAAGATTTAATCTGTGAGCAAAGTTGGTGATGTTTAGGATCATCTGTATTAGAGGGCTGTAGCACTGAATCATGTGGCTCGCGCTGTGTCGGACCTCCGCGAGGCGCTGATCACGAGAGGAATGGGCATACGGTACACGCCGCTGGATGCGCAGAAATCTCTTCAAAATGCCTACATTTTCGGTCATGTACAAGGGAGCGGTCATGATTAGCAGGTAAAAGCCTTTGTTTTGTAATTTTGTGCATTACGACTCGTTTTTCCAGCTCATTAGCTCCAGTGAGCAATAAGCGCTCGAGCGGTCGTGAGAGAAGCGTCGACATCACGCGCGTCGACATCACGCGCGTCTTCACTTCGTCCGCTACTGTTTTTGGAGACTTTTGGGCACTTTGTGGTGCCTGGGCTGAGCTCAGGTGTGTCACTAACAAAGCGTATTACTAATATGTGTGGTGAGAGAAAACGTGTGTAAAATGTGTTGAACGAAGGTTACTTCACCATTCCCTCTGCAATACAAATAGCATTGACCGCAGTTAGAGCGTGAAGAAATGCGTTTTTTAATTTTATTTGTCTGCTATATGCTTTGAAGAATCTAAAACACTATAAAGGATGTGCTATTAGTGTGCTCTAATCACCTGGAGATTATAATGTATTCGTGCGTACTCACTAAACCCATTCATACATACCTCGTGGAATTCAAACAACTTTGCAAGGCTTTATTCGTTTTAAACCAGAGGTTTTTTAACTTTTCGATGCCAGGAACCCACCCAAAATTATGATCTATTTGCAAGGGACCCACTTTGTAAAATATAAAGGCAGCTGGATATTTTCATGTACAAACACCATATGTGAGCACTATATTAAGCATGATATTTAGGACAACAAATAAATCATTCAAATATAGGTAATCTGAAAAATATTTACTTTGTATACAGGTTAACATGTTCAGTTAAATTCATTTTCTTTGTATAACACTTTTTACAGTAGGTATTGAAAAACATCTCCAAAAAAAGATACTAAAGGTTGCTAAATATTCTTCAGTGTATTTCTGAACATTTGATGTACTCTCAGAAACCCTTTTTTCTAATTAGAATAAAATAACCATGATTAGTCCGACATTGATGGTTCAACATATGCTAGGAACTTTAACAGCCGTAAAAATATGTTATTTTTTTGGTTCCCACTGACCCCCTACTATTTTAAATGTGTGTTTTAGAGGGCGCAGTGCTGGGGACAGTGGACACTCTTTGTTACGTAACTCTTGCGAAGCATGTTTAGATTGAATTGTAGCCTCAGACGAAGTCTGAAATACAATTTCAAGGACATTGCAGTGAGTCTGCAGGAGAGGGAAGCATGTTATCTTTCTGGTGTAGTACTGGTAAGTCACTTAACAACAAAATGCCCAAAGATGTCTGGGTCCTGATATATTGCCTGCTTAAGAAAAGACCTCATTAGATTCATTCCATTTTTAGCATGAAAACAGTGTTTCCACTGCCAAAGGGTTAAGTTTTTTAATATATTGCTTAATTTTACTCAATGATTTAACTGACTGAGTTCTCAAAAATCTGAGTCGCACACAGACGCTGGGTTCATGAGAAAGAGGAGCCTGTCCAAAGCAGGACATTCATGCTAAATAATTTATACTGATTCCCCACTGGAATGAACTGGTCTTGATACTAATAACAGTCCACAGGCACAGTGTGTACAGAAAATTCACCCCCACATAAACTCACAGTGTATTTTTATTTCATTTTTTTACATTATTTGGAGATTAATTGAATCACCAGCTTAGAATGTAACAGTTCCTTTCACATAAAAAGGTTTCTCCATATCTAACAAGGCTCACTATGTTACTCAGTTTAAAGTTACTGAGTTGTTTCATGTCTTAACATGGATGCTGCATTTTTTCTCCATCCTGCACAGGACACTGATGGGTCCGTATGGAGTAGATCGAGCAGTGCATTCTATGGAGTTTACAGACTGTGAGAATGGATTAGGTAAGTGCCTCTTAACATATTGATTTGATTGTGCAATTGTGTGTTTGTATAATTTACCAAATATTCCACCAGATCTTTTATCAGAACACTGTCTTCAATCTCAGGACCACCTTAGAAATCAGTTTTTTTTTGATAAATGCTGTCGTTTGCGTGCAGATTGAGAATGAAGGGTTACTAAGAATTATTCAAGACATAAGAAAGGTATGGAGCAGCACATCTTTTAGTCGATTTTAATGAGTCCTATTGTACAGCAGGTGTCTCTGATCTCTAATGGCCATGGGGAAGTGAAATAAGGTGTATGGCGGAGTCTCCGAGCGAAGCGATGGGATAGGTTTAGGGTACGGTTGTTTTCCAGTCTTTCAAGTCTTGCGCTGTCTTTGTTATATTTATTCCGCAGCCTGATCTCCCTCTTCACAATAGATCAAAAACATTATTTGAAGGCAGCTCTAAGCTCCTTAAACCTGTCCTTCTTACATCCCAACTTGCACAGTCAACAATCCATTGTGTTACAAGACGATTCTGTTTTAGGAGACATTTCCATGAATACAGACTCAGGAAGTGGAGCTCTGAATAAAAACAGCACAGATAAATCAAATATTTCACAACACATATTTGCAGTGCTATCATGTACAGACTTAAGTGTGACACTGTCATAAGCGTTCAAGGATTTAGTTTTCCTATTACATGTTATTGATTGTATTGTGAATAAATTTTTTGATATGGGTTTTTTTACCACCTAATTTTTAATCTAAATATCACACCTAGGTCTTTGAAGTCAGAAAGTCAGACTTCTCTCTGTCTGTGTATTTTGAGTGTCTCCAATCATTTCATGCTTAAATCCCACACCTTTTTTAGGGCCCGTTCACACCACGGGAGATAACTATATAGTTCTAAAAATCATTCTCAATATTAAAGAAGAGCTTGAATGATGCATAGAAGAAGTCCCTGATCTACCATTTGTCTCAGATGTAAGACACAATATGGAGGAAAAGCTCTGTTGCTACTTTCGTCACAATTTTTTGTTTATGTTGTACTGGACTCGTCTTGTTCTTAAAGGGATAGTTCACTCAAAAATGTTGTTCCAAAACCATAAGACCTTTGTTCATCTTCAGAACACAAATTAAGATATCTTTGAAATCTGAGAGACTATTGACTCCCCCTAGACAGCAAGGATACTTCCATGATCAAGGCACAGAAAGGTATAAGGAAGTACATTGTTAAAAGAGTCCATGTGACTTCAGTGGTTCAATCGTAATTTTATGAAGCTACGAGAACATGTGTGGTACTCGTTGTGCTCTTATGAGTGTGTGTCGAAAACTGACACGGCGGAGAAGAAATTGTAACTTCTTGCGTAAAATCATTATTTTTGTTTTCTTTGGACACAAAAAGTATTTTGAAAATAATTTGTCATTCATTTCGTTCTATTTTTTTCATTCACCGCTTTAACCTCAGTACATTTAAACTCAGTGAAGGGAAACAGGATTGCTGTGTGTTTAACTCACTTACTAATTGATTCAGCGCAGCACAGTGTTTAAATCACTGGAAGAAGGTGGTTCTGTCACCAGGGAGATTTGAAGCTTTACAGAGTTGCTGTGACCCCCTGAAATCCAATAAACTCATTTTAGTCCACTTGATGACCTCAGGGGGATGTAAACTTCACAACATATACTTGAAACTCTGAAAGTCCTATGTGTGTAATGCCTAAAACTAATACTGACCCGAGTCAGCTGTAAATCCTTACTTTAGGGAGACTCATTTGAACATAAGGTGTTTAGGTCCTCTATTATCAGACTTGAAATCAGACACAAATGGACAGCAGCTGGGGTGCAGTATTTATCATATTTACATTAGGATTACTTTCCTACCAGAGTGACAAATAATATATAATGTACACCGCTGTTCAAAAGTTTGAGGTGAAGTAAAACCAGTAAAATACTATTGCAATTTAAAATGACAGTTTTCCATCTTAATATAATTTAAAACATCATTTATTTTCAGCATCTTTACACCAGTCTTCAGTGTACTGTGATTCTTCAGAAATCATTGTAATATGCTGATTTGATGCTCAAGAAACATTTCTTATCACCAATGTTGAAAACAGTTGTGCTGCTTAATTAATTTGTAGAAACCATGATATATTTTTCAGGATTTATTTATTTTTTATTAATAGAAGTTTCAAAAGAACTGCATTTATTAGAAATATGAATCTTTCAAATTGCATTACATATAGTACAAAGTATGTTAAATGTTGAATTTTGTTTTGTTTTTTACTTTTGAAGTGGTTTTGGGTTTCTAAATGGGAACAAATGAGAGTTAAAGCTTTCAGCAGCCATCTGGTGTAGCTGTCTATTGTTCATGGTAAATATAAGTCTGCATTATCTCTGCTTGTTTAGATAGAAAAAGGAGGATTCACAGTCTGGTTTGTCAGAAAACAATAATGAATGTTCAGATCTTTAATTTCACAGTCACCTGTTAGCAAATCGTCAGTTCATACTGGCAATACAGTGGCATTTATTTGTCAATGAAAAATGTATTTAACTTTGAGTAAAGCATGCTTTGTTTCTTCTTAAGGAATCAAAGTGATCGGTGGTGTGAAAGAACTAACCGGAGAAGAATATGGCGTTTATGTGAAGAGGATCTTACCGGGTGGCCTTGCTTCCAGTGATGGTGAGTTTTCTCAAAGACTTTTTTTTAATCATGGTTTGCCCTAACATTTATCCAAGTGGTCTTCTGAGTTGTTTTTAAATGAAGCAAAACGTAGCTGGTGAAACAGTCGTCTAGCATGGGAACTTGAAATCTGCACTGACCAGTGAGTTTAATTAAATTGCTTTGATCCACATTATATTCAGCAGCTTATGCTAATAGACAAAATGAATCAATCTTGTTATTATCAGTGGAAGCATCTACTGTGGCATACACCTAAATCTGATGAATGTGAACTATAATAGCCACATAAATTGAACCTGAGAAATGTGAACGTTCAGACACAGAGTTAGAAAGGAAACTGTGTCAGTGCAGCTGTTTACATTTTCTGTGAAACAGATTGTCTGTCTCACTGCGTATACCTCTGCTTAAGTCTCTCACGTGTGAAGGGGAGTTTAGCGTCATCCCTGTGCTTAGAGTTAATGCCCCTGACGGACTGGAATTAGAGTCTGTCTCCCATTCTGCTGCTGCCGAGCAAGGGGTATATGGGAGCTTATATGGGCGCATGCGCTCTGAGGGGGCTTTTTCTTGTTTTAGTCCCGAACACGCAATTCCTGTCAGCTCACCATTCAGAGAAGTCAGCAGGCTTCCTGGCTGATTGCTCTTGTTTGGTGGAAAGACAAAACAAGCATGCTGGTATTTACCTGGCAGAGCGATATTCTGAGGGAATCCAGACAGCTTTTCACACAGTACCGATAATCCTGGGTGACTGTAAAATCTGACAGCGGAAAGGTGATATTTGGCTGAAGTGGAGTGAGTAGGATGTAGGTGACCCCTTTGAGACTTTAACAGCTTGTTCCTTTACAGATTTGATTTGTTCTGACAAGATATCTCTGAAGAGATGGGAGAAGGGGTCGAGAAGACGTAACCCTGGCCTACATTTGAGAGAGATGTTATTAATATGTTCTACGGAAATAAAAAAGATTGAGGGCTGTATGCTGTCTCTTCTACTGCTACAGTTTACTGAAGGGTCAAAGATGTTAAGATGTCTGCATGAAAAGAAATTTGTCATTTTATGTCTATAGAAAACACATTAAATGTGAATTAAGGTTTCAAATAAGTGGAGAATAAAATGTCAAAAAAGGTGGTTGAAAATGGTTGAAATAATGTTACTTTGTTATTCAGTGTAACACAATATATATGTAAACATTCATACAACATCCGTATTCTGACTTGTACATATTAAAATATATAAACGAGTAAGTGAGCATTTTTATCGTGTTTTAAATTAGTAAAAAGTTTCTTACTGACAAATGGGCAAAACCTAGGATAATGGCAAGTAAAAAAATCGTATTTGAGGTGAATATAAGTCTTTTAATATGTCATAAATTGATTTATGTTGTAAATATGCCTGGCTGAAGTGTTACACTGAATGCCATTTTAGTGGGCGTCTTCTGTAAATCAGGGGAAAATATATGTGACACTGAAGACTGCAGAAATGGCTGCTTCATGAGTTCGCGCTTCCTCATAATAATAATAATAGTGTGTTTGGTGTGCTGTCCGGGGGCGAGCCGGGAGCTCGGTGGACCCCGAGCCCTACCCTCGATAGGGTTCATGCCACTAGGGCTCCGGCTCGAACCCTGCGTGCCCCCCCCGTGGGAAGGCGCGAGACGAGGCGGAGAAGGGGAGGAGGAGGGATGCTTAGAACGAGCTGCGAAAGGGAAAGAGACGGGCGTATTTATTGTGGATGTGTTTAGACTAGATAGGCTAACGAGATGATTAGAAAGTGGAGCCAGCTGCGATTGATTATTCGAATGCGCTCCTCCCGAAATTAGTTTGCAACATCACTAAAAATTCAGCTTTTCCATCACAAGAATCAATAACAATTTAAAACATATTAAAATAGAAAGTGTTTATTTAAAATTGTAAAAATATTTCACTGTTTTGTCAAATAAATGCAGCCTTGGTCAGCATATAAAGGCCTCTATCAACAACATATAAAAATCACACCAACCCCGAACTGTTGCTTAACATATGCAGTCATTAAATCTGTAGTGTACTATAAAGGAGTCAAAAATGAAGGCATTTTTGACCATAAAAGTTCCTCAAGAGCTCTGTATGAGAAATTAAAAAAGTAAATAGCTCATAATACATTCTCAAACTGCATGTTGGTGTAAGATATGGTCATCATTACTGTTCAAAGCATTTTTATTGCTATAATTTAAGCAACTCCTCAAGTGTTTTAGGGTCAAAATGAAAAAGGGTTTAAGCATAAAATTAAGTGTAACACTGCTTCAGATTGTTGTTGTTTTTTCCAGGAAAAAATACAAAATTTTCAGTTTAATTTAATTGCAATTTTGTTTTTGTTTTTTTTGTTTTTGTTTTTTCTAGTGTTTAATTCTTACTATTCTTTAATGTTACCTTTTTTCAGAAAAGCAAAAAGAACAAAATCAGTGTTTATTTGAAACAGAAATTGTTTTTACTGTCACTTCACTTCACTAGTCAAGTCATTTCATGGGTTTTTTATTTATGATGTTTATGGTTTTTATTTTATTAATGTTTTATTAGGAAACCTGCAGCCTGGAGACCAAATCTTGGAGGTGAATGGTGAAAGCTTGATTGGCGTGACAAGTGAACGGTGCGTACCTTTCTCTCCTATTTTTTATGAATTTATTTTTCTATTCTGTTTGTGTAAACTTTCTGTGATGGCCATAGAGAAAATGAAGTCTGAAAATGCCTCAAGGATTGTAAAGTTTTGGTCATTTAATGTCTTTTACATCTTTAAACAGAAAAGTCCTCTCTACCTGCAAAATTAGGCACTTTTAAAACACTTCATGTGTAATATTGTTGTTTGATTGCAGAGCGGTGGACATTCTTAGAGCAGCATCTTCAACCAATCACATGCGCCTTCTCATAGCCAGAGATGAGGAAGCCAGGTAAGACACTGACTGATCCTAAAGATCACAAACTTCATTTCCATTAAGACTTTAGAAAAGTTGCTTTTAAAAGCAGCTTCCAAAGAAAAGCTATCAAACCACATTGAGCACAATAGCCACAATTATATAATATAATTGCAAGGATGCCATTATGAGCAGCAAATCATCATATTAGAATGATTTCTGAAGGATCATGTGACAATAAAGACTGAAGCAATGATGCTGGCAATTTTGCTTTGTTTACACAGGAATAAATTACACTTAAAAAAACATATTTTAAATTGTAGTAATATTTACCAATTTTACAGTTTTTTTGATTCATGAGCATATGTGACCTCAAAAACAGGAAAAAATCTGACAGACCCTAACATTCAAAATATTTGAAAAAAGTTTAATTAAAATTCATATTTATTTACATAAAATTGTTACTAAAAACTTAAAGATTTTACTAAATAGTTGTTTGTTGCTGTTTTTTCGTGACTTTATTGCATATAGTCCCTTTTATCGCCAACCTGCCACAGTGACATTTAATCAATATTTGTCATCGCTTAAACACTCTCATCCACTGATATTGATCTATGCATATCTGACCTGAGTATCTTTCATTTGCATGTCCACCCCTTAGACGGCATGTTAAATAATTCACTGAAAGATGAATAATTTTGTTCATAAACTAGATCTGACTGAGTATTGGCAGTGCATGTGAGTCTCTTGGTGTGCTATTCAAAGACAAGCTTTGGGCCCACAGGGCTCCCATACTGCCTCCTTCCACTGTTCACTTCACTCACTAGAAAAACACTATAAATGGAAAAACAGCTTTCCTGCTCCTGGAAATACCAGTGACCTTTTCACTCTCTAAAACTTTAGTTAAATTAGGTCTATTGTTTTTAAGTAGTGAGCAATAATTTCTCAGGCATGAACATTTATAATGTAAAATTTTCATGTGAAATGCATAATATTTCCTATTTTGTGGTAATATACAGAAACAATTATAAGAAAGCCATTCATAGCCATTCATTTCTTGACATAACTAAAACACTGTGATTCTAGACCAGGGGTGTCAAACTAATCCAAAGTCCTTCAGACTTAATTGAAAACTGCATAGTATGTGTGTTGCCCCTGTTCTAGACACTTTATAAACAATAATTTTCAATATTATAACAGCTTTACTGTCACTTTTGATCCATTTAATACATCTTTGATTAATAAAATATACATTTATACCAAACTTTTGATCATAATATTGTATTAGTGTATGTATTTATGTTTGCTTATTTTCCCTACTTTACAGTTTGCTGTCACCTAAAATGCTCATTTAAGGATAACGCACAGATAATTTAACAGTTAATGTAATATTTAACCAAATTCAAAATAAATCTAACATTTTCATATGGTACACTGTACAAATTTATTTATAAAGGTTTTAAATAAAAAAGAATTTTACAAAAACTATAGTCTTTCTGCTTTAAATATATATGTTATATAGTTCAGTGTAGTTCTTCCCGTTTCTTTGTAAATTTTTGTGAAGTCTAATAGCAGTTTAATAGTGATTTTTCAGTATTTATTATAATGTTGGGAGATAGAATAGTACAAAACCACCTGTTCATGCAGCTTCTAGTTCAAATGAGTGAGTAAGCTACTACAACAGAATGATATTTATTATTACTGAGCCACTGTTGGCTTTAAGATTAATAGGTATTTATCCAGATTTGGTATCAGACATACATTACGTAGAATCCCAGATGTGTTTACTGTGAGAGTCAGTGGCATGACCGCAGTGTACTTTTGAACTTTACATACGGACAGACTGGCAGGAGATTCAGCCCCATGGCTCTGAACTGGCAGCGGATTGTATGAATGAAGGGAGAACCAGAGGGAGCAAGAGTGAGGGAGAATGAGAACAGACTCTCAGTTTAAGCCATGATGAGATGAGTCCTTGCGTCTCCATGCTTTAATCTGCGTTCTGCCCTTAACCAATGCGCACTGAGGGGATTACGCTGCTTCCTCCATACAAAGACCTCCGCTGCCTTCACCCGCATATCAACAACCTGGAAGTCTTCAGGGACCGAAAGACTGAGCGCAGCATTTCTGGGCTTTTTGTTTGTGTGTATTTATGAGGAAGACGGTTTAGGATGTGCATGTATCCACGGCGGTTTATTGAGACAACGCTCAAGCCTTTTAGAGTCGGCTCCTTACCATATGCATCATACCCTTGTCTGACCTCCCTCCTTTTAATCTGCGCTGATAACCCGTCCTGAGGATGAGAGAAAAGGAGGAAAATTGTATTGCATGTACTTCAAAGCTGTCACTTTGAGTACACCTAGATATTTTGGGCTTAGAATAAATATGAATAGGCTCTGGAATGGAAGAACGCATGGTCTACTGGGGTTTTTGAAGGCTTGCCTGTTCTTATATAGTCATCTGAACCCACAAAGTCGCTTTGTGTTGTAGTTAAAGGAAGCAAAGGTCTGCTCAGATTTACATGTCCCTTTGGAGCCACTCAGGGACACCTGCATGTAGGTAAAGAGGCCAGTGGCCGAGGCTGTGCACCAGTACGTAATGAAGACATACATATAACTGAATATGATTTGAGTCCAGTGACAGGACATTACTGTTGACCTATATTTGACACTCAAGAGGTGTCTAGGGGAAAATGGACTGAGATGGAGAGGAATATTTAAATAGACTATAGATGCTGCCCAGCCCAACTAAAAGCAACTAAAGATAACTCAGCATGTTTATTTTTACTCAGTAGGCTGATCACAAAATCCATTGGCATTGCTATATATTTCAGTACAATGATTTGGTATGACTAGTTGTTTTCCAGCAGTATATGACAACTGCAAATTCATAAACACATTTACTGGAAAACAGCTGGCCCTATATATAACATATGTTATAAATATAATTTCAACCTATTGTTCAAAATTATGATTTTATTTAATTTTTTAAAAATATTTAATATTTGCCATGTTTTCCACATGTGATGTGGAATATTTTAATCACTGTATGCTGCCCTCTAGAGAGCCATATATCTGCTTAGAGCATATTTGGATTACGTAGATAACATTCCCGAGTCCTTCACAAACGAATTAACTGACATGATATTATTTTGGAATAGTGCAAGCTGTTCTTACATAATCTGAGTGCAGTAAGAACTGTTATGTCATTTAGGTGTCTAAAGGTATTTGGGTTGTTTTGTATGATGTTATTGAAGGTTTTATTTTTTTTCTTGGTTGGTTAAACTGTGGTTATTGTTAATTCCTCTTCTGTCTTTGTGTAGGAGAGAATTTGCCGAGCTCCTTGAAAAATACGGCTCAAACAGCAGCACGGGATCTACCAGGAATTCACCTATTCAGCATAGTATGTTTTTATTTTTCAGTCACTGTCAAGTTTACAGTACATGTAATATACATATTTTAAAGGCATAGCCTTTAGTAAATGCATTCAGTTCTGTGCTCAGGTGTACTAGAATGTCTCTTTCCTAACCTTATTACTTCCCTGGCATAACAAAGGTTATGAATTGCTGATTCATGTAATATGATGCTCCCAACTGGAGGAGAGGGAGAAATTCACATCACATCTCTTCATCATCATCAACATTTTTTACTCTTTCTTGAATATAGATGTAAAACAGCAGAAATACGAACTGTTTTCGAAAAACGATCTCTTTTTTTGGACTCAAGTCAATTAGAATTGTAATGTTTAGGGGAGAAACAAATCAGCCCTTGAAAATGGCTTAAGACAGCGCATTTGTCCATTATGCAATTTTGAACATCTGTTCCTGCCGGAGGAAAGACGCTCTGCAGGAAAAGTTTTTGGGAGTGGAGCGTGTGCTCATGCAGTGTCTGCTCAGTCTGATCCCTGCTCTCCCCTCAGTGTACAATATTCTAATCATGTAACTTGCTTTAAGCACAGCGAAGAGTCTTTAATTTAAAAGTGCAAATGAGACAGAGCTTTGGTCAAAAGTCTTCATCTGGATGTTTTTTTTTTGATAATACAACAAAGTTCATTTTGAAAACTTTATGCACATGACAGCTTCTCTTGATTTCAGCACACTTTTTTTTATCTACACCACTGTTTGAATCGTTCACATAACTGTTTTCTATGTGTAATTTAATCATATGATGGCAAAGCTGAAGACATATTGAATAAATATTCTGTATTATTATCAAGATTGAGAGCAGTTGTGCTGCTTCATATTTTTATGGAAACAGCAACACATTTTTTCCAGGATTCTTTGGTGAATAGTAGGCTCATAGTAACAGCATGTACTTAAAAAATAGAAAAATACTGTAATCTTTTATGCATTTAAAGCATCCTCATGCTGAATAAAAGTAGTAAGTTCTTTATAGATTAATAAAAATCTCATTCTTCCACAAAGTTTTGAACATTGCTGTATAACTAGCAACATTTTTAGTTAGTTTTATAACAATTTTTATTTTTAGTTAATTTGGATACACTTTTTCTTTAGATACTAACGGATACTAAAGCTACTGATACTAGATACTAAACACTAAATAGATAGATTGATGTGTTGTGTCACTGCCCTCTGGTGGGTCTTATCAATGCTTTCACAATTACTAACTACATAGTATTATGTCAAGGTTGATATTTGTGATCATTAATTTCCCCCTCACGTCTTTATTCATCTTTTTTGTGCTAAAGCAGGCAGATACTTGGACAGCACATCATCAGGGTCTTCATCCAGATCTCAGAGTCCTCTATTGCTCAGTCCTGCTGGGTCTCAGAGTAACTACAACACTACAGGACCCTTGCTACGCTCCCTAAGGTGCTGGAAAACAATGATATAGTTGTGTAAAAGTTTGCTTACTGAATTGTTTAACTTTTTTTGTTTAACTTAGTCATACAGAGTTTGTATGTGTGTTTGGTTTCAGTCACCCAGGTGAAGGGGTGATTCAGCTGATATCACTCGCTCGCTCCTGCAGTCTGGGTATTACCATCGGCGGTGGCTCCAACAGACCTGATGGCCCTGCAGTTTTTATCCAGGAAGTGCTGTCTGGAGGAGATTGTCATCGGGTGAGAGAGTGGGACTCTATAACGATCTGTGTGCGCATGTATTCGTGAATAATCTGGCCGTTCACAGAAATCATGATTCATCAAAACTCACAAATTTGTAATCTATTTAGAAGCAACTTGAACAAAAACACAACTAAACATATAGTTTCATCTGAGACAAATTCTGGATTAAGAAGGAAAGAAAAACATTTTTTGCAGTTTATCTTAACCTTTTTGACCCCCATTGACCAAGATTTCCAATTTGATGGCTCAATGGTTTTTCCAGTTTTTCATGATTTGCTGGATAAGAATTAGAGAGCATTTAAGTAAAAAAAATGATTTTTATATATATATATATATATATATATATAT
>JAUMHE010011314.1:0-16172 GCA_032359235.1 Enteromius mattozi | reverse complement strand
AATGCGTTAAAAAAATTTAACGCGTTATTTTTGTGTAATTAATTAATCTAAATTAACGCGTTAAAGTCCCGGCCCTAGTTTACATATTGTACATTGTTGCCATCCCTTTTTATCTGTAATGCTCTGTTTAGTTCCAGCCTCTTAGAAGCCCCTCCTTTCGAAAGGCCAATATGTTTGGTCAAAGAACGTTACAAAACTAATATTCTAATATTCTGATTTGTTTCGCAACTAACATAACATAACACAAAAGTGTGTGGGGTATAAACAAATTAGCACTTTAATTCATGATGGGAATATTTGGTTGATCAAATGTGACTGTAAAGATAACAACAATGTTACAAAATATTTCTATTCAGTAAATGCTGTTCTTTTCTAACTTTCTATGCATTAAAGATTCCAGAAGAAAAAAACAAAACAAAACTGTATGACAGTTTCCATAATATGTATATATATCTTGATCATGCAGCCTTGGTGAGCATAA
The DNA here is from genome assembly GCA_032359235.1 of Enteromius mattozi. Classification (NCBI taxonomy): domain Eukaryota; kingdom Metazoa; phylum Chordata; class Actinopteri; order Cypriniformes; family Cyprinidae; genus Enteromius; species Enteromius mattozi. Next base: position 15,691 of record JAUMHE010011314.1, on the reverse strand, counting down.
AAGACTAGATAGATAGATATATTATTTTTGCTTTCAAATGTAAACCTAAAAAAATCTAAAGCATAAAAATGTATCATGAACTGTTGATCTTAACAGTGGAACAACCAGGAAGTTGGAAGACCCTCCGAAAGAGAATAAATCTGAAAAGAAAAAAACATGGACAATGTACTTCAAAAGGAGACATATCGAAAGTAGGAAAAATTTTCTAATTTGCCTTGTTATTAGAAAACGCTCAATCTTCAATAAGCTTAAGTTAACATTTGTGCTGTTTCGGTTATTTTTGTTTAAATAGAAGTTAACAGCGTAACAACATTTGGAAGCATGGCACTTCAGCAGCATAACAACATTCCACAACATAATAATAGTTCTGCACCACTCAGACGACCATCATTTCAAAATTCAGACCAATATCATCAAGACCTTCGAATTGACCAGAAGAACGGTGGAACATTAGTTGCTCCAAACATACTAGGATCCAAAATAGCTGGTGATGTTACAGTGAACATACATGTGAGCGTCTGATTATTGATATACTGTAGTATTTAACATTTTACTGAGTTATTCATTTAAGATATTGCTTATGTGTATGTTATATATACTGTTATAATGATGTATTTGTTTTTTGTTTGTTTGGTTTTTTTTTTTTTTTTCAGCCACAGGGTTCTCCATCCACCTCAATAAACAAACATGGTAAGATCCAGAAAAGACAAGCCAAAACTCTTGCTGCACAAAATTGTTTATTGATCAGTGGATGCTCCTGTTAATAACATGACTTTCCAAATTTGTCCTAATTTTTTAGAGATTTTTGAGAACATAAAGGATAAGATGAAATTAAGAATGAAGAGAGACTCTGAGAGAATTTTGGAGGGAAGAGCACAACAGTCAGTCTCTCTAAACAAGATCTACACACAGCTGTTCATCATCAATGATGAGTCAGACCCCATTAATAGAGAACACGAGATCTGGCAGATTGAGACAACGAATGATTTAAACTCATCAGCGCAGACAGTCATAAACTACAATGAAATTCTTAAACCACCCTTAGATGAAAATAGAACCATGAAGATTGTTTTAACAAAAGGAATTGCCGGAATTGGGAAAACAGTCACTGTGCAGAAGTTTGTCCATGACTGGGCGAGCGGAAAAGCCAATCAGGATCTAGAGCTTGTTTTTTTGCTCCCATTCCGAGAGCTGAACTTGCGCGATGAAGAAAACCAGAGTCTTTTTGACCTGGTTTGTGCCTTTTACTCAGAGTTCAAAGAGGCGAAACCTATCTCTGAGTGGATCTTTGATAGAAATGTTCTGTTTATCTTAGATGGTCTGGATGAATATAAAAATGAACTGAGCTTTCAAACCAGGATTATGTCAAAGGTTACAGAAAAAGTCACACTGGATATCCTCCTAGAAAACCTTCTAAGAGGAAAACTGCTTCCATCCGCACACCTGTGGATCACCAGCCGGCCTGTGGCAGCTGAACAGCTTCCCTCTGAGATCTTCAAACAGGGATATGTAACACAGATCAGAGGATTCACAGATGAACAAAAGGAGGAGTACTTCACGAGGCACTTTGAGAATCCAGAACTAACCCAAAAAGTCATTGGTCATTTAAAGTCTCATAAGAGCCTGTGGATATTGTGCCACATACCCCTCTTTTGTTGGATTTCAGCAGTTGTTCTGAAAACCATAATCGAAAGTCAAAATAAAGACAGGGAGATGCCCTCAAATCAGACAGAAATGTATATCCACTATCTGCTCATTCAGATTGGGTTAAGCCACAACAAATATCAAGGACAAAATGTGTCACAAGAAGATGCTCTCATGCAGCACAAAGAACTGATTAAGAAACTGGCAGCGTTGGCATACTGGAAGCTGAAGGAACAGAGCACCATGTTCAGTAAAGAAGACTTGAGGAAATATTATATCACTCCAGATGAAGCTCTTCGATATCTTGGCATCATTACCTGTGTCGATGAATTCAAGTTTGGATATAGCAGGACAAAATATTTCAGCTTTATCCATCTCAGTGTCCAGGAATTCTTTGCAGCCTTATTTTTTTTCCATGAATTTCTATCCGGAAATCAAGACTCCTTGGGATTAACTAAACAGTCTGATTTGTCTGATTTTCTCAAAGGCGTGATTGATGTGGCTGTGAAAAGCAAAAATGAACACTTTGATCTTTTTAATTGTTTTCTCTTTGGAATTTCTTGTGATTCCAGCAGACGTATCCTCGAAGGATTCCTGCCTCGACTGGAACACAGTAGTTTAGAAGATCACAAAAAAGTGACCAGGTACATTAAGTCTTTGAGGAGAAAAGATCTGTCTCCTGAGAGATGCTTCAGTCTTGTTCGTTGCATTGTGGAGCTCAAGGACAGGTCTTTTTTGCAGATGCCAAATCGTGAATGCTCACGGACCAAAAAGCCCCTCACACTGTTCCAGTGCACGCTTCTGGCTTTTCGGTTCGTGATGTCAGATACAGACCATGATGAGTTTGTCCTCAGGAAATTCAACATCACTTTAGAAGGATTTCGGAGATTCTCTCCAGCCATTATATGCTTCAGAAAGGCTATGTAAGTATTATGAAAACATCTGTGAACATATAATTAAATATCCCTAGTCAAAGTTTACTCTAACAGAGTTTACATGCAAAATTGTAACAATATTGACAGGCTCAAAGGAAGCGGCTTTACAGAGAAACACTGTGAAATCCTGGTGCCTTTTCTTACCTCACCAAACTCTCACCTGACTCATCTTGATCTGAGCCACAACAGCCTGGGACTTTCTGCACTGAAGCAACTTTCTAAGGCCTTCTGTGATCCCAAATGTCTGATTCAGATGCTAAACCTCAGCCACAACGACCTCCATAGTCAAGACATGGAGGTTATCAAGAATGTGCTTTCAGGATCAAATGTGAATCTGAAAAACCTGGATCTCAGTGAAAATCATGTAGAAGACAAAGGAGTGCAAATTCTCTCAGCTGGACTGAAGAGTGCTAAGTGTCATCTTGAAGTCCTGAAGTAAGTAACTGCACACATCAGGGTCCAGACAGATGGGTTAAATAAACAATAGTTAAATAACTGAAATATTAACATTTTAATATTAACATATGTACAGGGTTTGCTTATGCTGTTTTAAAAATGTATAACTTGAATGCAATATCATTTGCTAAATGCGTAAGTATGTGATGTACAGAAACCAACTAGCTTTGCTGCTTGGTCCCTGAAAAAGGCAAAGAGGTGAATGTTATGAATGTCATTCCTTGGCCAGTTGATCTAAACAAAAATCTGATTTTGATTTATAGACTTTTAGGCTGTCAGATTCAAGGAGGAGTTTTGAAGTTGCTGTCGTCTTTGAATGTCAGTCTGAAAGAGCTGGACTTGCGGTATAATGACCTTGGAAACAAAAGAAAGTTGGAAAACAAAGTTTGTCTACTGAAGAATAAGCTGCCCTCACTGAGGTATGTAGCTTTTATTTGGTATGGGATAATGTTGAAGGTTAGAATGAGCATAGTCTGGATCACATGAAACATGTAGTAAGGACTTTTAGCCATTCAGTGAATTCTTCGATAAACAAGCACTGTAGGTGGAGGCTAACGTAAAAAGTAAGAATGTGAATGCATTGTGGAATGAGAGACTATTCATCCATGTTTGAAATGTGCTTTGATAAATGTGCAGTGGAGTGATACTTAACATATTAATCCTAACTTTAACTCTAACTAGAATTTACACTGGAGGAGTCTGCAATCACCAGCCAGGACTATACAAATGTAAGTTCAAACATGGATCATCATAAAGATTGTAGGTTAAGCTGTAGATGAATGTCTTTTTGTAAACGCTGTAACTACTTTTTCCATTTCATTTAAAAAAATAATTTGGTATGACAGATACATTTACTAAGTTCATAAAAAAAACTGCCATCACTAAAATAATAAAAGAATTACCAAATGCTGTTTTAAGTTTAGATGGAATATTGTGACTTCCTGAAGTATTTTATGTCACACTCAATGTGCTGCTAATGCTAATTGTATATATTTGACCTGATATTTACTGATAAATCTCACTTTGATTTTAGATGCTGTCATGCTCACCTTTGACCCTCGGACGGCTAACGAATACCTCTATCTGTACGAGGACAACAAAGTAGCTGTTCGTAAGAGAGAGAAGCAACAGCTTCCTGCTAATGATGAAAGATTTAACAAGTGCAACCAGGTCCTGTGCTGCCAGCCGCTGTCAGGACGCTGCTTTTTTACGGTGGATGTGATCGGGACAGGGGTGTGCATGGGTGTGGCCTGTAAGGGAATCAAGAGGAAGGGTGCGAATAACACTGTACGTCTGGGACGCAATAAGATGTCGTGGTGTTTATGCTGCTCTAAAAATCTATTTGTGGTTCATGACAAAAAAAAAGAATCACTAACCAAACCACTTCAAACAGAGTCCACCAGAAAACTCAGTGTGTTTCTGGACCGGGAGGCTGGTTTTATTTTTTTCTACAGGTTGAACACTGACTCAGAGCCTGAACTCTTGCACATGTTTGAGGCAGAGTTTCCTCAAGATGAAGAACTTTATGCTGCGTTCAGTATTCTGGAACAAGACAGCTCGGTCCGATTAAATCAAGCATCACTATAACTATTTGTAGTATTTACCTTTACAGCTACAGTTTGTACTCCAGACATCAATAATGCCCTGAATTAGGAGAGTGTGATCAGACATACGGTATTCATCTGCAGACCTACTGAAAGCAACCAGCTAGTAACCTAGAAGATCAGAAAGTGCTGAAACATGACTACTTCATCATTATTGTGCTCTTTCTAAACACTAAATAACATACATATATCATCATTATTGTTATCATTCTTACATTTCAGTTAAAATGTTTTTTTCTATCGTAATGTAACTTTCCTTTAATCAAAAATAAAGCTGCATTAATTGCATCTGATGTAGTTTAAACTGGACTGCTTGTTTTTTTTTTGTTTGTTTTATCTGCCATCACAAACCTATATTACTAACCCTCTGGGGAGCAATAAAAAGAGATACTATGAAAATATTTTTTTTCCCATATAGTGGAAGTTAATGGGATCATAATTATTTCAAAATTTTCACTCTATTAGACAATTATTTTCTCTGCGTTACAAATGATCATGTCTCATAATGGCAATAGCTGTTACTCTACAGGTGTTACTGTAGCTGTAGTTGTAGTTGAGGCTTTTATTTAACACAGAAGATGTAAACAACCATGGCAAAAAGGCAAGTTTACATGAAATAATAATGTTTAATTATTTATTGTCATGTATGCTTTTTTTAATTAAAAAAGTTCAGATTCAGGATGTAGAGATGCATTATGGTAATATAGCATTCTTTTTTCAGTATGTAAACAACCTCAGTTTCCTTACACTTATGGGCTCCTTTCTGGTATGATAAAATTGCAAATTTTTATAGCTGAGGGGGGAAAAAGTGAACTTGCATACAAAGTGCTCTGTTTCCACGCACTAATTTTGTACTTAATATAGCCTAGTAAAAATTCTGTGGTAAAAGTTATAATCTTAAAAAAAAGATGTAAGTGTACTCCACTGTGCTATTATAGCACACCATGAATATCAACTAAAATGTGCTTTAAACATACTTTTCTCTGGTTTAGTTATGACCCGTATATAGCACACTTGGATCAAGATTTAAGAAACGATGATTACAAATAATGAATGAAATGCCATTTGGACAAAACAACTAATTGTGGTTGTAATTATTAAAACCACCACCACCAGGTGTTGGTTTTGTCTTGCAGCACTGAAGTAATTCAGAATATGCCAGTTTCCATAAAAATGTGTGATGAATCGTGAGCTCTAGTGAGAAGAGCAAAAGAAAAAGAACTGCCCAAAAGAGCAATTCATTGTACATGTACATATGAATAACGTCCTCTTCTTGACTCTGCTGATAGCTGAAATGATGTAAAGCAAGTTGTATTTTCTGTCACCCTACACCAACCCTGCATTTAAGCCTACCCCCACAGGAAACGACACGAGTGGCTGAGAGAGATTCAAGAAGACAAAAATGGCATTACCATTAAAGCTTTACCTATATGGACTGAGTGAGTAAATATTTCTCATGATCTGGTTCATGTTTGTGAAAAGAAAGCAACTGCTAAATGCATTTTGCATGTTTTGAATAGGATGTCTGTAAAACATTGTGTAAGATAGAGGGGAAATCAAAGTATGAAAAATTCATTTGTAACAGAGTCTGATTCTTTATTTCACTTTTCCCAGCTGCAGTTACACAGGTTTCATTTTGATTTCATGAGTTCTGTCTTGATCACCACTACGATAAAGTAACAATTAACAACCGCAAGGTGGCAGAAATGTTTAAACATTGAAATATTTGAGCAGAAACACTTGATGCTCAATGAGATACAATTAATTAATGCTAAATGTGCGTTTGACTAGTATATTTTAAAGGGTTTGGTTTCTGAAGACAAAGCTGCATTCCTCGTCAACAATAACACTTTCTGGAAAACATATTCAAGTGGACAATCAAGTACAAACAACTGAAGAAGTCGTCATCCTGCAACACAAATGCATTACTATGAAGTTTTCCTGAAAAAAAGGAGCTCATATATTCTTACTAATATTGTAAGCTTATTTAATCCTGTAATATTTGAACTTACTTTAATTAATTACTTAATTTTATTTTTATTTCGATTCTGTTTTCTTTGCAGGACATCATCGCAGCAGATCACACACTGTGTACTCAAGCATTATGAGATCGCTTTAGACTGCTTTTTTATTGTTGCGTTGTAGGGTTTTATGTCACTTTAACAATGTTAAACAAATGTTAGACAAAGGCAATAGTTTTCAAAAGCTGTGTGGAGTTATAGAGTAATTATTCCGACTTGAGGTCACAGACTAAAATTAATGGTGCATGTACAATGTTGGATCATTGTGTGATATTGGGTTGTGATAAATGTAAAATAGTTTATATAGATGTGTTGATGTGTGGGGTGAAATATCATTTCTGTCTCTGTCAAAAATGAATAAATAAAAATGATCCAAACACATCAAGGCTTCCAGTGTGAATTTTCTCATGTGATTCCAGGTTTCCTTACCACTCTTGTCACGGTATGAATTCTCCTGTGCCGTTTCAGTTCATCAACTGTAATAAAGACCTTCCTGAAATCAAAGCACATCCTTCACACTGCTGTGCCTTTGCTGGTGTTTTCTCAAATAACTCAGCTGTCTAAAACTCTTTCCACACAAAGGGCACACATGAGGCTTATCCTTTAAATGAACTGCCAGGTGGTCCTTCAGGGAATTTGCCCAGGAAAACTTTTTTCCACACTGATCACACGTATATTGTCTTTCTGCAGAATGAGAATTCAGATGTGATTTCAAAGTACTTAAATGCGCAAAACTCTTCCCGCACAGACCACATGTGTGCGGTTTCTCTCCGGTGTGAATTTTCATGTGATCATTAAGATGTCCTGTATGTCTGAAACTCTTCCCACACTGATCACATGTGTGTGGTTTCTCTCCGGTGTGAATTTTCATGTGTTCATTAAGGTTTCTTTTATGTCTGAAACTCTTTCCACATTGATCACACGTGTGGGGTTTTTCTCCAGTGTGAATTTTCATGTGTTCGTTAAGGTTTCTTTTATGTCTCAAACTCTTTCCACATAGATCACATGTGTGTTGTTTCTCTCCGGTGTGAATATGCATGTGTCCACTAAGGTTCCTTTTATGTCTGAAACACTTCCCACATTGAAGGCAGGTGAAAGATATTTTGGATATTCTGTTTAGTGAAAAAAAATTCTCAGTCTGTGAGTGAATCAAAGACTTGACATGATCATGTTTCTCCTCTGCTTCACTCAGGTCTTCTGTCTCCTCATTCTCTTTAATCAAGTCTAAAATAAATATAAAAATTTAATTTTCAATAAATTGTAAATAATCAATTAGTGAACTCATCAACTTTAGCATTAAAATAACATAATTAAATATCTTATAAATTAAAAAAAGAGTTTATAAGGAACTATAAATGAGAGTTTGGTTAAAATAAGCTAATTTAAAGGCCTGTTACTCATTCTAGCAAAGTTTATTTCTTTTATAGATTTTCATTTTGATAATTCATGCTCATTTAATAAAATCACGGTTGTGTGATTGTTAAATTGTGCAAAAACACTTGAACAGGCCGTGTTCATCCAAGTCTCACACAGAACAACCTCCTGGACACCAACCAGTCTGATTTCAGAAGTCAACATTCAACCGAGACTGACTTGCTCCCAGTTGTTGAAGCCCTAAGACTGGCAAGAGCAGGGCCCTGGGCTAACGAAGCTTTAACACACCCTAAAAAATGAACTGTCCAGGGGTGCCCTAGTGTTCAGGGCCCGTTTGCCCATTAGGATTACATGGCTCTGCCTCTTAGATAGGTCCATCAAGATAGCTTGGAGATGGCGAGTTATCCAAGTCTAACTACTGGGGTGCCTCAGGGCTCAGTTCTTGGACCACTTCTCTTCTCTGTCTACGTGGCATCACTGGGTTCTGTCATTAAGAAACATGACCTTTCATATCACAGCAATGCTGATGACACTCAACTCTAGCTCTCTTTCAATCCTGATGATCCGAAAAAACCTGCTCACATCTCAGCTTGCCTAACAGACATTTCTTGCTGGATGAAGGATCATCACCTTCAGCTCAACCTTGCCAAGACAGAACTGCTAGTGGTTCCAAGCAATGTGTAAGGGTAGGTTTAGGTGTAGAGATATGGTCAAGACTATATTTTTGCATTAAAATGTTCCAGAGTAAAAAAAAAAAATTGTTGACCTAGGAACACATAGTACTTGGCAAAATCAGGAAGTGCGGCCACGTCACATCCTTTCCTGTTTATCAATTTGCATGGACTACCTATAGCTGCTCACAAAAAAAAAATGCAAGGCATTAATGTGCCTACAAAACCACCACTGACTCTGACTTTGAATTCATTACTACTTGCCCTTTTTAGAATAGCACTTTATTTATTTACTAACTACTTCTTTTCTAGTTTCTCTATTCTTTTTGTACTCTAAGTTTTTTCACTGCTCCTAGTTTTGTATTTACACCACAACACTAATCTACAGTGGCTGAGAAAGTTCAACATACTGCAACTTCAGAAAACAAATGCAAACAGAAAAAGCACTAGCAAATTAGGAAAACGTTTTAATCAGTTTGACAGTACATGCATGTGCTGCAAATACTCACAACTCAAACTAAGTGCAAATAGAGTTTCTATTTACATTAAGTGCAAATAGACCACTTTGTTGGCAGAGGCTATTTACACTAACTCCACCAACCAATGTGTGATTGGGATAGTCAACACTAAAACGACACTTGTTAAATATTAGTTTCAGGGGAGTAGATGGTAAGGCGTGCGACTTTTTTTATTTACATGCGGTTTTATTTACAAATTTATTCTTATCATTGTGTACAAATGTATATACAAATACTTATGTAAAATGTATTCTTATTATTCCCAGGATGTTTTATAATATATAATCCTATCCCATAAGAATATTTCTTTATAATACACATTTTAAACATTTGCTGCCATAATAAAGACCCATTTTAATGTTTACAAGCTTTCAGTCTCTTTCTGCTCCCAGTCTCTGTGGTGGAGCAGTTATGAAGTATAGTTCTTTTTAAATTCTTTCCAATATTTCAGAATATGTGCGTGCAAATTACACCAAAGTACAACAATTACCTTACAGTGTTCAGGACTGTTCAAAAAGGGTTAAACACTGAATTTTGAAACGATTTCTTCTCATAAACTCAGAGCAATGGATTCAGATGGCAATTGAGTTAACACAACCTTGGTCTTTGTCAAAAAACAGTAGGTAATTGAGCTGGGAATTTTGTGGGGTGTTGAGAGATAAAGACTAACATTCTGGATTCAGACAGCAATATTTGCAGCGCGTTTCTGATTTGCTTGTGCTGTGAAAATTTGCAGAGTATTTACAACACGTTTCTTTATTTGTTTGTGTTGTGATTATTTGTAGTCAAATAGATGATTATTATTTTTTTTTTTTTTATACAGCATGTTGAGCTCTCTCAGCACCATACACCGCATCTGATAAACTGCTGTTCTTTAACATCAATAATGAAAAATGAAGAATAAACACCAACCTCTTTGTTCTTCACTATTTTCATGTTTCATTCTGCAGGGTTCTGGATCACTCATGTCTCAATGTTCTTCATAAACTCGTTCTTCTTCACTTGTAAGACCGATGGGAAAATATTTCAGCATTTACTGCTGATCTTCTGGGGGAGGAGCTTCAATGAAGGTGAATTGTTAAGTAGTAGGAGGAGTAGATCTGCCAAAATAAAATAAAATTGTTAACGCTTTCACGCAATTAATACATTATAGTTTTATGTTCATCTTTACCAAAATGTATACTGAAATAGTTTAAAAAACAAATTTAATGTTTTGTAAGTGATTACATCTATTTTTAACATTTTATACATTTATTCTTATTTTATTTGGCAAATAAATATGAAAAATATACAAATAAATACAACAATTAAAAGAATGCAAATACAATAATAATAATAAAATGTAACAGTAAGAAATAAAAAAAAGGATAAATTAATTCAGAAATACATTTACAGATTCGTAAGCAACAATTTAGATGAATGATTGTGAACTGGGGTTTGGTTCTCAGTTGTTTACATCATTACGTTGTGTATGTTGACGACTATTGCTATTGTGCAACTCTTTGAGTGTGCAAGCTTGAAATAAACTAACGCGAATCCCCCCAAAAAACATTTAAAACGATTAAATTGTTTCATAAGCCTGCCCATGAAGCCACAGCTGTTTCGGGTGACAGATGACAGGAACTACAGAAAATTAGCCAGATAAGGCTGATACTATTACACGCGGTACAGAAAACGAGGCTGGTGCTATTACCTGATACTTTAAAGCAGCGTATACATTATCATTTTCATTAACTGTAACAACTGGGGAAGGTTGACATATAAGAACAATAAGTGATTAAAAAAAGTTAATATAAAGTGACTTCCATTGTCTGATTTTGCTCTATTTTGTGTACTTAAAACAGTTTCAAACTCACAACTGAGCCGCTGCACATCTCAAGTCTTTTATCAAGTCTCATGTCGTTTATAAACGAAACGAATCTAGTGAGTCTTCTTCTTCGTCTTTTTGTTTTAATGCGGGTGGCATCCAACGTTAAGGTGCATTACCGCCACCTAACGTTACTGCGCTGAAGTGTGGACTAGAGCTGATAACTTACCAAACAATAAAAATAAACACTTTATATTCTACTCGCACAATTTGTAACCCTTCAAGGCCTTTTACCACCTTTTGTGGTAATGGTGTAGTTCGTCTCAGTGACTTGACACCACTGAAATATATAAATGCTGTTCACAGGTCAATAAAAGAAGTACATCCCTGAGGAAATCACAACGTCATGTAGCTTAGCTTTTGTTCACTGGCTTTTTTTTGTTTGGGTGTGTGACATGAAACATGGTTTAAAATGAGCTTTAAGTGGCAATTTACAGGTGATCTGAAGAAATGAGCATAATGAATGAAGTGAAAACTAGTAAGTGGAGTCCATTCGAAAACATGTTTATTGCATCACTGATCAGAGAAAAATCAAAGGGTGTTAACATTTGAATTGACAGGAACTTTAACATAATATTTGACCGCCCAGGCTGTAACTCATCCACAAGAGCCTTAACTGAAATTAAACTAAAGTAGACTGTACTTAATAATAAGGATAGTCATTTAGAAAGTGGTTTGACAAAGATCACAAGTTCAGAAGGTCTCATTAAAGATGTCTTTTACGATGGTCTGAGCAACGAGAAAGCATGATGTGATTTAAGATCACTTACACACGTGAAACTCTTCCCGCACTGTTTGGCTTTTCTTCAGCGTGGATCATCTCGTGTCTTCTCAGATATTCCGGACGAGAGAACCCCTTATCGCATTGTGAACAGTTGTATGGTTTTTCTCCACTGTGCACCATCTGGTGTCGTTTCAGCTTATCATATGTAATGAAGGTTTTCCCACAATCGAAACACATGTGATCTTTCACGCCGCTGTGTCTTTTCTGGTGCAAGTTAAAAGCACCCAGTCGTGGAAAACTTTTCCCACACAGAGAACACACGTAAGGCTTCTCCTTCGTGTGAACTTTTAGGTGGCTCTTCAGGGAATCTGCATATGAAAAGCTTTTAGCGCACTGATCACAGTTATACGGTTTTTCTCCAGAATGAGAGCGCAGGTGTAACTTAAAACTCTTCGCCTGCGCAAATCTCTTCCCGCATTGATCGCATGTGTGCGGTTTCTCTCCGGTGTGGATTTTCAGGTGAGTAATAAGGGTTTCTTTTCGCGCAAAACCCGTCCCGCATTGATCGCATGTGTGCGGTTTCTCTCCGGTGTGGATTTTCAGGTGCGTAATAAGGGTTTCTTTACGCGCAAAACCCTTCCCGCATTGAACGCAGGTGTGCGGTTTCTCTCCAGTATGGACTCTCATGTGACATTTAAGACTGTGTTTGTTTGATAAACTCTTTCCACACTGAGAGCAGGTGGAGAAATTTTTGCCTCTGCTTTTCAGTAAAAAATTACTTTCTGTGCTTTTCACGTGACGTTTGTCCTCTGCTTCACTCGTGTACAGTCGTTCACTCTCTTCATTCTCTTTCACCGGGTCTAAAATGGAAGTAAAATACCGGATTTACTAAATGAAATAACTAAAAGCAGAAGTGATAAAGTACATTAAAACAAAACACTGGAGCTTTACAAATTTGACAGCTTTGATTATTATCATTTTATTGTTTTAAATAAATTACAGTTTAGTTGACCCCTTGTATTCAGTTTCAAGAACTACACATTTATGCAATGTTAACATTAAATATACTAGTATATATAAAGTATCTCAATTTGGATAAAGCATTTTCACTAATTTTAACACTTTATTTGTTAAAATGAACCTTGTTACTTTTTTCATGCATTTAAAAATGTAGCATTCTTCCCAATATAGAGGATTAAGAAGAAACGCCAACCTCTTTGTTTTTCAGGAACTTCACATTTTATTCTGCTGGGCTCTGGATCACTCATGTCCTCGCGGTTCTCTCATAAACTCGATCTTCTTCTCTTGTAGGCTGACAGTGGTATAGGAGACCTGCCAAAATAAATACACTGATGTTGAAATATTTTAGTATTTTATGCACAGTATGCATCTCTATCAAAATGATGTTTATAAACACATGTCACGAGAAGCATGCAGGAATGATTAATTCCTCGAGGAAGTGTGAACTTGTGAAATGTTATTGTTAAATGAAAAAATACTCTTGTGTCAGTTATGATTTATTTATCTTTCATATGGGCATATAGACAAAGAAATAACGAATAATATGAACAAGTACCATAGTTAAAACAAAACCAAACAAAAAAGTATGAAATAAATGTAGAGATTTTCAAGTTTTCAATTAATCTCATCTTCAACTTGTCATTTCGTTTTTGCTCACAGTTTTTTAAAGTTAATTATTTTATCCTTGTTGATTTGTAGATGGCTAGTTCAGAAAGCCTGAATCTACACTAATGTGTAACATTTCTTAACTAATGTTTCCAAAACTTCAGTAAAACACTGCTAGGCTACAAAACAACACACAAGATGTGAAACCCTTATCAGACAATAAAACCTAAAACGCAGCTCACAGTTACTAGACGATAAACAGTCAAAATTATTTACCTTAACTCATTCAGTGAGCTGGCCAGGATGCACATTAGCGTTCACACAGGTGTAGCTCTTTATAAAGTCATATCGCTACCCGGCACAACCCTGTCAAAATAAAAGCATGATGCAAAAAAAAAAATAAAAATAAAAAAAAATATATATATTTATATATATATAAAATACAGCCTTTACAAACCCTATTTACCATTAGCATTGACACCGTTGATGCCAATGAAATTAGCTTAGTTTAAATATGATCTGAAGACATCAGTATAATGAATGAGGTTAAAAACTAATGACATGAAGTAAAGAGGCTTTTACAGCAGCTGTCTGACTCCTGCAGACAGCCCTAATATTTACACAAACATAAAATACACTTTAGTTACTTTACATTGTTAAAATGAAACGATATGCTTGAAGCATTATTAAATACTTTATATTGAGTCCATGAAGAATTAATTATATACATTTCTTATTGATTATGAATATAGTTCTTGGACGGTCAAACTAGATGGACACACATAAAAGCAGCAGAAAAAAAAAAATTGTGTAAAAATGTTTACTTGCTTTATATTTCTGGTGCTTAATCTCAGATTGTAAGATTTTGAGAAGTTGTTGGCATACCGTCAGCTTGATTCAGTGGAATTAAATCGTGTTTTTCTTTACTTAAAATTAGTTGATTAAATTTGCTAAGCCAAAATGTACACTGAAAAAAAAGTTAACTTAAAAATGTTCTTGTTATGGCAACATGTAAATGAACTAAATTAAATATTATCGTGTTTGAATCAAATTTAGCTCATTTTTAGGTTTCAGGTTACAGGACACCAGCAGGAAGGCAGGAGACTTAAGGCTGGGTGGGATCAATAGGGATTGGAGGCTTTAAAGAATTAAATCATCCAGTTTATCGTATCAGGACCTCAAATAGCTTACCTTTCCTGCTGCTAGTATGGTGCAAGAAACTCAGAAGTGTCTTTAGCCACTTTTCCACCAGGGCTGGTACCGGAGCTGGAGCCAAGTTAGGAAACCGGGCCATGCTTCTCCACTCTGGTTCTGAACCAGCCCCAAGAACCATTAGGAATAATTAACCAATTTCTGAATCCAATATGGCTGTCACATCTTTTCACAAAAAAATGACTAAGGCACAAAGACCCAAACACCCAAAGTTCCCAGTGCAGACTGATGAACAAGGTTAACAAACAACTCAGAGACTCAGGAGGTGAACTAATCATTTCTGTTGCCTGTACAGAGTTTTAGTTTTCATTTTAGAGTTCATTGGTTAGGGAGCTGAGACCACTTTAGGATTAGAAATGTAAGAATCTGTGAAGTGCATTGCATTTAACTTTCAAGGTACAGATGGTCACACTTAATGAATGATTCTGTTAAACAAAGTTTGTAGTAAAGGGTTTATGCAAGTTCCTGTTCTCGTTATTGTCAAATAAATCTCTCATCTTATATCGTTAATAGGCCTTGGCGTCCATGTCCTATTCTTTGAACAGTTAGGTGATTGGATAAGGACTGATGAAACTGTACACTATGGCGTGGGTGCTATGTATCATTTGCTTTTCACATGCTTCAAATCAAGGAAGACAGAAAATCTGAAACTCAGTTCGAAGTTTATTTAAAAAATACATGTTCAAAAAACTGGAGTGGTTTCCTTGTTTTATTTATTAGTGCGAATTGGTGTAACTCAACATTTTTAATAACTGACCAAAGCCGACTGATTAATCTCAGAAATAATCAATGATCAATCAATTTATTTTTCTAACAGACTTTAATTAATTGATTATCAAAGTAATCCACACCTAAAAAATCAAAACTTGAGTTTACTGTAATTTACTACTTGCATCTTTTTTTATGAAAGTGAAGAGATGCTAATTGGACGAAACTCTTCCCACATGGATGGCAGTGATACTGCTTCTCTCCAGTGTGGATCCTCTTATGTATTTTTAGATATATAGCCCGTTTGAATCTCTTGTGACAGTGTGAACAC
>JAUMHE010011187.1:0-16186 GCA_032359235.1 Enteromius mattozi | reverse complement strand
TCAGGATAACAACACCTACAGCTGTGTGCTCAACAACACCATCACAAACCAGACCACACATCTGGACATCAGTGAACCCTGTCAGCCATGTTCAGGTACAGCAGAGCTGATATTAATGTTTATTCATTGAGCTGATCTGATTTAGTCACTTACATTAATAATGTCTCTCTTTCACTCTCCTTTAGTTCCTCTAGATTATGTATATGTCGTATCTGCTGCAGCTGAATCTCTGTTGATTATAATTGCAGTCGTGAACATTTGCATCTGCAGGAAACAAAGAAAAACTGATCAAGAAGGCAAGTATTATGTTTATTTTAATAAACACTGGGTTTGATTTATGTATAAATTATTGTGCGATTTATGTAACTCTCTAAATCTAATGATAAACACTCGTTTAAGAACCATTTGTGTGTGGAAAACGTTATGTTTAATGACAATAATTAAATCTGTTAACGCCATTTTTAAAATCACTGAGTGTTACTGTGGTGTAAAATTAGAAAGCTAATAATAATACACAGGCTGTGTTTTTTAATGCATCTGTATTTTTAAAACAGTTGATATTTGTGAAGTAGAGATCACTTATGCAGAGACAACCTACAAAAGAAGCGCACAGAAATCGGTAAGACACTTTATTGTTAATACTGTATGTTGAGTATTTGTGTAATTGGTAACACTTTACACACAATAGGGTGTTATTTGTGAGCATTATTTACTTTAATAACTAGCATGAACAAACAATGAACAATGCATTTACTGCAGTATTTATTAATCTTTGTTAATGTAGTTCATTGTTAGTTCATGTTACTTTACCTTGCACTAATGTTAACACAACGTTTGATTTTGACAGTGCATTTATACATATTGAAATTAATATTCACTAAGTTTAATAAATGCTATAAAAATATTGTGTTATCTAATATCATGTTAACTAAAGTATTCTGCTAATGTGAGCTAATGGTAACATTATCACCACATAAAAAAATAAAAAATAAAATAAATGTATCACTACACTAAAACATAATCATGGTAAATCATTTTGACAAAATCAGAAATTATGACATACTAAACCAAAATTATGAGATTAAAAAATTTTAATTAAAATTTAAACCCCTTGTTTCACAGACGATGCTTAAGCTTAGTCCCAGACTAAAGTGCCAGTCTGAATTGTTTCAGTTGAAAGAAACTGATCTTAAAATATATGAGTGCCTCTGTTTTGTCTCAAGATGAACACCAGTAATGGTTTGTTGTTGTTGTTGTTTTTTAATGTTAATAAAAACTTACTTAAATGTCTTAATTGAATAATAGCCTAATCCTAGTTTAGGCAAGTTTGTGAAACCGGTCAGAATGTTGAAAACACACAAAATTCATAATGAGATTAGGATTTTTATAATTCAAATTATAACTTAAAATGCCAAAATTATGGAATACTAAATTTGACTTGTGTATCGTAAACTAACCTATATATGTCATAATTTGGAATAGTTTTGACTTTATACTGTATGTCACTCTTTGATTATGATTTATCAGAGGTTTATTCATAACTTTTTCCTTATTTGTTGGTTAGGCCTGTCATGATAACTATATACTTATTTTTGGGCAATGTATTGTTCCAGAAATAACTTCAATATCATTGGCATTTTAAGACCACTAAATAGCACTTAATAAACAATGATAATATAACAGCATAAGAATGCAAGTATTGCATGAATAATATTGCATGCATAAGATGATCCAAAAGACAGTCAAACACATTTACATCGAAAACAATGAAAAATGCCTTCTCTTCCTTGTGAAACCCCCTTCACGCTAGCTGTGAAAGAGCACTATTTTGCGTAGTTACATTTACAAATGTACCAGAACAGTGAATTGTGGCTTTGTGTTGATTTGGACTTCACACTGGAGTCTGGAGTTGTAAAGATCATAAAAAGCTCCAAATGATGCCTTCTTTTCACCTGCCTATGTCTGCTCTTTACGTGTACAGTACTGTGTCAATATGTTGATTATTTTGATAGGCCTAATGGCAGAAATGGCCTTTAATAGTATAATGATCTATCACAAGAATCTCACATGTGTGTTCATATAAGACGTATTATTGTTATTAATATAACTATTATTATATATTGTCTTATGCATTTTTTTACAGAAAGCTGAAGAGGAGAGTCATGTGGTATATGCAGCAATCACTATTAGATGATGATCGAACTTAATGTTGTTCTACAAAAACTCTTACTGTTTGATCATTTTCATCAAGAACCTCCTGCAACGACCTCAGTCACTGTGGTCTATGGATGAGCATTGTCACTGCAGGTTTTCAGGTTTGCAAATCATAGATGCAAACTAGCTGTCAAGAGGTGACAAAGTGAACTCTGCTGTGGTCTGGATTATTTATATCTGTAACGAAATGTGGTTTGTTCTCTGCGTGAGAAGGTGTTTACTGCTGGATGCTTGCATTTGAAGGCAGTTCGTTAGTGTGTCTCAAGGTGTTAATAGTGTCTGTTTGAGTGTGATGTGTCTGAGGTGTTAATATTATTTCTGTGTAAGTGAGTGCTGTGTGAGTGTGTCTGAAGTGTTTCAAATTAAACAGTAACATTAGTATGAAAACATTGAATATGGTATTCTTTGAGCCTGATAATCTCATACAGTGATCATGTGTACTAAACTCTCAGAAAAAAGGCAAAAAATCTAATGGGTGCATGCTAGTACCTACATGGGCAAAAACTTAACACACAAGTGAGAGCTTGCACCTTTTTTTTTTGAGAGTGTAGTTTTAGTTCCTCTTCAGGAACTCAGGCTGTGTCGAAGAGCTACCATGGTTACATACATAACCTGGAAACTTTTTCTTTCCTTTTTAAGCAGAACTATTCTTGCTCCATGTTTCTTTCTTTCTTTCTTTCTTTTATCCCAGAGTCTGGGTTATTTCAAGAATACATGTAAGTATAAATATATAAAAATATAAATATAATACCCAATATATTATTTGTGTTTGATGGTGGTTAATCATTTATTTTAGATTTTAATTTTAATTTTAGAGTGTCAGGTTTAAACCATAATCAGACTCACCTTGTGTTTCCAGTAAAAATCAGGCACAAATATGTTGACTGCATAAGATGTCTGCAAAAGGTTTTGATCCACTTCAAATGTTGACTACTGTATAACATCAAAGTATGGCCAGAGCGATTGACAGCTGATGGTTCCATATGCACGGTTCATTGTACTGTCTATCTACCCAGTGTTTCCATTCGTGTTTTGTTTATCTAGTTATTCTGTGTTGGATTTCTTGTTGCCGACCCCTGCTCTCCCTGGATTTACGCCTTTGTCTCGCCCCTCGGACTGTGTTTACTGCTGTACTGACACACGCCACGCTATTTGGATTATTCTGCTGTCTTTGCCGGTAATCAACCCTGTTTGTCTCTACTCTGAGTTTCAATAAACAGTCTGCATATGAACCCGCATGCCTTCTCGCCTTCCCTTCATGACAGAATGAACCGTCACCAAGGATTCAGCGATTCTTTGGATCAACGCAGAACCGGAGACTTTTTTTTGCCTCGCAGGCAGGTTGTAAACAAGGTACCGGAATCAGCTTTACGTTCATTGTTTCAGCACGAACGTAACATTGACAATTACGTCGAGGAGTTTATTGCCATTTCCCATCGAGTCAGAGTATCTGAGGAAAGGATCAAAATGTACTTTCTTTCGGGTTTAGATCTTGAAGTGCTGCGAGATCTGTAATCGACCCTGCTTGTCTCTACTCTGAGTTTCAATAAACAGTCTGCATATGAACCCGCACGCCCTCTCGTCTCATCTCTCAGCAAACGTGACACTAACGTTGTGGGAACGTTCCCTATAGGTTAGGTGAGCATTATGGTAACCTTCAGGGAACATTCCCTTAATTTTGCAGGAAAATTCCCAGAATGTTCTCTGTAGGTTCCCCGAATGTTTCCCTAACCTACAGGGAGCGTTCTATTTAGGTCAAGAAAACTTTCCTGGCTAACCAAAAAGGAACGTTCTATGTAAGTTCCTAGAAGGTTCTTAGAATGTTCTCCTAACCTAGTCTGATACGCTGCTGTACTTTGGTAGCCAAATCATACAGCATCCGTATTTGATTTATAACACAACTACGTTTCTTAAGCACCAAATAACAATCCATCATTGTTGGTGCTCGGGTCCTAAATAACCTGCAGGGAACGTTTATTGTATATTTAAGTAGTGAATATTTCAATTGTAAACTTTTTAATTGTAATTTTTTTTTATGTTCACCTCACAAAGACCATTTCCAAAATATTCAGTTTGTTTAATAATTCCACCAATAATATTTGTCAGGCAATTTTCTGTTAATTTTATTTCACTTTACACACACACACACACACACAGCATCTTGTCTACACAGCATCAACTGAAATGTATTCTTTATTAATGCCATGGATACTGATATATTACTCCACACACAAACAAACAATGCAAAACAAAGTTCAAATGTAAAAAAAAAAAAAGTAATAATATTTATCATTTAAACATACAAAGATCTTTGATGTTTTATATTTCAGAAAAGATTGTCTTGTGGGTTTTACTTCAAGGCACTTTTCACTGATATAAAAATCAAGAAAAGTAGTACCAAATGAAAGACACAACAACACAAAAACAATCTTGACAATCACAGCTGAACACAACAGAACTGAAAAAGACACAAAATAAAGACCTTTTATATAATTTGTCTTCCATCATACATGCAAAAACAACTAAGACAGAACTAATCAGCATATCATAAAATGTCACAGATATTATCAGATGAATATAAAGAAATATGTTAATATTTAAAGACTTAAAAAAAGTCTATTTTTATATAGCTATTATCGTTAGTATACAGAAACATATAGAAATTGTACTGTAACAATTCTTCAAACAAAAACATATTTAGAATTTGAAAGGTTTAATGCCAGAGTAACATTGTTTAAAATAGCCATGAGTCATGTTAGTCATAATAAATCATAAGTCAATAACCAATCAAATAATTAATAAATAAATCCATAAATAACAATAAAAAAAAATAATAATAAACAAAAAAAAAAACAATGATAATGCTTTTTCTGTTGTGTATTTGTTTTTTTCTTGTATCTTTTTATCACTTTTCTCAGCGTTTTGGGCAAAGTGTATATTTTTTATAAAAATTGTACTGTTTGACCATACTTTCAATAATAAATCAATTTTACACTAGGAACACAAATTAGTTCTCTTGGCTCAAGAAGGACAAAACATGTCTGTAATTGAAGTTTCAACTCATGGTCACTAGGGGGTGCCAGATCATGGGTGAAGCCACTTTTACTAAAACGGCTATTAATCATGATTGGGATGAGATATTTACACTGAACTCAACACAGATATGCAAAAGCACATTCTGTAATCACATGAAACAAGACACAGCAACTGGCCACTTTGCAACACTTCAACGTGTAAAAATGGCTGTAACTTCCCAAACCTTAAGCCAATCATAGCTTAGCAACCATAGCTAGGCACTGGAGGTCTGACACTTCCTCTATTTCTTCTGGGGGAACACAGAGGCATTCCCAGGCCAGCCGAGAGACATAGTCCCTCCAGTGTGTCCTAGGTCTTCCCCGGGAAGGAATCCGGGAGGCATCTGGAACAGATGTGGAGGAGCAGCAGGTCTGCTCCAAACTCCTTCAGAGTTACCGAGCTCCTCACCCTCTAGGGGAGTACCCAGCCACCCTACAGAGGAAACTCATTTCAGCCGCCTGTATCCGGGATCTCATTATTTCAGTCATGACACAAAGCTCATAGGTGAGAGTAGAAACTTAGATCGACCTGTAAATCGAGAGCTTTGCCTTGCAGTTCACCTTCTTCACCATGACAGACCACTACATCGACCGTGTTACTGTAGAAGCTGCACCGATCCGTCTGTCGATCTCTCAATCCATCCTTCCCTCACTCGTGAACAAGACCCCAAGATACCTAAACTCCTCCACCTGAGGCAGGAACTCTCCACCAACCTGAAGGAGACAAGCCACCCTTTTCTGAATGAGAACTGTGGTCTCAGATTTGGAGGTGCTGATTCTCATCCCAGCCACTTCACACTCAGCTGCAAACCGCCCCAGTGCCCGCTGTAGGTCCTGGTTCGAAGGAGCCAACAGGACAACATCTGCAATGATGTGAATGATCATAGCTCCAATATTTACCAGTATCTTCAAATTATATTTTGGATCGGTTAAATACTTAGCCAGCCATCACTTCAGTTTCTACTTAAATTTGGTCATCAGTTGTATGACATTAATTTTAGCTGATTAATAGGGTCTTCTATGCTAACGTGATTTTACCAAGTGCAATTTGTCCCTAGGTCAAGATCTTTGCTGACCCTGGAACAACATTAAGATGTGCAGAAACAGTTTACAGTTTTTGTGAAGTTTTGGCTTACAATCAGTGGTGCTTGCACATCAGTGTCCGTCATCTATATACATGGTGAACACTATATTTTTGTATTAAAATGTTGTTCTAGAGTCAACAAAATATGTTGACCTAGGGACACATGGAACTTGGCAAAATCAGGATATGCAGGCCTTCTAGCAGCAGCAGTTAAAATTACATCACAGCTGTCTATGAGCACAGCACATTCAGCTCAACAGAAAGCTGCATGACTCATGTTTGTGATGGTCAGAGATCCAGTGTGACTGTCCAGGACCAGTCTGTCTCTGAATCTCTCATCACACTGATCATCTTTACCGATCTTACTCTGATTGCCAGTAATTTCAACAATGAGAATGTCATTAAAATACCACGTAACCATATCATTCTGAAACACAAACACAAACCAACTGCTATTGGATGGATTTTGTATGTTAAACCTGTATTTTATTTCAAAACTAACTCACTAGTGACAGACACACTGAAGATCTTTTCACTGTCGCTGTAGTTCTGATGTTGATGATGGTCAGAGATCCAGTCTGACGATACAGTTTCAGTCTGTCTCTGAATCTCTCAGTGCCTTCATTACACTGAACATCTGTACAGATAAAACTGAGATCTCCGCTGATTTGAGCGATGCAAGCATTGTTGAAACACCATTGAATATCCTCTCTGTGCTTTGTTTCAACCCCAGTGTGTAGAGTGACTGAATCTCCCTCAATCAATGACAATGACACGCTAATACCAGACACACCTGAAGAAACAAACACAAGCAAAATATATGTGACCCTAGACCACAAAATCAGTCTTAAGTCGCTGGGGTATATTTGTAGCAGTAGCCAAAAATACATTGTATTGGTAAAAATGATTTTGCTTTTATGCAAAAATCATTACTAAGATCATGTTCCATGAAGATAAAATTTCCATCATCCATGAAGATTGTAAATTTCCAATCGAAAATATATTAAAACTTATTTTTGATTAATATGCACAGCTAAGAACTTCATTTGGACAATTACATGTCAGAATTATTTTACACCAGTGCATGTTTTCTTCATTTGATGTTTAGTCTTTATTATCTAACGTAAATAACATGTTGACCAAGGGCTAGACCTAGCTACATTTAATGAATTTGGCAGCAGCTTTGCAACCAATGCCACTTACATTAAATCTAAGCTACATTGGATTCGTTTTTGCACTGATAAGAAATGTCAGTTTTACTTATGTTGCGTATATAGCGATTCATATATCCATATATTGCCTTAGTGCCTCCCCTAATGTATGTACATTACACAAATATTTTTAGAAAGAAAACAAAAAAAACAAACAAAAAAAAACAAAACAGCAATTCATCAAAATGGGGTCTTTCAAGTTTCAAAGCTTGTAGTACATTTGTAGTTACAAGGCTGCCTTAATACAGGTAAAATATCGACAACATATCCCTTACTGTAAATACTGTGCATACAGTAAATATTGTTATAAAAAAATACTGTAATTCATAGAAGGACAGTAGTGCATTCCTAGTCACCAGACTTCCTAGTTACCAGTTCTGCCAGTATCCCCATTACAGTATGTTCAGTACACAACTGTGTTCTTTAAAATAATTAATATAATTCAACATTTTTGTTTCATATTCCAAAGGTTGTAGTACATTTGTACTTACAAAACCGACTTATTACAGGTTAAATCTGGGAAATATAACCCTTACTGTACATACGGTAAATAATTATTCTTAGAAACCAATTACTGTAATTCACCAAAAGGGTATTTTTTTATTTTTTATTTTGTTTCAAAGGTTCTAGTATGTTTGTTGTTTCAAGACTGACTTACTACAGGTAATTGGCTTTTGATTATCTTCCTTAAAATAACATCAGTCACCAAAACGTTTTTTGTTTTTTTTTCATTTTCCACGAGCACATTAGTAGTTACAAGATTGACTTGCTACAGGTAAATGTTTTGCCAATATCTTCCGTTCTGTACATACAGTACATAAATATTTTTTATAAAATAAATTACTGTACTTCACCAGATGTTTTTGTCTTTATGTTCCAAAGGCTATAGTACACTTTATTTTTTTGATCAGTGTATATTAAAAATAATTTTAACATTGACAATACATAGGTAACATTAAAGATCCAATGAAGTGCCTTAAAATGCACATCATTATGTGGTGTGTAAGCTTATAGCCTAATCATTTTCACAAGTACATGCTGTAATATGTAAGAAAACAAGTAGACAAGTTTGAAAACATTTCACACATGTTTTAGTGCTTTAGCAGGCTACACAATGAGTCTAAACAGTTAAATAAAATGTTAGCGCTTAACTGCTGGATCATGCTAGTTTTTCAAACTTGTGGGTCTGGGGTGATTTGTGCCAAAGGGCTGGTTAAGTTGTGCCAGCTTCCCCACTTATGATTATTATTTTCAACATATTATTAATTTATGAATTAATTTGTAATTGTGCATTGTATTACAATTACATTTACTTAAATTTTAGCACTTAAACTATGTGATATTCTTAATTTTAGACCAAAACCCATCATGCTGACTGGGCTTCAACTCCTCTTGTGGAGCTGGACAGAGTAGTGAAAGAGGTGCAGTGGGGAAAGACCACACTGTAAAAAAAAATCCATAAAATCACTTTGAGTAAAGTGATTTGAGCCTCACATTAAAGTCACTTTGAGTAAAAACTCACCCCACTTTCCCCTACTATGAGACTAACATAAAATAGCTATTACTGGGACAAAGAAGACAACCAGATCTGACTATTGATGCTCAGAACAGAAGAGACACTGACCTCAGCTGGTGAAAATGAATTATTGGTTCTGGGTATGACTAGTTTCCTTTCATTCAGTCACTTTGACGTTACGTCATTGACTGACGTCATGAGATCCTGCCAGGGAGATCAATCAACACTGATCTTTGGAGAAAACGCTAATGAAAATTGGCCAGTGGTTTTTGCATGCCTAGCCACTCCAGCTTTCTGCTTCAGAGCCAATCACTTGCTTGAATATTGGAGAAAGAAGAAAAAGAAGTTTACCCGCTGTTCAAGATCCTCGATCGGAGTGTTCCTGCATATCCAGCGGAGAGACTGCACTGGGTGTGAGCATGGTCCTCCCCTCGGCAGTCCCGATCTAAACAGCTGCACGGTCATTAAACATGTCTTCCGGAATGTCTTTTCCAACCGTGTGCATCTGGTTTTGGGAGTTCCCTCACCTCTGACAATGGCCACGATTGCTGTCTTACTTGTCTGGGCCTTAGAGCTCCATGTCCACATGTCCATAGCTCTGCTTAGGTCACGGCTTTCTTTTATTAGAAGGCTTGGCAGACCTCAGAGTGACGATTAGGAATGATCCACTGGGCAAATCCCCACGGACTCCTGTTCCTTCAACACGAAGCCCCGTAGAGTTTTCGAATGAATATGCCGCTACATCCTGCGGCAAACCCAGCATCTCCTTTGGTACTCTGGAAGAGGTTGAGATGTCTCTCGCTAAATCAGAAGATGGGCTTTTATCGGCTTCGGCTGTGGAGGAAACTATGCAGTGTCGGCTGCCCAGAAAGAATCTGATGCCGAGCTAGTGGATATGTTCCTCCGGGCCGCTGAAAGCACCGGGCTGTGTTCTCCACCCCCCAACTCCTGCTTCTGGTAATCCAGGCACCCCTGCAGGACCCGCTAACTTGCCCTCAGGGTGCTGGGATGGTTACATTCGGGTCTCCATTTGACTGACACACTGTCAGGCTGCAGTCTGTCAGGGTATGGACCTTTTACGTGATGCAGTCTGGGTTGAGGCATTTTCCAAAGGGATCCCATGATACCATTCAGAGGCACCCAAATATCCTAGACAGATATTCTTGCAAATCTTATCTTTGAAAGTGCCTTCACAAAACTTCACAGCATTTCAATACAAGCATTACAATACAAATGGTTTAAATGACGTAAACAGTTTAAAAATGGGCAAGTTCCACAGGAAACCACAGGCTTGTGCAGCAGTCTTTTAAAGGATGTGACGAGTCAAAGAGAAAGCATTCTGCAAGTGCTTCTTTACTGGTGCTCAGGACCACTGTACTATTCCAAGTAATTGTTTAAAATAAATTGTTAAGTAAGCTTTTCATAAGTGCATTATGAAGCTTTTTTTCCTTCATATTAAGTCTCTCATTTTATTTGAAAGCATTTATAACGAAAGTTATGCAGGTAAGTGAACCCAATAATTCAGTCAATGAAGTCTTTGTGTTAAAAAAAAAAAAATCCCCTTGTTGCAGTGTTATGTCTTGTGATTATGTGTTTTACGTGCTTGTTGCTGAGGTATTTTTTTCCCTCCTACTCCTAAATGTATCTTATTTCCTTATTTTCTATATGCTACCTCTTGACTGACCTGTCTTCCCCCTAAATGTGATGTTTGTGTATGGTCAGAGGGGTCCAATTTCACTTCATGTAACAGTGTATGTGACAAATAAAGGCTTATCATCATAATGTCACAAATATCAGCTGTGATTAAATAGAATATTTCAATTCTTTTAACACAAACCCTGCATTTATTCAAATACGTCAACTCTTGAGCACAAATGAAAATGTGTGTATATTTAAATGGACTTTTACACCGATCTCACAGTAATTTGTACATGTTTTACAATTGGCATTTTTATTTTGAAAATAAATACAAATGTATTTTTTATTTTTTTAAACTTACATTTATTTTTTCCACCTGCTGGCATAAATGCTAAGAACACTTGACACTAATGAAAACATTATTAAAAGACCTCTAAATAACCCATTGTGATAGTAATAAATTCTGTTTTCCTTTTGATAGTGTAGTAACAGAGTTGACCTCAGTTGTGTGTGAGTGAAAGTGACATCATTTCCTTTAACTTCCACAGTTCTGATAATTCCACCAATTTAAAGATAGAAATTAATTTTAAATAATTTAATTTTGTAGGGCTTTTATAAATGAAATAAATCAAATGCTGCCAATAGAAAAGTACTATTAAAATAGTTTGATTGCACATTGATAGAGGATGAGAAAAATACACAGACTAATTTGGAAAAGAAGAAATCACAATCTTCATCAAGACATTTTTATATTGTTATGGACTGTAACACTCTTGCAATTCATAACAAATATAATAATAAATAATAAATAAAAAATATATATATTTATATATATATATATATATGCAACACATTCTCACTCCCAAGTCGTCACATTTTGACGCTTGGTCAAGACCCTTTTGCGTTGCTTTTTGACGATCAAGGTACCTCTTTTTAGTCACTTTTCGACGCGAAGTGTCCTCAGTTGTTTCAGATAGGAAACCATTAGCGTCAATATGCTGACGCGATAATTTTTTCATTTTATCGTCATAATTCAAAGATATTTTGGGTTAAAACAATGGCATTATTGCATATATGTAGGGGTGTGATTTTTCAATATAAACACTCAAAACAGTTTTATTTAAATGATATTATTTACACATGTATGAGCACGTAACCCAACCCCAGCCCCTAAACCTACCATCTGTCAATAAAACACAAGATATAGCAGGCAGATCCAACTACTGTCATCATTTATTTGAAAGATATTAATATTCAAGTCTTTTCAGGCAAAACAATTGATTTGTGAGAGAAATAGACACGGTTGTTGTCTCCGTCTTCCGTATAGTTCCTGTACGCTGCTGAAGTCTGTGCTGATTTAAAAAAATGCTGTTACGTTGGTTGTGAAATGCCATTGGCTCTTGCGTATCTCGTGATCAATTGTGTCATGCTGTTGTGAAATACTGCTGGCTCTTGTGTATCTCATGACCGATTGCGTCATTCTACTAGATGGGAGTATGTTTTCTAAATGACATGTGAGCGCGTTAATGGAGCGGGATCATTTGTAGTGATTAAAACCTTGTGTTTTACCCTCTTCTTCGCGTAAAGACTTTGTATTGCTTCAGAAGACTTGGAATGGGACATGACTTGCTTGTAATGTATTTATACTGCTTGTTAATTAGTTTGTGCAATAAATACCTGTAACTGCATTTGCCTGTGTATGTTTTATATTGTTCAGTGACGCAAAAGGGTCTTGACCAAGCGTCAAAATGTGACGACTTGGGAGTGAGAACGTGTTGATGTAATAAATAAATTAAAATAATAAAAAATATAACCATTTAAAAAAAAAAGCTGAAAGAATAATTAATTTGTTTTTGTGGGGACACCAAATATACCCCCAAATATACCCCCGTATACCGCATTAACTGTTTCTGGCACCCCATGCTGCCCCTGGTAAGATTTGTATTCCAAAAGCAGCTATGGCCACAAGTTCTGTCATTACCAATAGAGTTCAATGGAACTTATGACCATAGTTGATAATGCTTTTGGGAACCACACCCCTGGGCAGTTGCTCCTGATTGATATGCTAAAGTCTGATAATTGGGATATTTTAGGGTGACCGCACATGCCATTTTCCCAGGATGCTTCCTGGCCAGGATTTCTATATTGCCTAAAATAGCCTAGCCTTTGGCTTTGTTTGCCTGTGCAAACCGATTGTTGACAAGTCTTTTGTAGTCTCTCATTAGTTACCTTGGTTTCTGATTAGTTAATACTTGCCCAGCTGTTCCTGTTTAGTTCCCTCAATTACCATGTGTGTATTTATACTCCTGATTTGGTTCTATCCTTTGTCGGTTATTATCTTGATTCATGTGTTGTTTTACGCATGCATTCTCAGTAATGTCTATTGGGAAGTATGGGTCTTTGTTTGCAGTGCTTATTCCTCAACAGTCCCTGACAATGAGAGTCATTAAAATGCATGAAAGTAATTTAAATAAACTAACTAACAATGTTTGTAGAATAGGGATTAACTTTGTTACAACATTTCCCATCAGTACAACTGAAAAATTTAAATTAAACTGGTTAGTGTCTAGTTAGCAATGGAAGCATGAGACAAACAGGGACCATGACTAAACTCTAAAATAAAAGACATGAAACCATGAACGTAAAACAACAACAAAAAGGGTACATAAAAAGATGTCCTCAAAAGGCACATTTTTTTTTCTCTGTATAGTCTTGATATAACAACTAGTAAGAACTCTGTAACGTGTATTAATGTTTTATCACCATGTAGAATGAAACATTTGATTATTTTTATTTGACTGAAAGTTTTACATGACTTCCATTCATGTTTGCGTGATGTCATAAACTCGTACCGCAGGAGGGCTTAAAATAGAGAAGGTTGTTTTGTTAAAACATTTTAACGAAGGAGACGGGGACGTGGGGATCCATTCGCAAGCTTTAGAATCAAAGTCGAGGTACATCAGGCAGATGTCGGTGCAGGCAGCAAACAATCACAAAACAGAGAATACACAGTCCAAGATCAAAATACCAGGTAAACAGTCCAACGGAGAAAACAAACACGGGAAAGAACACTTAGAAATGTTACACATGGAAAACAAGACCTCGCGGTGAGTGAGTGTTAGACTGTGGCTTCTATGCAGGGAGTGTGAATGGGTGTGGTAACGAGCTGCATGTGTGAGAGTGAAGGAGGTTCAGGTGTGAGTGTAATCTGTCTAGGGGTGCATCATGGGAGTTTTCTGTGGTACGAGTGCAGTTCTAGATGGGGCCCTCCAGAGGGGCTTGTGGGTACTCCAGCGGGCAATCATGACAGGGATGATCACAGAATTATTTATCAGAGTGTCAACTTTACTGAAAGGTTTCAGTGTGTTGCAGACATGAATGTTTCCCGTGTTTCTGTGTGTTGCTGAAGAGAGGTGTGCTGTTATTTAAATTGACCAGGCTTAAGGTTTTCACCTGCTGGACGAGGAACCGGGTGAAAGACATTTCTCTAGACCAGAATAGGACAGATAATTTATCAGTCATGTGGGCTCTTTTGACCAGTAAATAACCATCCATTTAGAGCACACTAGCCTAGGTATTAAAATGTACCCCAAAACTTTTTTTATAAAAAAATGGATAACAGTTCTTCACCCTATCCCTCATATTTTGTTCTCTACTTCTCAGATGGCGTTACAGAGCTGGAATTGGAGCAGATATCTTGTGCAGTCCACATATCTGTGTCTGATCTTTACAATTGTCATCGGAAACTTAAGGTGAGATTTGATTATGATTTTATAGCAGATGCAAAAAAAAAAAAAAAATAACCACCATCAAACACAAACAGTAAATCATACATTGAATTTATTCTATAAATGACCCAGACACTGGGAGAGAAAAAAAAAATGTATCAAGAATAGTTTTTGAAACGCTCTCAGAAAGAGTTGCAGGGTATAACTGGTACATTACCTTTGTGCCCATGTAGGTAATCGTGCACCCTTAAGGGGTAAATAAGATACAGATGTGTACTGCACATGACAACCTTTGCATCTCTCACTGTATGAGAGTTTATAATATTTTTACTTTTTTATACTAATATTTGTGTTTAAGATATTTTTTGTCTAAAATCAGTTGTAATATTTTAGTTTTTTGAAGTAAAATGACTTCCCCTGCTGTGCAGAAGTCCACGGTTTTATGTGAGCATAAATGAAAAATCCTTGTTCAGACAGACTGACACCTCAGACACACTCACACCATCACACTATTGACACCCCAGACACACTCACACGGCATTTGCTTACAGAGAAATAATATTAACACCTCAGACACATACACACTCAAACAGACACTATTAACACCTTGAGACACACACTAACGAACTGCCTTCAAATGCAAGCATCCAGCAGTAAACACCTTTTCACGCACAGATCAGAGCACATTTCGTTACAGATATAAATAATCCAGACCACAGCAGAGTTCACTTTGTCACCTTTCAATGGATAGTTTGCATCTATGTTTTGCAAACATGAAAATGCTGCATTGACAATGCTCCTCCATACACCACAGTGACTGAGGTCGTTGCAGCAGGTCCCCAGTGAAAATGATCAAACAATAAAGGTCTTGTACTTAGAACAGCATTGAAGTTTGATCATCTTCTGATTTTGATTGGTGCATATTCCACATGATCCTCCTCTTTCTGAAAAAAAGTATAACATAGTATATAATAGTAAAAACATCAATATTAATGATAAATGTAATTTGATATGCGTTTTTGTAATACCGAGTAATTTATAAACACATGGTGCAGTTGATCATTATGCAATAAAAGCTCATGCTGTGTATTTCTCCCTATCTAAACATGAATTAGATGGATGGCTTTTGCAGCTCCATGCGCATGCAATATTTTGCATGCACTTACTTGTATTGTTATGCTATATGTAATAATTATAACCGTATATTCAGTGGCATAAAATGCAATTAAAATGACAATAATACCACAGTTGTTTCTGGGACAATGCATTGCCCTTCAACAACAACAAAGTTATTGTCATATTACAAAAAAAAATCATAACAAACAAAAAAAAAAAAGTAATGTTTTTAGCACTACTCTGATGATTTTATGAGTAACATCAACTTAACTTCTCAAAAGCGAGGTAACAACAGCACTATTTGTGAAGAAAATGAACTCAGTTTCACTATTAGTAATGTTATCGGCATTAGACATTAACCACATTAGTCTGCTATCAACAGTTCAAGCCTCCGTTATATAGGTCTAAAAAGACGTTTTGGAATTAACAACAGAGGAGTTGGACGAAATGCAGAAGAAATAAGGATTTTTTTCTAAAGTTATAAGGTAACGGTTTACAATAAGATTTCATTAGTTAACACTACTTAACTACTTTAGTTTACATGAACTGAGAATGAGCAATTCTTCTACAGCATTGTTTAATCTTAGTTGATATTAAATAAAACA
>JAUMHE010010620.1:19020-48716 GCA_032359235.1 Enteromius mattozi | reverse complement strand
CCAAAATACCAGCAACAGTGTGTGAAAACCTTGTGAAGACTTACAGAAAACCTTTGATCTCTGTCATTGCCAACAAATGGTATATAACAAAGTATTGAGATGAAATATATATAGAGAGAGTATATAATAGAACATATATATCCAATATAATAACTGCTTTTCATTATGTGAACATTTGAATGGAAAAGAAAAAGTAGTGGCCTTTCAAAAGTTAAGGTGAAGTCATTGTTGTGCTCTTGATCTCCAGTAGGAGGCAGTTGCGAGTCAGGACCCCTGAACCCCCAGCATAAGGAATCATTTAGGGTGGGGACGGAATTTCTCCTGCTTAAGAGCCGGTGACTCACTGAGCCGAGAGAATTTGAGTGGGAAAACACACACACAGGAGAATAACAAAGTGAAGTAATTTTGAATGACTGGGAGAGAATGTTTCACCAAACAAACCGTTCAGCCTGAGGGGAGTCAGCGCATGGATTTAACATGCTGTGGCAGCCCTCTGTCTCTGTGTGTGTGTGTGGGTGGACTGTGTGGGTGTGGTGTGTGTCAGACACAGGATTGTGATCAGCTGGCTGGTTGTAAAGTTGGTCACAAGCAACAAATGTTTTCTTTCCAGTCAATTCAGGGACTAGGGAGTGTAGAAGACTTGGTTTGAAACTAAAAAATCAGTTATGTTATGTTTATTGTTTTCTTTTTAATGCTTCAATTAAAAAAATAAAGCAATAAAGTAAGAAATCAACAATGAAGCATGAGTATGTTGACAAAAATAAAATAAAATAAATATTATTAATTAATTAAATAACAGGGAA
This sequence comes from Enteromius mattozi, assembly GCA_032359235.1. Lineage (NCBI taxonomy): Eukaryota > Metazoa > Chordata > Actinopteri > Cypriniformes > Cyprinidae > Enteromius > Enteromius mattozi. The sequence goes on along the minus strand of JAUMHE010010620.1, from coordinate 47,913 downwards.
GTAAAAAAAAATTAATTACATACCTGATTTGTTGTATTTTTTCTTTTTAATGTTAATGTTTTAATGTTAAATGTTAATTATAAATTATGCTAAAATTAATAGTAGTGTGTGGGATGTGTTGACAAATTAATGTAATATATAATAAAAAAAAGGAAAAAATAAGAATGGAAAAATAAAGTGAAGTAATAAAATAAAAAAATAATAATAATAATGGAATAAAAAACAAACACGCGCACACACACACACACACACACACACACACAATCACAGCGGTAGCAACTCCTAGAACTTTATGTGCTTTTACCGCTGACTGTAAAGTTATGGAAGATAAACCTTTATAGCCAAACACCCATTTAATTAAACAGCATCCGTGCTCAGACGCTCAAATGTCTCTCTGTACAGTTTCTCCATGCTGATGAGTCTCAGCTGCAAACTGTGCTCTTAAAGTGCCCCTGTTATGATATTTCCAATATTGTCTTTCATGCAGTGTGTAATGTAGCTGTATGTGAATGTAAACGATCTGCAAAGTCGTAAATCCGAAAGTGCACGATTAATAAAGTTATTGTCTCCCAAAATAAATCGACTCTATACCTAAACAACCTGACCCCGCCCACAAATACGTCATTTTACTGACGACTACTTCTTTAATCTTTAGTACTCAGTTTATCTGGACCAGTAGCTCCGCTGAATCACAGCCTGTAAGTATGATAATTATGCTTATATTTTCTATAAAGCGTTCAAAATACAGGACTATAACCTATGGGCCTGTCGTTTCTGATGCGCTGTATGCATCAGACCAATCACAACAGACTGGGCCATCTGACCAATCAGAGCAGAGTATGCTCAGGGAGGGGAGGGGCTTAGAGAGACTTAGAACTGCTTCGAACGAATCGTTTGAGAATTGCTAGAAAATGAGGTGATATTAAACGCACAAACAAAAGCATTTTTTCACCTTGTGTACATGTAAACCTGTTGTAGGAGACTCCCAAAACAATATTCATCTCTGAGTCACCATGCATAATTTATGCCACGTAACATTAGTTAAACATAAACATTAAACTCTGATGAGTCAAAGCAGCTCTTTCCGCTTCGACAAGCCCAAGATCATTACTTTCCCATGTACAGTAAAACACCTTTGTTTCAGACTATGCAAAACTTGCCTGATTGTGCAACGAAAGAGGAAAAGGCAGCGCCGCTGATTATTTATAGCCTTTTCATAGCTAAATCAGTTATAAACCCATATTGTGCACACACAGACTGATAACTTTGTATGACTGTGAGAATTCACACTGAACTGAGTTCACAGCACTGCTCAGTAAAGCCCCGTCAACACAATCTCTCAGATTAGCATTAGCCCTGGCGCTAATCTGCGAAACGTGAGTCTGTCACTCGGTCTTAGTACACTTATTAGCCAACAAAACCACAGAACGCTCGAGTCTAGTGTGGCATTTCACCGGCATTCTAGAACTCTGGATGACCCTTTGATTGGCCTGCCGGTAAGTGCTGGAATATTCTGGAAGTCTGACACTGACATTCCACGACTGTAATACAAGAACAGATGGCAAGATTATTCTAGAACAGAATCTCACACCCGCCTCCTTTAAAACACTCATTAAGGTCTTCTAGTGGAGCTACAAATCTGGAATAATTAAGATATCTCTTCTGCATTTATTTAATGTAAAATACTGATAAATTTATGAAATGTTATTACTATTTAAAATATGTGATTATCTGTTAAAGTGTAATTTATTTCTGTGATCAAAGCTGTATTATCATCACTACAGTCTTCAGTGTCACATGATCCTTTAGCAATCCTTCTAATATACTGATTCAAGAATTTATTTGATCTTATTTACCCCAAACATTTGAACGGCATCTCAGTTTCCACCAAATAACAAGCCACAAAAACAACATTTTCAACACTGATATTAGAATGAATTCTGAAGGATCATGTGATGCTGAAAATACAGCTTTGATCACAGCAATACATTTTAAGATGTGTTAAATTAGTAAACAGTATCACAATATTACGGTTTTATTGTATTGGTGATCACATAAACACAGCCTTGGTGAGCAGAAGAGACTATAAAACCTGTTGAAAAATTTGAATTATTCCAAACATTTGACTGGTAGTATATCTGCATTATTAAACATCAGCATCAAATCACATGTCTTGTCGAGCAGATGTTACTTTACAAAGCAATCAGATTCAGTTTTCACCCCAGGGGGAGATAAAAGTAAGAAACCATCTGGAAAACCATTCTTTCAAAACAGAATGGTGCTGAAAAAAATAAATTTTCTACGTAAAAAACTAAAAATCTCCTGTCCATAATGATTATTGTAAAACGCCCCACATCTAACTTGCATTTTTTTTGCCTGTCTGAAGTATGCAAAGTATTTAATCTCACATAATGGTCTTAACTAGCCAAGCAAACAGACCTAAAGCACTTTACAGGTCTCTGTCAACTCATAGTTAAACATCTCCAGCTTCCTCACACGCCTCAAGGTCCACAGGCTTTGTGGTTATGTAATATTATCATCAGTCACATGCTGTAATCCACGCTAAACCGAATTAAACCAATCTAAACCGGATGCCACGTCAAACGACCCGTTCAGCTCGGCAGAATGGAGAAGCATATGTCTAATTCCCGGTCGTGCCTGGCTTTCTGAGGAACGCTGCTAATCTGGAGCGTGTGGGGGCAGAGGGGGAGTCCTGCTGGACTAATGGAGGTCCTGATGGAGGTCTTGTGGTCTCCTTCATGGGTCTCATGACCGAACCAGGCTCTCAGCCAGAGTCAAACACATGACAGGCCCGCAAGCTCCATACGGCCCTGACTGAACAGCGTGGAATACCATAAAAAGCCTTTTTACAGGAAGTGGAGGTGTATGTTGGTGAATTTCCCTTGGGTATCTATCTGAGAAGAAAGGGTTGGAATCAATTATATTTCAGCTGAGGCAAAGAACTTCAAATGTCAAGAAAATCTGATTCACAGCAAAACAAATATATGTCCAAAGCCTTCATGGATAATGTATAACATGCACTATGATTTTACACGTCATGCCATCTTTGAAGATAAATAGCTCAACTTCCTGTGTGCTTTGGACAGTTCCAGTAAAACTGAAACTCATGAATTGAAAGGAAGCCAATCTTTACCCACACTACTATTTTTTTTTTCTTACTTGGTTTTTTTATTTTTTGTTTTCCAGTACAAATATCAAAACAACCTTAAATCAAATACATTTATCTGAGATTCAAAATTATTAAGAAAATTAAGTCTCGTTTTTGTGGAAACCATGATACATTCTGTTCCAGGATTGATGAATAGAAAATTCAAAAGAACAACATTTATTTATTTTTGTAACATACACACACATAAATAAAGAAATTATTTATATATATATATATATATATTGTCTTCATTGTCAAATTTTTATTAATTTAATGCATCCTTGCTTGATTGAAGTGTTAATTTCTTTTTGTTTAATTTCCCCCAACTTTATTTATGGTATGTCATAGTTTTCTCCACATATTAAGCAGCAAAGGCAGTTTTCATTGATAAACAAATCTGCATATTAGAATGATTTCTGGAGTAATGACCCAGAAAATCCATAGATCATAAATCATAGAAATAAATTACATTTTAATATAAAGTTATTTTAAATTGTAAAAATATTTCACAATATTACTGTTTTTATGCCTTGATGATCAGAGGAGACTTCTTTCAAAAACATTACAAAAACGTAATTTTTAAAATTAAAATATATATCAAAATTATGTGGATTTTGGTTTAAAAGAAAACCAAATATCTGCCAAAAATACACTGGTTATTAGCAAAACTCAATTAATTTTGATACATTTCTCTGAAGACAAGACTTAAGAACATTTAGATATTTGTACTGGAAAACAAAAATACTAAGTAAGAAAATGTAGTTTTAAGGGAACTTCCCAGAAAGACATGAAAAGCACTTTAGGAAGGACGTGTGACAATGAAACGCAGCCATTGATCTGTATTAGTTATCTATATGATCACTATGCTGGAAAGTTGGACACTGGAGATCTGACAAAGAGTTCAATGGACATTAACAGCTATTGAAATTTTAATCACAAAGTCAGGAAGTGAATTTGCAGAGGTTAGGACAATGTGGGTGCGCCTGTGCTGTAAGAACCGTTGCTATAATCCTGACTAATAAGATCATGTTCCTTCATTGCCAACAGTGTGTGAGTCATGTTCACATGCAATCCCATGAGTAAGACAGACGGACAGCGAGATGGAATGTGTATCTTGTGTTTTCACTGTGTGAGAGGTGAAGAAATACAGAGAGGAAGACAGAAAGAGAATAATGCTAAATGAATGGCACTTTTACAATCTGGCTAAATAATGAAGGACTGAAAAGATTCTGACAAAACAGCAGTTTATTCTGCTAAAGAACTCCCCGCCTAAGACTAAAAAAGCTCATCATCAATTCAGTTTTGTTTTATATAATAAATAATGTGTTTTTTAAATATGTATATCACTTGTATTTATTAATATAATATTTATTATTAACATAATTTGATCAATATCATATGTATGATTTTTATATACATATAGATACATATATATATATATATACACATCCATATACGCTGTCATATATTTACATAATATTAATATATATGTATATATGTACACACACACACACACACACACATAAATATGTATGTATATATATATATATATATATATATATATATATATTAAATATACACTGTTTTCTATACATATTAAAAATATATTGTAATTGATGTTTTTTCATATATTTTGATAAATTTACATTTATTCATATTTACATTCCACATGCAACTAAAATTTCTACTGTTTTTTCCTATATTTTATTTATATTTATTTTTAACAGAATGGATTTTAATGTTATATACTGTATATGATATTATAATATCTCTCTCACATCAGCTTTAACGTAATTAGACTGCTAAACATGCCTATCCACCCATGCATCTTTTTCAGCTTGACATATTCATTAAAATCCCCAAACCTCCATAGCGACGCATCCACTGATTCACCTTCATCCATCTAGAACATCCATCCATCTCCCTTTCTTCTTCAGCACAGCCACAGTGATTCAGATGAAGACAGTTCACCCAGACCTGTCAGACAAAATGTGTGGAAACCAATGGAAAGTGTCAGGAACATTTTATGGTGGGGCACTAATGCTTTGCTGTTGATATGCATGCCTAACCTTAATGGCAAATCTAATGAGGTTGTGTTGTGGTCTATGGCATTATATCATAGACAGAGTCCTCTTTCTCCAGTTAGCAGAGCTCAATGGAGTAAAGTGACCTGAATTTCTGAGCTACAGTCACTGGGGAGTGATGCACAGCTAATGGCACAACTGCTATGAATGAGAAATAGCAAGACATTCAGCAGCCGTTTGCAAGAAGCACACAAGAATCTGTGCACCACGTTTTAGGCTAAATGCTCAACTGTACAAAAACAGTATTATAATCAACACCAATTATGTTGTTAGGACATTAAACAAAGACATTAATCAAAAGCAATCAAAATCAGCAAAAGTATACACATATATATATATATATATATACATGAAGACAATTAGTTAGTAAATGAAAATAATCCAATAATGCAAGTCTAAAAGATTGCTAGAAATTGCAAGAGTTAGAGGGGCAGACAAAGTTTTTTGTTTTTTTATTGTCATTTTATATTTATTCAAATTTAAATTTCAGACTATACTGTTAAATCGTGTTTGTGTCGCCAATGTGGAGCTCCTGGTCATGTGTGATGAGTCACATGTACACGCTCTCCACCAGAGGTCAACAGGAAGAGGAAACGCTTTTCTGCCTGTTTAGCAGTTATATGAATCTTCACTAAAGGATTCTCCACTTACGTAATGCTTTTTTCCTAATCTGTGTGGATCTGACAAATAAACCTGCATGCATATTGGCACATTTCCTTTAAAAACTAAAAAGATTAAAAAGGGAAAATGCAAAACTAATTTAACAAACCACATTTAGATTTCTTCATTTGTAGTGTTTACTAATAAGTAAAGTATCACTTTCATTATTGCTCACATTGGAGTTTTGAGTAATTTGAGTAAACATCCTAGCAACCAAACACTTTACACGCTACAATCTCATGGCACCTTAGCAACTCCATAGCAAAGGCCTGAAAACAAACCACAACCATCACAGATGTTAGGCTCTGCATGTATAAATCACATTTTCCTGGGAGGAAATGTAAAAAAAAAATATTCTCAACCTGCAATTAGATGAAAATAGGCTGCATTCACGTGATGTTTTGATGCCAACCGTTACCATGACGATTACTCGGAGCTGTTTAACGCTTAACCAATCAATATTTGTTAAAAACAACCGGCACTTACACAGTGATAAATAATTAATTTTTACATGAATTATTTTTTTAGAGCGTTATCAATATTCACACACATGCAAGTGCTTTTTTGAGGGTGTTTCTTTACCTAAAACTCTTTCAAACTGTCAATCATTTCTACAGAAGGGCGGGGCGAAAGTTTCCATTTAAGGCTTCGGTGACGTCATACACTAGCCAGCGCCCCTTGAGCTGAAGGAGAGTGGCGGCAAGCGCGCGCCTCCGTGGGCGAGGATGACGTTGGCCTTCAAAAATTGAGGGGGAAAAAAAATTAATTTAATTTATATTACGTTTTCTTTTGTATTTTCTACATTTCCCCCGAGTTACTCGCGAATATTTGTTGTTGTGAGTGAGGAGAATCTCTTTTTTGGCAGCTGATGTTAATTTAGAGGGCGGTATTTTTTTGGAGAGAGAGAGAGAGAGAGGGCAGGAGAGAGCGAGGGGGCGGGTGTGTGTCGAGCTCGCCTCGCGCAGTCTCACAGAAGCTCGTGAAATGAACACAAGGTCGGTTTGCTTCCACAGCTATCGCTTATTTTCGGGATTTTCGGGATAAACAACACCGTAATCGATGCGAGGCCTTCTAACGGACATTCGTCGCTGATATTACGCCCGCGTTTTTTCTGTTTTTGTCGTTCCCCCCCACCCCCCCTCAGCGGAGCGTTCGTTGGATTCGTTATGAATTCCAGCCCGCTTCCTAACGGCAGACTCCTACCGGACAGCCAGAGCTGGAACTCCTCCGGTTCCGATGAGGATCTGGACGTCGAACCGGGACCCGGTCCGCACGGAGGGGTGGCGGAATTCGGCGGGGTGCTCAGCAAGGTGGGTTACGATCCCGAATAATGCCTCCAGAACCGGGAAAGCGTGTGTTTGTGTGTGTTCTTCCACCTGAACCGATGTAAACAAACCTCAGGCAGTTAGATAAATGTCAAGAAAATGTCCAAAATTGTAATCGCAAACAGTAAATATGGCGATTTTAGTTGAGATATTTTTCATGGTGATATTATTTTACATGACAATTAAACCATTTTTACGTTACCTATTACCTTAATATGCTCAAAGATGTTCTTCTGATCTGTTCCTCATTAACGTTACTGGCCGGACGCATGGGTTTTCTTAATTAAATTAAGCACAAACGCAATGCAACAAATAGCCTACTACAAATGCTTTACAGTTTAATAATATATGTGACCCTGGAGCACTAAACCAGACATAAGTAGCACGGGTATAATAGCCAACAATGCATTGTATGGATCAAAATAACAAATATCAGTAGGATATTAACTATTGCTAAGAACTTAATTTGGATAACTTCTATTGGCGTTTTTCTCAATATTCAGATTCCAGATTTTCAAATAGCTGTATCTCAGCCAGATATTGTCCTATCATAACAAACCATATTTCAGTGAAAAGCCTTATTATTGGTTTGCTCGCAATACGATTATATTTTCCATGGTGATTTCCAGTACATGGTGACCATATACAGCTCTCTAAACAGCAAGCCCAAAGGTTATGTTATTTTGATATTTTATGATAAATACTTAATATGTGATGCATGGATATCTTTCTTCATGCATGTATAATTCAATAGGGGTGCAGCAGGTTCTGGGCTGAAGCTGGAGTTAGTCGGGGTTACTAGAGTTCATATGCTCGTCTTTTCTTCCTGATGGGATTAAAAGAGAAAACCTCTCCTCATGACTCAGACAGCTGATCATCTGTTTTTGCGATGAGAGGAGCATATTCCATAAGAGATTAGTGTATTATTCCACATGCAATGACTTAAACCCTCTTCCATTTGAAGCATATCTATCTGTGCATTCATGAATACAATCAGTTGTTTTATTGAACTATGAATCATAAGACATCAGTATAGCTGTGTGCACACTCTTAGATACAGCCTTTTGTTTTCTTATAACAGTTTTGTTTCTCTATAGTGGACTAACTACATTCACGGATGGCAAGACCGCTGGGTTGTGCTGAAGAACAACACCTTGAGTTACTACAAATCCCAGGATGAACGCGAATATGGCTGCCGCGGTTCCCTCTGCCTCAGCAAGGCTGTCATCACAGTGAGTATCCTTCCAGACAGGCGTGGGAATTTCAGAGTCGAGCCAAAATTAGAATAATGGTGTGCATCCAAAACGAAAGCTTGAATTGGTTCAAATTGGAGATTGTCATGCTGCGAGCTTCAGAACTGTAGTTGAATGGAAATACATGGGATTTTTTTTTATTAGCAATTTGATAAGGCAGATAATACCAGGCCCAATTTTTCATAATTCTAATTCTTGTATGCCAACAGCAGGATTTCTAAGAATATTTTTTATGCATATTTATATGCATATTTCTTGACATTGTGCAATTATAATGTTTTAATACCTGGGCAAGACGTGTGATTTCACATTAATAACCCTGTTTTTGTGTAAATCAGTGAATTGAATTCATTATTCACTGATTGTTTTAGGCTGTAATATTGTTTATTGGATATTTACTGAATGATAAAGGTTCTCTTATGTTATGAACAAAGGATGCCAGTGGAATATTTGTTCTATTGTAAAGTTGTCTGGTATTTAACAATGTACTAAAAATGTTAGCACAAAAAAAAGAGATCATTCAAAACATTCTCATAATGTTTGTTTAATGGAAACGTTAGTGAAATGTTCTTCGAAATGTTTTTTTTAAAGCCGGGTCTGTATTGCTGCATCTCTAGAAATTAGATTTGGTATTATAGTCGTGCTTCATCTAAAATGGTTATCGCTGAGGCAGTGGATATGCTGAAAGCTCTTTTTAGGGCAGAGGAGAGGAGAAAAGAGATTGACGGAGGACAGACAAGATCCTTTGCCACAGGCAGCTGGCCAGGCACAGACAGACTGTGGCCTATTTCCTCCCTATTCATGCTAAAATCACACTCACGCACACGCACCTGCAAAAGTGGGGAACTTTGCTTTCATATTTGACTCAAACTGAGCAGTGGCAAATAATACTGAATGTATACAGTATCTATAAATAGTTCATACTGTTCAGATTTAGGGTTGAATGCTTATGATCTGATTTGGGCCGGACAAACAGAATGAAATGAGAATTCCCTGCATTGCGTTGAAGATTAACTCATGACCACACACAGATTTCGACATGTGCTGCAGCAATCCATGCACAGACTCTGCCCGTATTATCTTGCGTCACCAATGAAAATGAGGAAACAGGGCGAAGGTTGTGTTGTTATGGAGACCGCTGGAGAGGTACAAGTCCTTATAGTGACCCTGTTACCGCTGCTCCTTCAATGATTAAACCAAAACCCTTACTGAAGATACAGGGAAAGGAACATACAAGCATTTTCTGAGATGTTTTAGATGTATGGAGTAAATACAGGAAGTGAAGTGTGAAATAATCAGGCGTGACGATGGAATGGTTTTGTAGGTTTGTGACTGTGCACAGCCTGTGCTCAGGTAGTTCATGTTTAAAGCTGCAGGTCGCTGCTGTGTGTTCGACATTCTAATTTGATGCTTTGCATTTTGGCTTTGCACGAGAGAAAAATGGCTCCTTTGTTTCAAGACCTGAGAGTGACTCTTTTCCAGCTGTGTGTTTGTTGAACTCCAACCTTTATGGGTAATCGTAAATATTTACTTGGGTATTAAACACAAGCGTGCAGTAGAAATGTGATGTTTAAGGTCCAAAATTAACTTTAGCACCTGCCAGTGGTGAGTAAATTGGCAGAATTCATCAGATAAAAATATTCTCTACTGGCCTAAAGCTTTTAGCATTTGATTTATGAATTTCTTCGGATTTAGTTGTTTTTTGCTTGCATATCAGTGTTAAACAGCGCAGGCCTTGTGTGCATATAAACTATTTCTGTGAAGTTTTCACAATTTTATTTGGCTTAATGTAAGGAATATTCCTAGTTGTACAGTTTGTAACTCTTTGCATTGAAGCACGAGTTGCTTACACTAGTAAGAGTGAGACTCACTCTAAAGGCCTGTTCACACCAAGCATGATAACTATAAAGATAACGATAACCATAACTATATTTGCATCCACATCCACATTTATTATAAGCTCAAGCGCGTCTGCCCCTTTAAATTTTCAAGCTTGTGATAGCAGGATTGATTCTGATTGGTTGTCATCATTTATCAGCTGGAAAAAAATCGCTCTGAAAATGATTCCCAATGATATAGTTTCTCTGCCATTTATCGTTATAGTTGTGGTGTGGACACTGCTATTCTTTAACATTGAAAAATGATTTTTAGAATGATATCTTTATCATTATAGTTATCATGCTTTGTGTGAATGGACCTTAATTGTTGGATTTCAGCCATTATTATGTTGCAGTTACTCATAAATTTACTACTGCGTTTAAATGGTTTGTTTGTTTTTTACTCACTTTGGCACATGATTACTGTTTATTTTGCACCCTGGTCACTGGATGAGTTTGGGCCTTTCTAATCTCAAAAGAGGACAAACTTTTTTTGCGTTTATTGTGCATCTAAACCTCATTTTTCTTTATCAGTAAATCTTTTTTTTAGAATGTCATTCTGGAATATGAAGCAGCCTTTATTCAGATTGATTCCGCACACACACGGCAACAATCTGTCCTCGTAAATCCTCACAAAAAACAGGTTATTGTGTCATTCTGCTCTTCCTGCCCTGCGATTACGCTGTCCTCGCATGACTCACACATACTTAAACCGCACACAAACGGGACCACCCTAAAATCAGACTGGCTTAACCCTTGCAGACACAACAGGATTACACCATCCACGTGAAGGCCTGATTCAAACCCAGAATGCCTCATTGTGCGTCCTTATAAAACTGGGTCTCGCTGGTTCAGCGCTCAGATCAGCACACAAGCTGGAAACGGTGTTAATTGTGCTTTTTGTGAGGCGCTCGGGCTGTTGAATTGGACTTGATTAGATTTGTGAATGTCAAGACCTCGGGAGATGGAGACGGATTGTGAAGGATCAATCAGTGTGATGACAAAAACAATTTCACAGACGCTCAGTCTGACTTAATCGTTCTGTCAGCAACACTTAACGAATCCAGTGTGCAGTTTTACCACTGCCTGATTTCACATTAAAACTCAAGCAATACTTTTGCTTTTGCTCATACTTGGGGGGGGGGGGTTAGTGAAAAAGTTGGAACAAACTTGTAACCAGAAATTACCTTAACTACATGAAGGGGTAACATTTTGAACATTTTATCATTTCAGTATTTATAATTATCAATCAAAACTTTTCATGTATTTTTTTTTTTTTCACTTTAATCACAGCTGCTGTAATAGTTTTAGTTGTTTTATTTTTTTGCAACCTAATCTTGACTTTTTTTAATGGGGCATATTTGTCCCAAGCATCTGGTAATTTGTTAAATTTAGCGTGCAACTTGTCTTGCACAGTTTATGCTATAAGGTCATTCCATGTCAAATCAACCAAATTTCCCCGGAGTCTTCCCTGGAATAAATTTCTGATTTTATTAATAGATTTTCTGAAGACAAATGACAAAATGACCATTTTCAGCTGTGATTTGGAGTCAAACAAAAGTGGGCAAAAATGACTTTAGCCAATGGCAGCATCATTATTTTATTTTTACAGAGATTGGTAGGTCTATTAGGGAAGTCTGTTGGCTAGAGAAGTCTTTCACGCATTATTTGCCAATGTTGACAGTTCAAAAACGGGGAATAAAACCACTAGATTTTTTTTTCCCGAGGTTAGGAAGCCTCTTACTTAGGAAGTATTAAAGATATTGCTATAGCCTTTTCAGCCAAGGGCCTCTAGTAGAGGAGACACAGAAAGACACTACAGACATTTTTAATCAACAATACAGCAACATGCTAGAAAATACTCAAAGCTATACACCATACAATTGTGTTAGCAGGTATTTAGGTGCTTTTTCTCTGTTTCGGTTCGTAGTGTTTTGAGTTGGAACTGTTATCAACGGATGTATTCAGCCCAAGAAAAAAAAAACATCAATACAGCGGCCACGCCACACAGCTTACAGTGCATTAAACTTGAACTATGTGCTTTCGCCTGCCAAGTTTTAGCCTCACGTGAGCTGGAATTCTCTTGCCTTCTTGCTCTCTTGTTAAGCTCTCCAAAAGCATGGACTGTAAACATTCAGTTTTTCTTTGAGCTACGTTAGACCTGGACTATGTCTTGATTTGACAGGAGCAAAGGGGAAGTTCTCTCAGTCTCTCGTTTTATCAGGGATGGGGGAAGGACAGGTACGCACAGGTACAGGTTATTATGGTGCAGGGTGGGTCATTGCAAACTACGCCGTGGGAGCTAAAGTGCAGCGCTTGGCTCATGTCAGGACAGGCAAAGTACTTAATAGAGCTGAGTTTACAGAAGAAGAAGATAAATGCAGTAGAGGTAGGGCCAGTGCTTGGGTTGCACCATTCTTACCGTTTGTTGATCATGCTCTTTTTGCTTTATTTTTTGCAGATGTAAACATTGGACTCCCCAAAATAAAACTGATCTTTTTTTTTGTAGTTAAGCCAGTAAAAAAATTGATCAAGCAAGTATAAAGGGCAGAAACATCCTGAACATTGAGGAAGGTGGGTGGATGAGTGGAGAGAAGTAAAAAAAGAACATGAAGAGATACAGGAGGAAAAGCAGAAACTGTGAAGGCGATTTGAATGTGGAAACAGTGTGTATTGAGTTACACTGTTGTTTTGACCTGATGGTTTTTGCTTCTTTTCGCTAGTTGTATTAAAGATAAAATGGGTCAAATTTAGATCTTCCTGTTGAAGATGTGTGGGCTTTCTTTGGTGTCTAAACGCCGCAGATCCTGTGTGTATTCTCATGTGTTCTTTTTTTTTTTTTTAGATCATTTATGTGGGTTTAAGCTGAATATCATTTAGATTGCTCTCAGCCCAGAGCTAGTATTATCTATCCAAACATTAACCACAAGAGAAATTGATCAAAACTGCTACCAGATGAGTTACTGACCCGTCAGTCTTCTGTAAACACAACTGACTTGATCTTCATGTAGCCTTACGCTCGTGTGCTGAACTGCTCTGGCACCATAAAATGGGAAAATTATTATATGTTCTTCCCAAACTTTGCATGCCACCTTTATTTTTGTAAAATATTTGCATATAGATGTCTCACTAAATGAGCATAGTAGTTTGTTTTGTGATAAAAGAGCAAATGCGTGTTTACTCGGTAACAGAAAGGGAGTCAGTTGTCGTCACATTGCAGCTGTTTACAGCTACATTGAGAGAGGGAGAGAGAGAGAAATGAAGAGCAGAGACTGTTTTTATGGAGGCGCATCTTTTATGTCGGCAGCAGTCACCAGGGTTCAATAAACGGTGTGTAAAAGCCTTTCAGACATTAAATGAAGCTGCTCTCTGGTGAAATAAAACGGCAGATTTGGTACCTTTTGTCATTGCAGACTATCGCTGCTAGAAGACAAGAATAGCCTGGAAAATGTTAGGTTTTATCAAACTGAGGTTAAGCTTTGTGTTCAAACTAAATTCAGAAATGACACAGCAAAAAGCGTTTTAATGTCGTATTTTTTTTTCCCCAGAGCATGGATTCATTTCTAAATCTAACCATGCATTGATTGTTTCTGAGAAGATGTGCTAAATCTGTGCTTATTTGCACACCTGCCTCTTTTTTTTTTTTTATAAAGTAGGCTAATTCTTAAGTTTATAAATATCACTTAACAGCAATGCCCAATGCTTTCACCACACATGTACACACACACACACACACACACAATTGTATTGGTCTGCTGAATGTTTGATAAAGGCAACTGTGTTTGTATTTACAGCCGCCAAAGACAGAAAAGGAGTCAAGTGCATTTTAAAATGTCAATGACTCTGTGTGTGTGTGTGTGTGTGCTCGCATTAGCATTTTCGATTAGTGTGCTGTGCTAGACTCCAAAGGAGCACTATCAAGCAGCTTGTTCTGATTCTCATCCATTGTGAGCATGTTCTCATCTTCTGTCACATGGCTAACTGTGGGCTTGAGTCGTCATCTGAAGTCATGGCTGTGCTGTGACCTGCTTTTGGCTTGTACCACAAACCCTAGCCTTGTGTGCTTTATTGCATTTGCACAGACACACAAGCAGCTCTCCATGTCTGAAACAGATGGTGGGTCCTGTCTTGCTTTCCTCAGCTTGTCCAGCACAGTTAATGTGTCAAAACCTCTCAGCAGTCAATCTTTGAAAAACCAGTCTTTGGTTTGAAAGCAATCATTATTTTTGCAGTTGCGTTTAATAATGGTAGTGGCACAAATGATAAATTATAGAAATGACGCATCTCTCAAAGTTGTTGTAGCTTGAACTATTCTCTAGTTTTGTTTTTTGTTCTTTCTGAAGCTTGACTTTTATTGTATGTAAAAGAGCAGCCTTGGCCAGCAGCACACAGGCCTTCATCAGAGCTAAACTCATTGAAATACATTTTTGCAAACAGTAATGCAAAACAAAAGTTTTTAATTTAAAATTCCCTTAGAACCAAATCTTCATTTATCCAAATAGGAAATAAACATTTCAAATAAAATTTAATTTGATTTTGGTCAATATCACCTCCCATTACTGGGAATTTTATGTGTTATATGCCAGTAAACAGAAAAAGAGGACATGGGATAATTACATTTACAGAGTACTGAATTGGTTTCATTACCACTTACATTCCTACGTTTAGTAATGATCTATTTCACAATAAGAGTTTTCCCCAACATAAACTTCTTCATAAGGGCATTGTATCAAACATATCAAATTTTTAGTATTCCATGTATTGAAATTTTTTATATTTTATAGAAAGGATGTTTAGTGTCAACTACCTTTTAATAATGTCACTGAACAGGTTAGATTAGTATGGTTGAAGAACACCGTTGTTGAGATTGTGAAGATCGACTGGAGATGTTTTGTTCACTTTAAATCTTGAGGCAGTCACTGCAGAGCTGCTGGAAAGTTCGATTAGCCCAATTCTGCTGGAGCCATTGAGTGCCTCAGGCTTTTGTTAAAGTGGATTTGAGCGAATCTGTGTTTGAAGGTGTCAAACGGGCTCCATTACGGATCAAACAGCCAGTGAACCCTGAAACGTCCTGTAAAGAAAACCACTGCTGAAATGAGGAGGAGGTGCGAGCAGCGTGGAGACACGGGGATGTGGGAGGGAATGATCTGTGATATTTTTAAAAGGGTGGAACGAGTAAAAAAGAGGCTGTGTGGATCTGAAATAGAAGGAAAAGAGAGGTGTACAACTGTCCTGTTGTCTGAAACGGGAAGTTTGCTCCCTTGTTCCCTCCTGCTGATGAATTCCTGTTTGGTGACCTGGGGGTCGAGTCAGAAAGTCCCCCGGCTCATCTCTCCTGTCATCTACTTCCTTCCTCCAAGATTTGCTCTAACCAGGACTCTGTCTGGACATTTCAGTCACATATAGATGCTCTTTAACCTGTCAATAACAGTGGGTTAGTTTGTCATATGGCATGCTCTCTTCCTGTGCATCCTGTGTCCTAATCTGTGGGTCAGTGTGGAGTTTGTTTCCTTTGTTCAAGTCCCACCTTCCTGTGTTTCTGATTTCCCAAAGCACAGATCCAAGACTAAATTGCTCAGTAAACAGCAATTTACCCATTATCTCTGAGCCGTAACGTTCATCTCTAACCAGATATCATTTTTTGCTGGTTAATCACATACAAGTGTGGACTTTAGAACAATTGAATGTGCTTATTTCATACACTGGAACATGTTATCATCATGCTTGTTTGTGATTCAACATGCCAAATCTTTGTTGGGACATTTATTCTTTAAATGTAGACCTCAAAATGTCAGGCTGTGGATTCTGTGAATATGATTTTAGGAAGTAATTGACTTAATTCCTTGGTTAAAGGAATAGTTCATACAAAAAATGTAAATGTTCTCACTCTCAGGCTATCCAAGATTAGGATGAGTTTGTTTCTTCATCAGATTCATGGAGAAATAACATTAAATCCGTATCTCAGTAATGTTTGCTCTGCAGTGAATGGGTGCCGTCAGAATGAGAGTCCAAACAGCTGATGAAAAACATCACAATACCTTACAAGTAATCCACACCACTCCAGTCCATCAGTTAACATCTTGTGAAGACAAAAGCTGTGAGCTTGTAAGAAAGAAATCCATCATTAAGACTTTTTTAACTTTAAACCATCGCTTCTGGCAGAAATGTTAAAACTCCTGAAAACCGCTGACAGGCCATTGTGAATGAACATCATGATGTTTTCCCTTTTGCTCTGTGGCACATTGAATAATTTAAAAGATGTTGTCAACGGCATATAAAATACATTTAATTAGGCAACAGAGACCTTTTAGTCCATTTGTTTTGTGCAATTCAAATTTAGCATCAAATGACTGACTGTAAATAAGTGCACTTCAGCATTGCTTGTACTTCGATTTTCTTTTTTGCATGCTTAAAGTTAGGTTACTATATAGATACATGAGATTACAAACTATAGATGTGTCTGACTTGTATAATTGTAATGACTTATCAGATTTTGTTGTCTTTAGGTGTAGTATTTACTTTTAATGCATCTGTATATTTTCTTGCTGTAGCTGTACAAAACCCGTACAGCTGTGTATATTTGCACACTGCGTTTTAGTCTCTGGACGCAGTACATAATGCATCATTCTTATTTTGCCGCACACTATGTGTTGATTATTGTACTGGGGTTCTGTATATGTGACATTTCATTTAGTTGTTGACACAATGCTGTAATCCTGTTCACAGGCTCCCTCACTGTCTGTCTCCTTGTGTCGTTGTGACTTTGCACACGTAGGCCTGTGTGTGTGCATGCTGGGAATCTGATCTTTGGAAAGAGAATGAGTGCATCCACCCAGAGTGTTTGAAGTTCAGTTCACGTGTAGGACTGAAGGTATCCAATAATGCACTGAGAAGGATAGAGAGCTGTACCTGCTCTTTCTGTCTGTTTCAATTTTTCAGTTGGCATGAATTTTACACAAAACAAGTCATGACAAGCGGAAAAATTGTGCTTGTGTGTGTATAAGATACGTATTTATATGTTATATACCCGTTTTGCTTGTGTCCTCATGAGTTGATTTAAAGGTGTGTGTGGTCATGTTATGTTTTACAGCTCTGCTAAATCATGTTTACTCACAATGCATCACTATCTGAGATGGAAGCACGCACAAATCAACAGATAGCAGTCCTGTTTAACATCTGTGTGTTTGTGTTTGTTTACACTGCCGTGCGATTGATGGTGTCTCGCAGGTTCAGTCAGTCCCATAGTGACGGCCCTTATGTTTATTTTAGTGTCTCTTCTCGGTACCCGCTGTGACCCTCTTGGGGTCCCCCTGCATTGCCCACCGTGTCTCGGTTTTCCATTCCCAGAATCCCGCTCAACACTTTTCCCACACAGGCAGTAAAATGTTCCCGCGTCAGTCTGTTTCTTGGTTCCATGCACAAATATAAGCACTCCTAAATCTAAACTGACATTTTCAACATCATAACAGTCGTTTTTCAAACACTGTCATTGTAAATGCACAACAGATCCGACCGACCGAGCTCGTCGCACTGCATTCTGGGATCGCCTTCTCAGCCATCTTATAAGGCAGCACAACGTTTCTTGGTTATGAATAGTCCCACACTGTGAACGAGTCTTTTAATTTTCTCAGTTTTTTTTTCTGAGATGTTGCAGTGGGAAGATGCTGTTTCTATGTAAATCCTGTTTGAGGCCTCTGGCTCTCTGTGTCTGTTGTTGTGGTTGTGTTTTGCGGTGTGATAAGTGATAATCATCCTTGCTCAGATGTGACTGATTATTCTCTGTCCTTTAACCCTTTAAGACCAATCAAGTTTTACTTTATTAAAAAGATGTTTCCCCTTCATCTCAGTGGAATACAATTGTGACTTTTCATCATTTTTCATCTACATTCACATAAAATTGGACTTGGTTCTGTCTTTCTGAAGGTATGTTTTTGGGATTTTTTACAAATAGGGTCTTTTGAATGGGTCAGTTGAGAATGAATAGGAAATGCAAAAAAATGCTCCATCCAAAAAAAATAAATAAATAAACTGTAACCCCCATAGGTTTATCTCTTAACCAACAGATGGCAGAATTTTACAAATGGGTACAAAAGCATTAATGTATAGATGAGAAGTAAACAAAAAAAATTATATATTATTTGTATCATTAAAAATGTATATATTTTTCATAATTACACATAAGGTCCTTTTTTCATAATTACACAAAGACCTCTTTTGTAAACAGGAAATGAGGGTCTTAAGAGGGTTAAACACATGCAGCTTTGTCTCCAGTCTCATTAAAACCCATTTCAGTCCTCATGTGTCGTCCTGTAATGCCTCTTCATATTGTGATCAGTGTCAGGCTTTGAATGAGGGCTCTTCGCTTCACCCAGAAGACCAGGTGTCTGTCATGTCATTGGGGGCTTTTCTAATGCCCCGTCTCTGTTGATGTAGTCTGATATGCATCTTTGTAAGGACTCAGGTTATTACTCACCTAAGTGGTGTCATTTCCTGTGAGTTAAAGCAAAATATATAGACTGTTTTTGTTTTTTATGGTGCGGCCCTCGGTGGTTGCATATAACAGCAAACATAAATTGTAACTCCCCTAAAGGGGTTTTGTCACATCCATTTTTGACTCATGAGTCTGAATCTGTTCTCCTGAAATGTTTAAATGACTCAGTCACTAAACTTCTTTTCATTAAATTGGATATTAATATAATTAGTATCTAGCCTGGATGCTATGGTTTAAAAACAAAAAAAAACAAAAAATATATATAATAAATATAAAAATACATTAATACATAATTTTAAGAATTAATAGCATATTTAGTGTGTGTGTGCGTGTGTGTTCTCGGATAGAGTGAGGCAAAAGAAAAGAAACACTGGGCTAGAGGAGTGCAGTATATCAGACTGAAGGAGGGGAGTGTTTGACTCCTCATCTGGTTTTCATAGAGCAGTGTGAGGTCTGCAGAGATCAGCATCTGGCAATAATACCAAACACACACACTCTCAGACATGGCTGCTGTTAGTGTTTTTTTGTTTTTTTTTTCCTCAGAGGGAAATATCTCACATTTCCCAGCTGGCTCTGTAGGTCAAGGCTCTCTCTTTTCTTTTGGTTGTGGTTGTTCTGTCTAGTATTGAATAGTCCTGGTTTATTAACAACAGCTTGGATTCTTGGATCCCTCCCTCACTCAGAGTGCCTTGTTTATAAATGTACAAACATGACTGTCATTAGTAATTATGTTTGATGTTCAGATCAGTCTAATAAGTGTTCTCTCTCTGTCTCTGTAGCCTCATGAGTTTGATGAGTGCCGGTTGGACATCAGCGTCAATGATAGCGTGTGGTATCTACGTGCTCAGGACCCAGAGCATCGCAACCAATGGATCGATTCCATCGAGCAACACAGGGTGAGTGTCTGTCTTTACCCAGCATGCTCTTCTCTCACGAAGCCAGACTATTGACTATCAGTATTAAGTCTGGTTTCTGTCTGAGAAGCGCCTATGTAGATGCAAATTTGGTTGAATTAATCGAAATCGGACACAAGTCAGGCATTGCTTTCTTGTTTACCCTGTTACTAAAATGGTAAACACAGAGTGGGTGAGTTACTCATCTAGAGGCTGCTTGCTGGGTCATAAAACTCAGAAAAGACTGACTGTGTGTGAGATTCTAAATGTGATTCAGTCTGTTTACATGATCTGAGCACTGAAGTGACTGAAATGACACACCCATACACACACACACACACACACACACACACACACACGCGCACACATACAGACAGGAAGTCAGTCTAGGTCACAAACACACAATTCTAAAATATAAAAAAGAATAAATGGTGATCATACGTGAAACCTCATACAACAGTTCTCATATATAAACAAGCACACACGCACACAATATGCTTGAGTGAACATACCAGTCGCATAGCTGTAGTAAAATACCCTAGAGAGAAAGGATGTGGGCAGGTAAGGCAGCGCACGGGGTGGGGGTGAGAACAGAAAACTGCTGCGGTGGAAATCAAACTCAAGAAGTGTGGAAAAACCAAAACAATCAAAGGCTGATGAGGGGAAACGATAGGATATGAATCATGATATGAGCTACTGAGTGAACAAAACTTTTTGAAGGTCTTATTGAAGGATTGTTTATTTTCCCTCTAGATATCTATATAGTTTATTAAATAAAATAATTAAAAAAGACAATAAGTGTGCATAATAACCTTAATGTAAACAAAAATAATGATATTTTTAAAAATCCTTTAATGAAACAGTTATTAATAAATGTGTGTGTATGTGTATATGTATAAATTTAAAACAATATAAACAAATGCATAATTATATGATTAAATAAATATACTTAAGTAATATTTTAAAAGAAATCAATTAATTTATAGATTTTATTCATTTATTTTCCTTTATTCAAAAATAAAATAATTTTAAACAAATAAATAATTGCATATATAGATAAATCAGAAAACTCATTCATGAATCTAAAAATGAAACGTATACATTAATTTATTTTATTTGTTAATTTATTTTAAATGTAAAAATAAAATAAATCTAAACTAATATATATTTATTTATTTTTATTTTTATTAAATGATACAGTACATACACACACGCAAACACACACACATATATATATATATATATATATATATATTAAAAGTAATAAATAAAATTATTTAAATATTAAGTCAGCATAACATTAATTCCTTTTATTTCTAATTTAAGTGTAAGTGATTATAAATAAATCTTAATATTTCATAAGTCCTTCTTTACTATTTAAGTTTTTGCTCTATTTTCCTGTGTGTGTGTGTGTGTGTGTATTGCTCTGCCTCTTTCAGTGTCTGTCTGCTGAGTTTGCACAAGTGTTCATGTCATGAGGACACACCCCGATCCACATGTGCTTCTGATTTCTGCTGCCCAAGGCAGGAGGAGGGGGTTTCACTCTTGCTCACACACACACATTTCCCCATCCATTCATTTTTCTCTTGCCTCAAGGATGACCCCTCTCTGATAGTGACTCACACACACACACACACACACACACACACACAGCTCTTCTTGGAACAAGCCTCTCAGTCTGAATCACTGCTGAAATTCTTCCCAAGGACACTTTCCCTCTGTCTATCATCTCATTAGGATACAAAGGGAATAGTCCAGAACCACACAGATCAGCTTTAGCAATCATTGCTTTCAATTCAGACCTTATTATATGCTGTGACAGGTGGATTTTTCACTATAAAAAAATCTTTGAAAGTCCTGTGGTGTGGCAAACTGACTGCAGAAATATTGTGTAGCACAGTCTGACTGCTGAGCATAACATAGCCTGTTTGCACCTTTAATAACAGCTGTTTGTGTGAAGATCTGACACAAACCCATATGGGTGGAGCTGTTCAGATCTGTCTGTTGTTGGAGATTGTGAGTGTAATCTATCCGTCTAATCAGAGCTGTATTGTGTTAAGCCTTTCACTCTCACTGTGTCAACACCACACACTCCCAATAAAGCTACTGGAAGTGAGACGTGCGCTTGTGTATCCAAAAGACGTGCTTGATTTCATCTCATATAATCTCTTTTGTGCAGAGTCCATGGCTTCAAAACATCAGCCCTTACTAGAGTTACCATATTTAAAACTCAAACCATTGCAAAAATAAATAATAAAACAGTGCTGTCACTTGAAATAAAATAAACATGAATGGAAATAAAATCAAATAAAATGAATTGTGTTTTTATTGAATGATATATTTAAATTAATAAATGAATAACATATTAATATATTTTATTATGAATATATTAATATTACGTAGAGCTGCACAATTAATCGTTAAAAGATCGCGATCTCGATTCGACCCCCCCCCACACGATATTAATCCGGTATTTATACGATTTGGCCAATTATATTTTCAAGGACAGGAGATGAGCGTAACTCCTCTGATCTCGAGATAACACGCAATCACTCACAGCGGGCGTGATGACGCCTGACGTCACATGCGGTTTTGCGAAGGGAGAGGCCAGATGTGCTTGTTACGCCGGTTTCACACCGTACGCGTCAGTCCGGGTATACTTCACTTTCCGCGTTCCGTTCCGTCTTGTGCACAACTGCGTCCGCGCAGCTTTGGAAGTATACTTAATCGCAGATAAGTGCGGATGGAAGCAGCGCGGAAGCGTGCGTATGCAGAGCAGGAGCAGCGCGCGCCGACTGTGCTTTTAGGGGCCGTTCACATGTGGCGTCTTTTGCGTGCTCAAGTCCATTATTTCAAATGTAGATGCGCTTTTTGCACGCTCACAATGGAAGCGGCACGGTTGCTACAGGCACGCGGTGCGACGCGCTCATTTTTTTTTTTCATATGAAAATTTAACAATTTAAAATGAAAACAAAAATATAAAAAATAACCAATGCAAAATGAGTATAACTGAGATACCATTGTAGTTTTATTAATATTTTAAATAAGAAATCATATGTATATATGTATATAAATATATGTATATATGTATATTCTTTTTTTTGCTCCAGTTTTAGTCAGCTGTAATAACCCTGGTTAAAATGTTTGCAGAAACTATAACTGTGTATTAATGATGCTAATACAACACTGCACACAATATATTTTAATGATACTTCTGCTGAATTAAATATGTCACTGATTACAGTGCCTTCTCATTTTTTTCTCACCTGCTGTCTTTTGCAATCACTTGATTAGGTTTATTGATTTGGGGTGTGTGTGTGTGTGATAGAGCATTAATGGATGTTATTATCCTGAAGTTTATCATCTGCACACCAGTCGCTGAGGCTATTGATTGTGTAACAAAGACACAGGCGTTATTTTTGATTTCTGATTGGTCAGTGGAGGTGTTATCAGTGCCATAGTGACAGTAAGAGTGTGCATGATTGGCTGGAGTGAATGCAGAACTGACCCGTCTTTGGTTGAGACACTGAATGCATATTCTCTGGTTCTATCCGATAGTTACCTCAGATTCTACCTACTCAACCATACAAGTGCTCACTGTTGCCATCTAGTGCTGGACAAGATTTAATTCCTCACTAAAGACGGTGTGTATGTTCAGTAGAGCATACTTCATACTACATACTGTGCACACCTTTGTGAGTGTTTCCACATGCATGTCAAAAAAAAGGAACACAGTATCCCGCAATGTAACGGTGGGATGTTTGCTTTAACATTTCTTGTGTAACTTGACTGCAGAAGCCAATTTCACGCAGTTTGCTTCAAAATTGCTAAATAATGGAAAAGGATGTTAAAAATATTCCAAATAGCACACAATGTTTGCAATGTCATTTGACAGCAGTGTAGCAAACATTGTATGTGTTTGAAGTGCTTGTCGTCGTCGTCATCATAAATTAGTTAATCAAATTGATTTAGGAAACATACAAATAAAAATGTAACATTTAAATTGCGCACAAGCAACATTTTAATAATAATATAGGACGTTTATATTCCAATTTGTTATTAAATAATATTTCATTTTTAATCAAGTCCGTGTATTTTGCAAAGTTACCTTATCTTTATAGACTTTTCTCCAAAACATAGCCCAAACTAAAAATGTTTCACATACTGGTTTTGGAAAATAGTGTATGTAGTATAACATGCAGCAGATATCACACTAGTATCTCATACTGAACTTTTAGGTGAAAATGTTGTGGTAGATGAACTGAGATATTGATATATGTATATATTTTTTGTTGTTTTGACTCTTATCTGCTCTTGCAGTTGTAAATTTATTTAATAATAATAGGTTGTTTTGACTGTAAAGTCATGTGTTTACAGGTGGTTCTTATCTACAGGAAAGGTTTGTTTGTGTAGGTGTAAGTGTGTGTTCCTATTTCTCTTTGGGCGTTGTGTGTGTGTCCATACTGAACTCAGATTTGCTAGATTTGTTTCAGCATGCGGAACATCACAGGGGAAGTAGCTGTTTTTCAGATCATATTTCATTCCCTCTTTCAGGTTGATTGTAATGAGTAAGTGTATTAACGTGGTACAGAGGTCAAATTTGTTCATGTGGCGGAAAGATACAGTAACCTGGGCTTGTGCCATCATGCTCTGCTCAAAAGCCTCACGGGGAGACGGTCATTGTGTGTGTTTATGCTGCTAAATAAAATCAGAAACTATTTTCAGAGGCTGTTACTCATGAAATGAGCCACAGGAGAGCTCTGAGTTCATGGAAAGTGACTCTCTGGACTGTGTGTGTGTGTGTGTGAGTGACGTATCCTGAAGATTAAGTGGAAATTGTTCAGGACACACACACACACCAGTTTGTTGTTTTTAAAGTGTCATGTTTTTGTTTGACAGTGTGAATGACAAAGTATATAAACTATATATGCAGTCCACACATCTTGAGTGTGTGTGCATATACATTTATATTCATATAATTTTTGTTTTATAAATATGTCATATATAAAAATTACATATTTTTCTTAAATATATAAATGCACGTGTTTGTGTGTGTGTATACGTATATGCATACATACATGCATAATAAATATACACAGTACACAGAACTTTCATTTTGTATGTGATTAATCACTTGAAAGCACTACTATTTTTATTTTTTTATCTTGTTGTTATTATTAAAACTACTTATTTATCAACTAATAACATGGAAGAAATCTGATTTACGACTTAATGTTTTATACTTGTGGTCGGCTTTTAAAGCTTTAGTGTAAAAACGCTCCTGAATATCACGTTAAGCTGTGTCTCTCTGTGTCTCTGTGTTTAGGCTGAGTCTGGTTATGGCTCTGAGTCCAGTTTGAGAAGACATGGCTCCATGCTGTCCCTCACATCAGCCACCAGCGGATACTCGGCCACCTCCACCTCCTCCTTTAAGGTGAAATAAAGAGTCTATTACTGAGCGATGCCTGTATGGTAATAATAAGTGATGCCTCTCTCTACTGTGAACTCATAAGTGTGTGTTCATGACCCACAGAAGGGTCACAGTCTGCGGGAGAAGCTGGCAGAGATGGAGACGTTTCGAGACATCCTGTGCAGACAGGTGGACACCCTGCAGAAGTACTTCGACGGCTGCGCTGATGCCGTGAACAAAGACGAGCTCCAGAGAGACAAGAGTGAGTAGATGGAGTGTGTTCTGGTGGGTGTATGTGGGAGAGATGAGGATATAGAATATGCTGACAGACATGTTTAGACAACGCTGAACCTTATTCCGCCTGCAGCGATGTCCAGATCGCTCTCGCTCGCTCTGGATGCATCTGTTGTTACAGCACAAGGGCCTGTTGATTCACACGAATGATCAACTGCCTCTTTTGTTCGTCCCAGTCCTCTCTCACTGTGTTGTGTACTACAGTATGTGTCAGCTCTCAGTATGCGAGTGGGCTGATCTGAGCACCACCAACCACAGGGCCATGAGTTCACACTGACTCGGTGTGTGTGTTTTCTCTGCTCAGTCGTGGAGGACGATGAAGATGGTTTCCCTACCACTCGCTCCGATGGAGAATTCCTGCATAACAACAATGGCAGCAAGGAGAAATGTGAGTGTTTTTACTGGTTTCTGCATGTGGGAAACTTCAGCAGGTTTTTCACGCTCAATGAATTCTCTCTGATTCAGCTCGAGGAGACAGTACTGGGGCGCCACTGACATTATGAGCAGTTTGTCCACTTAATTTACTCCAGTGATCCAGTCATTTAAGCCTGCTGTAATGAATTGGGTGGAATCTATAACATAAAGTCAGCACGTCTGCAGTGGAGCTGTGTTTGAGATGGTTTCATTGAGTTGTGCATTTCTGCATTATTATTATTATTATTTTTAGAGGATATGTTATGGCTGAATTGAATGTGGTCATCAAACCACTTCTGTTTTTTTTTTTGTTTTTTTTTTATAATAAAACAAAGAGCGTCAGATGTTTTGCACAGTGTCCAAACTAAACATGACAAGTTTTTTGTCTTTATTAATTAATTGCACAAATTAATTTGAGAGAGAGAGGTTTTTTTAAGGATTAATGATTGATCATGCATGTAATATACATATAATTCATTAAGAATTAAATATATGTTTTAATATACATAACTCAAGCAGCTGCTGGTTGGAATAAATGCCCAGAAAACACATAGAACAGATTTGATTTATGACTCGATGTTTTATTGCGTTATGCCTGCTTTGGAGTCTGTGTAACACTGTCTGGCAAATAAATGCCTTGGCGTTTCAGAGTGTGACTGGGTTTGTTCTCTCTCTTCATCAGTATTCCAGTGTTTGAGTCATAAAGGCATTAATGGGATAGATTTTAAAGGAGAGGCCATCACATTCAAGGCGACCACGGCGGGGATCTTGGCTACGCTTTCTCACTGCATCGACCTGATGGTGAAGAGAGAGGACAGCTGGCAGAAGAGACTGGATAAGGTACGAAGCTCGGGCGTCTGGAGCTGGTCCTTGAGCTGATCAGATCAGAAGAGAGATGCTGTTTCTGTAATTCAGGGCTCTGTTAGCAGGCCGCTGCTTGTGTCTCCGAATAAGAGAAACATTTCCCTGACTGTGAAAACACATTTATTGTAGTGTGAAGCTAAAAAAATACCCACAGTTAAGTTATGTGTGAACGGGATCTGGTGTCAAATTATGGTGCATCTGCCATGGCAATTCATAGCTAAAGTAGTTTTGGCAGAAATATTTTGCATTGATGCTATATGTGAGCGAATATGATACATTAGTAGGCCGAGCAAAGGCCTTCCATGACTACTACTTTATACTAATCAACTAGTCACCCAGAGCAGAAGACAACTGTTCAGTTTCAACTTCTTGTATTGTCAAATACATTTGGTTTTTTACTTGTTTTCATGCAAAAATAATGTCTCACACTGACAATTTATGTATGTTTTGTTAAGTCATTAACAAGTGATTAGTTAATGATGAACTAATCTTTTACAAAACATAACTATGTGTTCATAAATGATGGAAGAAATGCAACTATAAATATTGGATGAAAATGTAAACAAAAACAAGAATTTCAATAATTTTAAACTTTTTATAGATATATAAAAAATGACAAAAAAAACATAATTACTAAAAATAAAAATATTAAAAATAAAAATATTAATAAATACTGTATAAATAATATATAACAAAATTTTAAAAACGTAAAAATCAAACTAAAAAGTTTGAATATAAAAAAGATAATTCAAAATAACTAATGTCATCCTCTATAAATAATAGACAAATTAGAAAAAACTATAGAAAAGTGGTATAAGATGTCTTCTGTCAAATTCTGAGACAATCAGAAGGATTTACATGACACAAGTGTGACAGGACTATTAGAATTTTTCATAAATTTGAGCTAAACACAAAAAAATTTTCACACGTGCATTTAGCTCTACTGTTGTAGCTGTATAGTAGTTATAGTGAAATAGTATTTTATTTAAATCACTATACTTCCAGTGCAGATATTGCAAATTCTGCTTGTGCTGCTCATTGCTTGATAAAAATCGTATCAGAGAGTTTAAGAGATGGAAGCCATGCTCATAAACATAGACAGCTGTGAATAACTGCTTCACCAGAGAAGTTCCTCCAGCAGTTTTAATGAATGTGTAGCGTGTGATACAGAGGTGGAGCTCAATCCGTCTGCCGATGTGTCGCAGTCAGCAGCATTCAGCACAATACTGACACATACAATCAGAGCCAGAACACAGGCGTTTTGCTTGTGTCTGAACAATGGAGCGCTTCAGAACAGTCCTGCACCGACACGGTCTCTTGCTCAGCCCAGATCACACCGAGACAAGATCTACTCATGCCAAGACATTAAACATCACGGCAGCAGAGTGTTTAGTCAGCTAAAGCCGGTCTCCCTCTCTTGCTTTTTACAGGAGATGGAGAAGAGGAGGAGGGTGGAGGAGGCGTATAAATCAGCCCTGTCCGAGCTGAAGAAGAAGTCTCATTTTGGAGGGCCTGATTACGAGGTGGGTTCGGTTTACCCAGACGAGTTCTGTGAAGTAGGCAGAGCTGTAAAGTGTATGGAGATGTTCATCTTTTTTCTGTCCATCAGGAGGGCCCGAACAGCCTGATCAATGAAGATGAGTTTTTTGACGCTGTGGAGGCCGCTCTGGACCGACAGGACAAAATAGAAGAACAGGTGAGTAAATACATGTATTTAAAATCTTACATGGGATAACAGAAGTCTTAATTATGATTTTAAGAGGCCTTTAATTTGAGAGTGGAAAAAATAATCATGCTACCCTCAAATGTGGTTGTTATAACGTCATAATGCTGTGCGTTTTTTGTCAGCTGAACACCTAATATGTAAAATATTTACAGTTTACCAACACATAAACATGTTCGTAGTTTTCTGATGATGTTAAATACTCACATGAAGAAAATGGATAAATTGTCATTTTCTTTAAGGTTAGAATTTTGATGTTTTTAAATTAAATATTAATAATATAAATAAATCTAAATAATTAAAATTGTATTTAACTTATTTAAAAAAATATATAATTTACTACTGTTGTAAAAAAAAAAATATATATATATATATATATATATATATATATATAACCTGCTAATATTTATGTTTTAAAATCTTCACTTTCAAACAT
>JAUMHE010010620.1:0-18920 GCA_032359235.1 Enteromius mattozi | reverse complement strand
CTATACATTCATTTTATGATTTGATAAATGCGTCTTCTGCAAGTCAAAACGTGGTGCTATTGAATGTTCTGCAGGCTTATTTAAAGCTTGTTTTAATTATAAGTCCCACACTAAACACTGGATGTTACACTAAACTCACCTTTACTCTGTGGCCCCTAGTTTGGGACATCGATCAGTGATGGAATTTGTGTGTATTAAGTTTGTACTTTTATTGTGTTCGTTCATGTAATTTTGTAATTTTTTAGATATGTAAAGCACTTTGGTCAGCAGTGTTGTTTTTAAATGTGCTATAGAAATAAATGTTGATTTGATTTGATTATTTAATACATTCAATACATAGGTTTTGCTAATATCACACAATAATCTTTTTATTGCCTTTCTTTTAGAGTGTTATTGTATCAGCAAAGTCCAGTATCGACTGACCTATAATCAATATGTATTGATATATTAAGATATACAGTATGCATTTATATATTAGCATTAGAATACATTTAAATGCATTAGTATATACCTTTTTGTATTTGAATGCATGTCTCAGCCTTTTTATAATGCTTGTACAGATATTGAAAGGTTTTAAAAACTCTGCAGATGAGATGCATTAACCTCATGTTTTGATGCCATGAGTAAAAGCATCTGCTAAATGCATAAATGTAAATTTAATGTGTGTTTTCAGCTTTTTAAAAATGTAACGCACATATATATATATATATATATATATATAAAACAATAAAAGCAGTTTATAGTCTATTATCTTAATGCATCGTCAGTCTTGAATAGAATTCATCAGTGCACTCTATTATAAGGAAAATAAACCAATAACACATTTTACCATCCAATCAAAAGCCAATTAAGATAATCCAGTGCTGTCTTACATTATTATTCAGTTTCACTCTGAAATGCATTGTCATTGAAGTGTGAAGATAAGTTTTATTTATTTCTTTTCATTAATTCATGTATGTTTCTGTAGTCTCAGTGTGAGAAGAGCAGGATACAGAGGAGCAGTTCAGTGCCTTCAGGAGACATCTACTCCAGCGTGGGCTCTTACCGATTTGCTGAGAAGGTGAGCTCATTCTTCTCATCATGATCGTCCGTAGACCTCTTCTCGTATCCCTGTGGTGATCTGTTTTTCGGTCTTGGTCTCTTTGGGGTTTTTTCCTCCTGATGAAGCTGCATTTCTCTCTTGTTCCTCACCCTTGTAGCCCCCCTCTCGTCCTCCCTCTCCCTCATCTTCTGCTGTAGCCTTTACTCCTTCACTCCTTGAGCACAGATTCAGTGCTGAGGTAACAGCGCCCTCTAGCACACTCATGTTATGACCTCACATCTCTAATGCATTCACAAACATTGCACCTATATACATGCATAATGGCTGTTTCAAACCCTAATGAGCTGCCTACTTAGTTAGCAGGGCTTTCTGTGCATCAATCCAAACGTTTTAATGTGTCTTGCATGAAAAGATGCCAAGAAACATTTTTACTCAGAAAGTACATCCCAGAAAAATAATACTACTTTTTATCAAATATCAATTTGAATGATTTTATATAATTTTGTACATACTTATTTGTTGTTTTGTTTGTGTGTAAAATAATATTGTTAAATTATTGCACACAATTGATTGAAGTATTGTAATTGAGATATTTTTAATCTTATTTTGGTCATCATTAAAAAGTTCATAAAAGGGTCTTATATTTGATTTTTTTAAAATTAAATGTAATAAAAATTTTAATATTTTCAGATTTTCAAAAACATCAAGCGTGTTATGTTAAATAAAATAATAAATGAACAATACACCTTTAATATAAGCTGCATTTTTGGGCATTGTTTTAATGTGGGTGCTAATGCCCAAAACTGCTGTCCATTAGATTTGAAAACAGCCAGTCATTTTATTGGCAGGTTTGTGTGGTGGACAAACACATACGGTTTAAACAGCACATTAAAACCACACAGTCTGCCCTGGTATCACCGTTTTGTGTTTGCCTTTTAAATTTGTAGCTAATAATGCTTATTATTGCTTTTTAATATGGTAATTTGCATGTTTAATACCTCCTAGAAATTCTACTTCAAGTCACCTTGAAATTAAAGTGCAGCTAATTTGCTTTAATTTCTGGTTTTATTATTTATTCATCTGTATGTGTTTGTACTATGTCAATAAAGCACTAATTAAATGGCCTTAAAGAAATAATTGTTGTTTTAGGCTGCTTTGAATGCATCCGTTCTAAAACCAGTAGTTTAATGCTGATAAATAAACTAAAGTTTAGAGAGCAATATTGAAATGCCTGTTCGCTTTGAGATATGTGGCAGTTCTCTGGAGGAAGAGCTTGACCTCAGATAATTGTGTGCTGGTGGTTTTAGGAGGGGACTAGTTTTAGTTTTGTTTTTCGTTCAGAAATACAGAAGTAGCTCACGTTACAGAAGAGCTGTGGTTTATGAAAGCCGTTTTATGTTAGTATTGTGCAGTTCTCACTTTCAGTGTTCTAGATCTCATGACCTCTGACCTTCTTGTTCTGCTGTGTTTTGGACAGGTGGAGGAGATGGTTCAGAATCACATGACCTACTCGCTGCAGGACGTGGGTGGAGACGCTAACTGGCAGCTGGTGGTGGAAGAGGGAGAGATGAAGGTGAGGTGCATCTACTGTCATATACGTTAGTTTGATCTAATGTGTGTGCTTTAGTAAACAGATTGACTGTGTTTTTGTGTCTCAGGTGTACCGGCGCGAGGTGGAGGAGAACGGGATCGTTCTGGACCCTCTGAAAGCCACACACTCTGTCAAGGGGGTCACAGGTCACGAGGTCTGCCACTACTTCTGGGATACAGATGTCCGTAACGACTGGGAGAGTGAGTATATATACACGTAAAGCTTTTTTTTTTTTTTCTGAGATCCACTTATAATTGCATAAACATGATCAGTACTGAGTCAGCTTATTAATCACTTAAAAAGAATTTTAAGAATCTCTGTTCTTATGTTTTGCCTTTTTAAATATACAATCTAAAAAGCATGTATCATCATATTAATATTAATCATATTAGGTCGGAAAGATTTTTGTTTTTGTTTATTCTGCTTATCATGGTTGCATTTATTTAATCAAAACAATAGTAGAATTTTTTTATGATGGTACATGTCTAAATATAATCTAATAAAGCTATGATATCATTAATAATGGAGCACATTCAATGCCTGTTAAGGCACCATATACTCTTACCATGCTTTTACATGCTTTAATACAGTGACTTACCAGAACACTTTCACTGACTGCATAATTCAGCCGTATCTCCTAATGATCACTGGCGCAATCGATAGTGGTGCATCATGGGTAGAATTACTCATCATTGTCTAGTACCTCTGTGTGAGTCCTCGCTTGACTCTTGTTTTTGTCTCTGTCTCCAGCTACTGTGGAAAACTTCAACATCGTGGAGACGCTGTCTGATAACGCCATCATCATCTACCAGACTCACAAGGTGAGAGGAGTGCAGGCTTTCCCCAAGGCACTTCTTCTGAGTGATTGGATTGATTCTGACAGTGTTTTGTGGTTTGGTTCGTGTAGAGAGTGTGGCCTGCGTCCCAGAGAGATGTCCTGTACCTGTCTGCCATTCGGAAGATTATAGCCAACAACGAGAACGATCCAGACACATGGCTCGTCTGCAACTTCTCAGTCGAGCACGAGAATGCCCAGGTGAGTTTGGTCTCCATGGCAACTGCTGAGTCAGTCTGCATCAGCAGCAGTGTAACGAGTTCAGTGCAGCATTTAATGCATTCATGGCTTTTGAGGATTTGTGTATATATATTTATGGCTCACTGTGTTGTTGTTGTTTTTATCCTCATGTAGACAAACAACAGATGCGTTCGTGCTAAAATCAACATTGCGATGATATGCCAGACACTGGTCAGTCCACCAGAGGGAGACAAAGAGATCAGCAGAGACAACATCCTGTGCAAAATCACATACGTGGCCAACGGTTAGAGGAATCCCTCTCACCTATAATCTTTATAAAATAGCTGTTAAATTACCTAAGTAAGATGAGTATTAATATTTAATGTGTGAATGTATAACAAAGTTTGTTGTTGTTGTTGCAGTGAATCCTGGCGGCTGGGCCCCTGCGTCTGTCCTGAGGGCCGTTGCGAAGAGAGAATATCCCAAATTCCTCAAGCGCTTCACTTCCTATGTCCAGGAGAAGACTGCTGGAAAGCCCATCCTCTTCTGAGCACCAGGTACACCAGACTACATCTGATGACTTTACACGCCAGCGGTGACACCTATAGTGAAGAAGATAGAGTCACACTTTTTTAACTTCACGCTGTCTTTAAAAACACATTTATTATTTTGGGTTATATAAGTATTATTATTAAAAATAATATTAGTATACTATTTGTGTTATTTTAAACAATATATATTTTTGTTTTATATTTAATGATTTATTATTATTGTTAGCGCAGTTATTTTTTATTTTTATGTATTTTATTAGTTATATTTTTAGTAAAATATAATATACTATTATTATTATATCATATAATATTTATAATTTATATATTATTTTTAGTCGAATATAAGTAAATATTATATTCTGAACATACTAAATAAATATTACTATTAGTAGTACTATTAAAAAGGTTAATGATTATTTTATTATTATTGCTGGTCTTGTAATTATGTATTTTATTTGTCATTTTATTATTTGTTTAATGTTGTTGTTGTAATGTATTTTATTAGTTATGTATTTAATAATTTATTATTTTTATTATTACTACTGCTAGTTATTATTCTTAAAAATGGTAGTTATTATTTTTACTATTATTAATCTTATTGCATTTTTTTATATATATTACTGAGTTTTTATTAAATATTTAATATAATTTATATAACTACTGCTACTATTATTGTTTTTTATTATCTTTTTATTTTTATTGTTTTATTTTTACGTTTTATTATTTTACATTTATTATTATTATTTTACATTTTATCTATAAAAATATTATTGTTATTATTAACTATTTTGTTGTTTATTATATATTTAATAATACATTATCATTATTAATGGTTTTATTGTTGCTATCATTATTTAGTTTTAAATATTTTTTTTTTAATTTGTAATATTAGCTGTGGTATTATTATTATTATTATTATTATTATTATTATTATTATTTATTTTTATTGTATTGTGTTTTTATTTTATTAATTTTTTTATGAAATTCACTATTATTCACTGTTGTTTGCAGTTCCCCAGTTCTGCCGTGGGTGTGCCGAGCTCCTCTAGTTCCCGCACACTCCTCTAGCGCCTCAGAAGACTCCTCGCGTCCTTCTCCAGACTGTTCTGAATCCCGCTGCCACAGGAAGCCCAGCGGCGGCCATCGCTAGACGCTTGATGCCGTTCTGTAGACGCCACACTAGCTCACACAGACAGAGGACTAGAGACGCCAAACGCCAATGTCTGTCCCACCTTTTCTGGCAGAGATCTATATTGATATGAATATATATGTACGTATGTAAGTAAGTGAGATGGCAAGTTTATATATAACGGAGAGTTTTGAAGCTGAACACATGAGACCGACTCTGTTTTAGTCTTTGTTTTTTTTTTTTTCGTTTTGAACAAACATTTCAGCTTTGCTTTCACTGTCCTCGTGTAATTGTTATTTGGGGAAATCAAAGGCATGTTTGTGAGTGAACTCTATGAACCTGCCTTTCGTCTGGACGTTGGCCGTCTCTTTTATGAAGCGCAGGATGTGCCGCTGACGAAGAGACGCTTCAGTTCTTTCTTGATTTAGTTCTATCCGTGTCTCAGCAGCTGATATACCGTAGCACAATTCCAGATCGATCGTAACCGGCAGAAATTTTTAATACGTCAGCGCGCAGATTATTTGTATATAATTTCATTATTGCTTCAGATCGTCAGTCGATGCTTTTACCTGACTAATCCGACTCCATATGCCTTAATGTGAGAGTGTGTGTGTGTGTGAGAGACTGAGAGGTGTGTACTGACTCAAACATTTCTAGAAAAGTGCCTCATTATTGATCTTGCTGATCGTACCGCCCATGTCCGTTATATCCTAACTACAGCCACAAACCACCCTGGCATCCTGTAGTGTTTATACAAAGATCATTTCATAATGATTTCTTACCTCTAGTTATTATTTAAACGTGATTTTGCAATCAGACTGAGTCGTCAGAAGAGCATCCTCTTATTGGAGGAGCCCTGACGCCAATTAAATTTACTGTCCAATAGGGAGATGCGGTTCAAATTTGGGGCATAGGTGATACATAGTTGTAGATCAGGTAGAATTAGTTACATTTATTTATTGTCTCTTGATTAAATTTATTCTTCTAAAGAGGAAAAGTAAATCTCAAGCATTAGTAAACAATCTTAAAAGGCACAAACTGGCAAAATATGTTCTCACTTAGTATTTTTGTCTCATTTCCCAGTAAAATGTCTACAAATTCTTGAATAAAGGTAAATTTACTTGAGAAGCAATTAAGATATAAGTTGTTTTCTTAAAGAATTATACTCAAATCAAGAGTCAGTGGGGTATATAAAAAATGTTTTCCTTTAAGTTTTTTTTTTTTTTTTTTCTTTACCCACTGACTTGATTTTTCTTTTTTTTTTTTAAACATAACCCAATTAATTCTTTATGCATTTACTGTAAAAATTGTTTGTAGTTATTTTGCATCTACAGTAAATTAAATAACTTAAAACATTAAGTCTAAAAAAATATATAAATATTATTTCATGCAGTTCTTTTTGTTTCCCCTTCAAATTAAATATTATTAGCCCACTTACTGATATTTTTCTTGATTTAAGGGTGATTTCACTTCATTTTGATCTGTTTTTCAGAAAAAGTTTGCATTTTGCATCTACAGTATAAAATAAAATTTCTTAAGATGTTAGATATCAGCCTTGTTTTCTGGAAAAAGTAAATCAAAAATATTTTCATTCTTAAAAAAAGGAAAACAAATCTCAGTGGGCTTTGAAATTTGAAAAGCTTTTCCCTTTGAAATATATGTTTTAGCCCACTGCTAAATATTAGTATTTTAATTCACTTAATTTACATAAATTTTTCAGAAAATGTTTGCATATATTTTGCACCAACAGTAAGCAAAATGACTTGATCAAATTAGTTTATGGTTAAAACAAAAAAATACATGTCAGTGGGATAAAAAAAACAGTTTTCCCTTTGAATTAAATTTGTTTTCATGTATTTTCTGACATATTTTAAGCATATTTTCACTCAATGTAGATAAATATTTCACAAAATGTTTGCCTTTTTTGTAATTTAAGCCGAGTTCAGAATTTTTAGATATTAATACTGGAAAACGAGACAAAAAAACTGAGCAAGAAAATATTAGTTTTTTGCAACACAACAGAGCTTTTACATTTTTTGCTAAACATTTTCATTGGTCAAACTGTTTCTGTGATAGACTGTTGAAGACACCGCAGAGAACGAGAAGAGCAGGCACACGACAACATCC
Source organism: Enteromius mattozi (assembly GCA_032359235.1). NCBI lineage: Eukaryota > Metazoa > Chordata > Actinopteri > Cypriniformes > Cyprinidae > Enteromius > Enteromius mattozi. Next base: position 11,465 of record JAUMHE010010620.1, on the reverse strand, counting down.
GAGTGTTTACGACTCCTGAAACGCCTCTCTCGTACAACTTAAACATTCCAGACACTCGCTGAAGCCGAATGTACGAATCCACCGGAGTTAAGCCGTAAAGCTGAATGTGTTACACCTGCTTTCCCCAGCCAGGTGAGCGTTTATCGGTGGAAACAGCCAATCAGGAGAGGTGTTCTGCTCGTGTGTGTGTGGCCGTCTGATACAGTCTAGTGTGTTATTAGTTGCATTTGCACTGAATGTAATGTCGTTGGGGTTCAGATGTTTCGTGTACATAATAACGTCACACTAAAGGTGTCAGGATGAACTTGTACTGTGAATAGAGGGCGGCACCGTGGCCCTGTGTAGAGAGGAATAAAATGATTGACATCTTTCTGCACCTCTGACTCTTGTGTCATTCGTTCTTTGTGTAATCTATGCTTGTTTGTGTCCATATTCTGCTTTAAAGCAACCTCAGTATTTGTTTCAGACATTGTTTAAAGTGTATATTTCCGATTTTACAAATACATTTGCTAATTTGTAATACTTAAAGTCTTCATTTGTTGTTAAACATAGGTCAGTCTTTTATTTACTACTTTGCCACTAACCAATGAAATGTGCAGTGGGTGGAGCGATATGTATAGCCCCGCCCCATTCTGCAGGCATACTTGAATTTAACTGCAGATTTTAAAGTTGTCATGGCATGAAAAATCCAATTTTTCTTAGTTTTTTTCTCTCTCTCTCTGTCTTTTTACCTTAAGAACATTCAGCCCTGGCAAGCCACCCAATAAAAACTGATCATTTCAAAATAAGTGTTAATAGGTTTTTTTGCAAAACAAAAAAACCTCAGATATGTAAGGAAAAAAGCTATTTAAATTAATACATAAAATAGTAATACTATGCATAAATAATCTAGGGCTTTAAAATTTTGATTTTATTTTAGCTATTTTATTAATGTTAAATGACAAACCAGTACTACATTTAAAGAAAGTATGTCTAAATTTATAGGCAACTCTTGTAAAAAATAAATAAATAAAAATCCTACACAGAATGGTAATAATACTCTGTTCATGTTTATTTGTACAGTTTAATTCTTTTAAAACAGTTAATTAACAAAAATACTGTGATAATTTAAAAATATGCTCATCTGATCAGTGGTTTAGCAAGAAGCAAGCGAGTTTAAAAGACACAGATATGGCTTCATCAGCACTTTCTTCGGTCAGAGAGTGAACAGATTTGCTTTTAAGAAAAACTGAAGCACTTTGCAGTAATGAATTCATACAGAAGCAACGATCAGACCCATTTCTTCAGCTGCACACATAATATAAATAGTGCAAACATCCATATTCACAAATTCAGATTCATAAACTCAAATCACTTATTAAAGCAAAGTAGCACCTCGTTTATAAGGTCCGTCAGTGGAGTTTGTCACAGTGAGTTTGGCGTGATCAATTAAATACATTCGTTCAGAAGCTCCAAATTGCAAAATCCCATCAAACTCTGAGATCACGTTTTAAGCTAGAAATTTTCACCTTCGTGCAAAAAGTCTGTTCACGTCCCATTTTCTTTACTATCAAGCAATATTACTTTGACTTGTTTTGACTTCAGTTTGTACCAGGTTTTGACAAATCTTCAGCAAGTAACGATTTTGGCTTTTAGTGCAACACAGAAATGAGCAGCGATCGAGTCACAGCAGCAGCTTCTCGCTCATTTACTCGTGTACAAAAATGAGGCACAACTTAAGGTCAAGCATTAGTATTTCCCAGCTGCTTCACAGAAGAGAACTCCTCCAGACACCCTGAGATTATCCACTTCCCAGAGTCCTCTGTGCTTCAGGAAGATTCATCCGGCTGCGGTTCAGTCTCTCGAAGACTGACTTTTGACCTGTTAGAGTAAAAACATGTTAACTATATTAATAAATACATTTATTCTATAACGTGTACACTAAGCATTTAGGATATATATGAATAGAAATTGAATAAAATTGGTAATATTAGGTCATTGCAAATCCATGTAAAATCATTTAATATAAGTATTTTTTAAATACAAATATTAATAAATTGTCAATTATAACTGTATTCATGTAATAAACAATATTTACAGTATCTAAAGTAATTCTACATACAGCATATTTTTAATCCACAATTAGTCAATTTTAGGAAACATTTATGGTCACACAAATGTAGAATATAAAAACAGAATTAAAAGCCATTTGTGTTTATAGAAAGGAAGGATTTTTGTATGGTTGCAGGTGTGTGCTGTACCTGTTGTGAGTCATGTGACTCTTGACGAGGTGTCCGGCTGAGAGAGCGGCCATCAGAGAGAGCTCTCCGGCCAGAACCGTGCCACACACGAGCCTCGCCAGCGTCCGAGAGTTCTCACCGGGACACTGATCACTGGAGCCGTGAACGCCCAGCATCTGACCGACACAGAGCACAGCGGTTAGCTCATCACTGCCTTACTGACGCTCCTGAGAGAGTGTGTGTGTGTTACCTGTAAACAGGCGTGTTGTGCGGGCAGCCCGGTTCCTCCTCCCACAGTTCCCAGCTCTAACGAGGGCATGGTGCAGGACACATACAGATCCTCTCCATCCGTACCGACACACTCCATCAGAGTGATGCAGTTACTGCTGCTCACCGTCTGCGCAGGGTCCTATTTATATCAATATCCCAAAATACATTGCATTGGTCAAAATGATACATTTTTCTTTTATGTCAAAAATCATTATATTAAGCAATATGTGTATTTTGTAAATGTCCTACTGCAAATATATCAAAAAATAATTTTCTATTAGTAATATGCGTGGCTAAGAACTTCATATGGACAACGTTAAATGCAACTTTCTCAGTATTTTATTTATTTTTATTTTTTTGCGCCCTCAGATTCCATTTTTTCCTAATAGTTGCATCTCAGCCAGATATAATCCTGTCCTAACCGTACATTAATGCAACGATTATTTATTCAGTATAAATCTCAATTTTAAAAAACTGACCCTTATGGCTGATTTTGTGATCCAGGGACACATATTATTTATAATATAAATACATTTACACATTAAAAAATGTATAGTACATTTAAAGTTATATTATTTAAATTAAACAATTTTTGGATAATGTTGATGTTTTTTTCCCCTTATTAATTTTAGTTTATTTAGTTTTAGCTGTTTTAGTACTTAAATCAGAAACATTTATATAAGGTTCAATAAGGATTTTTGTTTATATATTTTAATTCAGCTAACACTTTATTTAAAGTAACAAGTTATTATATATTATATTATTATATATTAGTCATTATTGTACTCAAAACTTAAAGTTAAGACCAAATAACATTGCACAGGACTTAATTTTATCCATGGCATAATGAGTTTGTGAATTATAAGATAAAGTACATAACACTAGATACATTCAAATATTATAATTTTTATAGTTCTTTTTTCTTTAGAATAAGAATAGGATCAGTCATGTGTGTTTTAATGTTATATGAGCAGCTGTAGGTCTTTCACACCTGTCCGCAGGCGATGTAAATGGCCGTCACGATGTTTGCTGCATGAGCGTTGAAGCCCCCGATGCTTCCAGCCATCGCTGAACCCACCAGATTCTTACTGATGTTGAGCTCCACCAGAGCCGCTGTGCTGCTCTTCAACACCTGAAACACAATCAAGTTTAGATTTCCATTTCCATAGTGGACTGAGAAGAATATATATGTACACTTTAACAAAAAACATCCAGAGATTTGTGGCTTTCTGTCGCCCCCTAGAGGAACAGCAGCGAACTGAGACGTTAACCCGGTCTGACCTCTCTGACGACTCGAGCTGGTATGACTGCTTCACACACGGTGGACTTCCCCCTGCCGTGGATCCAGTTGACAGCAGCTGGTTTTTTATCGGTGCAGTAGTTCCCGCTGACGGCTAGCAGACGCATGTCAGGATAGCGCTCCTGAAGTCTGCTCAGAGCCTGTTCTGTTCCCTACACAGAGCCAAAAACACAACCACTGTACCTCCAAACCTCACACAAACATAACAACTATCACTATTGTTTCCATGTCATAATCAAACAATAAAATAAATGAAGTTTATCTGCAAGAACTCATAACTTTTGGGAAAATCTTATGTTTTTTATTATATTATGTTTTAATTGCGTTTTATTGTATTAGTTGTCTATTTTTTGTTATTTTTTAATAACCCAACTGCAGTTTGACTGAGAGTAATTGTAATGTAGAATAAAAAAAACATGATTTTGAGAATTTTTAAAAACAGTTTTTCAAATTGAACTCTTCAAATATAAATACAGAATATTTAAATTGTATTTACTATTTTAAACTATTATTTATTACTAATTATTATTCACTACTACTATGATTATAGTGCTATAATTATTATTTTTGTTTACATAATGAGTGTGTGTACTGTCTTTATATATTATGTATATATAAATACACACATACAGTATATATTTTGAAAATATTTACATGTATATACATTTATATATTTATATTATTATATTATATATAAATATACCTAATATACAAACATAGCATTTTTCATATATATATATATATATATATATATATATATATAAATACACAGTACACACTCACTGCCCTCTTACTGGCAAAGGTATGTATTTTAGTGTAATTGAGCATTTAAAATAGAGCAAGGACATCTATTAAAGTCAGTACTGAAGTAAAGGTCAGCTGCTCTGTGACCCATAAATCTGCTGTAATACGAGAGACGCTGGAGCTGTGGTTCATCACACACACCTTCGACAGCATGTTCATGCCCATGGCGTCTCCGGTCTGAGACTGTAAGCGGATGTACAGGTTCCTCCCGGCCAAACTGACCTGCAGCCGGTCCAGACGAGCAAACCTGAGATACACACAGAGCTATTGAGAGCTGAAGTTATCCTGAGCGCTGAAGTTATCCCACAGCAGAGCTAAACAGAGATTATTCTGTATGTGACCTCTGCCCTCTGACCTGCTGGTGTGATCGAAGGCCTGTTTAATAGCACTGAAGCCCTCTGGACTCTCCAGCCAGCCCTTGACCTCCGCCGCTCGACACGCCGACGGCATCTGAACCACCGGCCCTCGAGTCATTCCATCCGCCAGAACACGACTGCTCACGCCACCTGACAACTACAGACCCCAGAGACACAGCGCTTAGTGATGAGACACGCAGCACTGACAGGAACAAACCCAATCCATGACTGCGCTAAAGAAAATACAAAAACTATGGTTGTGTCAACAAAAGAAAGACAGGAAAAACAACAATAGAATTCATTTGAAAAATAATCAGATACACAATGAAAAAAAATAAAAATAAATCAATAGCAAATGAATAAACATCAAAAACAAAAATGAAGAATAAACTAATTAATAAACAACAGAAATCAAAGAACAGAAGAATGAATGAATCAACAAAAAGTAAACATTTAGACAGAATGAACTGAAGATCAAACAAAGAAAAAGAACAAATCCAAAATAAAAGACACTTGATGTGGAAAATGAAATGAACAATGGGAAAAAATAATCAAAAAAAATGAAAGAAAGTTTCAAATTACAAAGAAACAAATTAAAACATAAATATAAAAAAAGAATGAGCACACAAACTAATTAATTAACAACAGAAATTAAAGCAAAGAAAAAGTAAACAAAAGGGAAAAAGAACAAGTGAACGAATAAAAAACAGAAACAGTGAACAATAATAATTCAAGCGAAAACATCAAAAGTAAAGGATTTAAAAAAAAACAAAAAACGAATGTACAAAAGTAAATAAAAACTGAAAAAGATCAACAAAAGAAAGATGATTAACAACAAATAAATATACGAAAAGAATATCATGAAAAGAAACAAATGGAAGAACAAACTAATTAATTAATATACACCAGATACCAAAACGAATAAATCCTGAACTAATTCATAAACAACATAAAGATAAACAAATGAACAAAATAATCAATTCTCAGCCAAAAGTGAAGGAAATAAAGCTGAAAGAATGAAGAAAAGAACAAATAAACAAAATGAACGAGCAAAAGAAAGAACAGAAATAGTAGTAGAATATCATTCTTTAGTTTTTTTCCTCCATTTGCTCATATATTTACTTTTTTTTAATGTAAAAAACTCATGACTCACTGTGATGGCTCTGCATCCTCGGTTAGTGCTGGCTACTAAACAGCCTTCTGTCGTTGCCATGGGTACGTGGAATTCTTTACCGTCCAATAAGAGTGGTCCGGCCACGCCCACCGGCACAGGTACATAGCCAATCACGTTCTCACAGTTAGTGCCAATCACCTGGAGAAATGAGGAAACGTTATTTAAACATCCAATCAGCTGTGACGTCATCACACACATGACCCTGGACCCTCTAGAGCAGCACCTTGGAGTAGTCGTAGTGTTTGTAGGGCAGGTGCTCCAGCGCAGACCTGTCCGGGAGTTTGGTGGACAGCATTTCTCTGCGTATGGCCACGCCTCTCTCTGGACTCTCCATCACTGCTTCCAGACGGTATCCCAGAATGCCTCTGCACTCCACTAATGATATCACCTCAGCGTTAGTCAGGCAACGAGCTCCTCTCTGAAAGAAAAGAGAGAGATCACATACGGCACATGAAGTCTGGTTAATTACTTCAAGGTCTTTAAGAATCACAAGACACACAAAAAAGAAACAAAACAAAAATAAATCATCAAAAGACAGAAAACGGAAGAAAAGAAATTAATGCAAGAACAAATAAATGAACAAACATCAGAAACAAATAAATTCATTCAAAGAAAAAAATAACAAGTGAACAAACAACAGTGAAAAGCTGAAATAATAAACAAATTAAAAAAATAAGTAAAAGAATTAATGTGCAAAAAAAACCAGAATAAATCACCAAAAAAGATGAAAATTAAACATCAGAAAACAAAACATACTAACAAAATAAGGAAAAAACAAGTGAACAAGTAACAGAAATAAATAAAATAGTGAAAAATAGATCAAATAACGAAGCAAAGAAATAACAAATTAAAGAAAGTTAAACAAAAAATGATCATCCCAAGAAAAATGATGAAAAACTTAAATGTAAGGAGTCAAAAAACAAACACTGAAAGAAAATGAACAAGTGTAGAATAGAAAGAGGTAAAATGAAGCAAAAGAAGATTTAAGATCAGTTAACATGCATGTGACAATTACTTTAGGGTCTTTAAGAATCCTCAGACATTCATCGACAGGGCGGCGCTGCTGGGACTCAAGCTTGTCAGTTTTCTCCTCCTCACGATCTCCATCTGACAGATCGGGCAACTCTCGTTCAGTTTTATTCGTAGGGACCCCCATCAGGGCTTTGGGTGGAGCCGAATCACTCTGACAGCACTCCTCTCCTCCTCTCCTATTGGTCAGGGAGCCGTTGGGCGTGGCCACATGGGACTTAATCGACAGGGAGGATTCTGTTTCGGCCTGCTCGAAAAACACGTACTTGGCCGCCAATAACAGCGCGAGAGAGAGCGTGATGACCTGCTCCAGATCCACACTGACAGAGAGAAGGAGATTATTACTAATGACTGAATATATAGAGAGGTTTTCATCCTCAACAGTGTTCCTCTGCTCGTACCTGGACATGGTTCTGTCAGACTCCATGTGCTGGGCGGGCAGAACTACGTCTGAACTGCTCATGTTGTGCGTCGGAGATTCGGTCACGAGTCGACTGCGAGCATGAACCAGCGCCAGACCCAAAGACTGAAACAAAACCAACAGTCAAAAAGAGCTGCATTTAATTAAACATATTGTCATTTTTTTTGCCACTTAAAATAACCTTTTATGTGAATATGTGAAAATGTATATGACTGAAGTGATCACAGCTGAATTTTACTCATACCTTCAGAAATATTACATCATTGTAAGCCTGACGTTTCCAAAACTCACCATGATCATTTTGACTTTCTGAGTGACGGGGTTTGGTTTGTTTCCCTCTTCCTCCTCCAGAACACGAGCGAAATGGCTGAGCTGCCAGATGGGCCGACCCTCACGACTCTCACGGGACAGCTGGACGAGACAGGTGCGAGGGACTGGGGTCAGTGCTCACTCACATCTGGGTTCATATGTTATACAGAACATCTTACAAACAAGCACACTGACCTCTAACACCAGCGACACACAGGCGGGGAAGAAGGTCATGAACACAAAGTAATTGGCCAGAACTGACATGCAGCCGAAACAGCACATGATCTCCAGCTGACGCACACCTGCAATCAGACAGGAAGTAGTTACTGTGAGAGCTGTTTGAAGAAAGATTAAGATCACATTCTTAAGGGTTCCACTGACTTTTAATAAATGACTTTTTCTGTCATTATTAATTACTGAATGAGGATTTTTAGAAGTTATTTTATTGAGACTGAAATTACAAGACTACACAATTTCCCATGACTTCTCCACACCATGCAATCAGATCACTAAATCATCCAGGTTTATGTGCCTATGGTAGAGAATCTTTTTATTTGTCAACTTCTTTGGAGAAAAAAATAGAAAGAGAGAATGCAAAAGAGACAGAATGAGATCTTACCAGACATTGTTCCCACCCCGATGACCAGACACTCCACCACCGCGTCCAGAGTGAACGTGGGACCCAGGATGGCCATGCCTTTAGCGATATTCTCCCTGACCTCCTCCTGTACATTTATATTACATACATGAATTAGTTTTTATTTTTATATTTTAATTTTTTTAGTAATTTTGTTGTTTCTGTCATTTTTATTTCTTCTTTAAATGTCCATATATTTAACTTATTAATATTATTTGAGTACATAAAGTTAAACTAAATGAAGTTAGGAAATAACATTTCTTTTTAAATATTTATTTAGTAAACTATAACCAACCTGATTATAACACAGCAATATCTACTTGGATCCTTTTTTTATATGCATTTTTTTGTTTATTTTCTATATATTTCAGTAATGATGCCAACACACCAATAATTTGCGTAATCTATATTGAAACTGGTTATTTATTTAAATAGACCACTTGAACTGATTTACAGAAATAATTTAATATGACTAAAAATACAACATTTGTACTCTTAAATAAAAAACTAATAAAATTGGGACTCGTCTACATGTATAAAAAAAAATAAAAATAGAAAAAATGCATTATTTATGTTGCTGTTTTATATTTATTGCAGCAAAATCCTATTTTTGTACCTGTGAGTTTGAGCTGAGAGCGAACTTGGCCAGTGTGCAGGCTTTAGACAGATCAATCAACAACAGGAAGAACGGCAGAGCCTCACTGCAGGAATAGACGAGACCGTTTAGAGACAAACTCAAGACACAGAGAGGACATGAATACGAGAGACAGATGAGACTCATACTTCAGTCCTGTGAGCTCTTTGCCCAGAAACTGAACGACCACGGTGCTGAACACAAAGCTGGAGAAGATGGTGAACAGACCAGCGATACCTGGACACAAAACACACAACACTACAATAAATACTTTTTATAACATGAATATGAATGAGAGGCAAAGTTCTACATTTAAATTCAAAACAACATTGAAATTCATGATTCTTATCCTTAACTGTGAACAATTAATCAATGCATTGTTTATTCTAAAGAAAACTATGTAAATGTTTCATCTAGTAGTGTATCTAGTAGTGTACTCATTTAACCATTTAACCCATTAAATATCACATTACAAAAGTAAATAAGCTTCAGAGAAAGAAACTCACCCAGTATGTATTTGGAGCCGAGCTGACGGAGGTTTCTGAACTGGAAGTAGATGTAAATGATGGCTACACATCTCGTAATGGTTAAAATGCTCATGTCGCCGCTAAGAATTTTCTAAAAATGTGCAACAAAAAATATTCTGTGTTAATATTTGTTTTTATGTAATATAAAATATATGTAATATAAAGATCATAATTCCAAGCCATACAGTTTACAGCAAACACTGCAACCTGAGCTAGACTTCAGTAGGTAATAAAAGAGTTCAAACAGGAACCAAGCTATAAACCTTGTGCGCAAATATATAACCCTATGATCTGATCTGTGTACCTCCTGTACTTTGGGACACTGACGGTTCCAGCCACAGATCTGGTCACTGGTAGTGAACGCGTTCATGGACATCAGACACATGTTCACAGCAACCGTTCCCAGGATCACCTCCCACGGATGAGAGGCGACGAACAGGCCATGAAGCCTGAAGAGACGCGACAGCATCATCATGACTTCAGCTGGTCACCTGTCAACAACACACACACACACTGATCAAAACTCATCTCAGCTGGATTAATATAGCAATTTTACTCCTCTTTCCCAATTCTCAACATGTGAAAACCAACAAAATCCTCAAAACATATGTGACAATTTTAATCAAAGTACTTTACAGTATTATTCTAACTACTAATATTATTCAGTAAATCAATAATATACACATTTTTAAATTTTGTTCATATTTTTTTCTTTGCGTTCATCTCAAATTCTTATTTTAGTTAGTAGGCTAATTATTTTGCACTCTTTATAAACAGTTCATGTCGTGTCTTGAGGTCTTAGTTATTTAATTAGACATTGAGCCACAACCAAAGTAAAGTTATGAAAGCTAACGTTAACTAAGTTAAGCTGATTCACTAGCATTAGCATGATCGCATTTATAATAATTTGAGCTGTAATAGTGACCGAGGAGATCATTAACATACCAACATTATCATATTACATTCTTTATAACACATATAAAGAAAACGAAAAGCTGTAAGTTAGCCAGTCGAAAAGAGATGAACTGACAGCATGCTAAGCTAATTTAGCATAGGCTAAAGGAGTCACAGCTGTCATTGAGCCTCATATTCATCAATAACAGCGAAACATGTCAAGATAACTCATCACAGCGACTGAAGTAAGAGATTTAAGAATGACGTTAAAGATGTACGTGCTTCTTTCAGTAATGTTATAACCTACCCTCATCTGTTCTCCTCTGATCAGTGCCCGTGTTACGGTGACTGTAACTGACGTAATCCGCCCTCGACGGGCTCGCTCACGACACGCCCGGAGCTGGCGCGCACCCACTACCGTGACGTCATCGCGGGGTCTTCGTTTTAGTATTAATAATAGTAATTGTCATTTATTTGATCAAGTTTGACATGGATCAATGAAAATGTAAAAGTTGATTCCCATCATGTAGTGTTGTTAATAATAATTAGGGGTAAACACTGGGAATTTTAGCTACATTCTAAAATAAATGTAAAAGGATAAATGACAAATAACTATAATTCATTACTGGAATTAAAAAAATTACAATTCGACACAACATTATAAGCAAGTCAGTAGTAAAAAAAAAAAAAAAAAAAGTTTGAAAAACCTTTATTATGTAGCGGGGCAGAGCACATGTTTCACTTTCGAAACAGTTTGCGGAAGATCGTCTTATGGCCAAAATTCAGGGCCGGTGTTGTGCCAAATTTTGACCCCCTGCCAGATTATGACTCCCCTAGTATTGGTAGGTTTAGTGTTAGGTGTGGGGGCGGGGCTATGATTAGGGGTGGAGT
>JAUMHE010010532.1:0-16253 GCA_032359235.1 Enteromius mattozi | reverse complement strand
CAGTGGGCCGTCCCACGCTAGCCGTTTCCGCAGGGGGGAGTATGACTCCTTGCGGCGTTGAAATCCCGCGGAGCGCGAGTTACCTTTGCTCGTCTCAAGGGGGCACTTAGCTCAGTTGGTAGAGCAGCTGACTCTTAATCAGCGGGTCGAAGGTTCAACCCCTTCAGTGCCCACCACTTGAATTTTCCGTCCGGGGCGAATCCGGGCTTCGAGCAAAAAGGCCTTCGGTTTCTCCGGAGGCCTTTTTGTTTCGGCTTTTTTTTCGGTTTTTGTTTCGGCGTTGCCCCCCCTAAATCCCTCATAGGCTCCGAAGGTGTCCAATTTTTGTCTTGGCAAGTCTCCCGCCTTCGAAAATCGATTGTATTAAATACTCATTATCGTGTTTTATTAGCCAAAAAATTTTGTGGAACTCAGTCCCATTTCTCCGGGAATTTGGGGGGATGGCAGGATCAGAGCGCTCGCAGCAGGACCCCACCCAAAAGTGAGGGGCCGGACAGGGAGTGGTAACTCGCTTTTATACAAGGCGTTACAAGTTTGGTCTTTTCGGGTTTGCAAATTTGACAATCGCCTACCCATAAAAATCGAAAAATAGGGCAAATGCCTTGCCAAGATGGCATAATTCAGATTCACATATGACGTTACGTCAGAGTTGACGAATTCTAAAATACACGTCCAAAATCATGCGTCCGATCCAGCCAGAAACCCTTCGCCTTTCCCGCATCGCGCGCCTCACCCAACGTACGCGCGTATATGGGCGCGCGGCTGTGGTGAAAATTTTACTCGCATCGGCGTTCATGTTGCCGATCGCCGGCTGCATCGAAGTCAACATCTTCCCCGTGCACCAACCTCGCGCTGCGGCGTTCGTGAGCGTCACGCTCGGCGTGGTCGGCGTGGACACGCTCAATCTGGAAAAACGCGCCAATGCGCGCTTCGTTCCGCTCAAGGAACTCGTCGTCACCTTCAGCGCCGGTGCCGACACGGTGCGCGATACCCTGAATGAACGTTCCAATCCGCGCCTCGACGTCAACTCGGTCGTGCCGCAGACGATCGTCAAGAAATACTCGCTGTTCACTGACCGCGAATGGAGTGTGACGGCCATCACCAAGGACGCCAACGACAGCGTGGTCCACGTCGACTCCACGCCGCTGCCGTACTTCGAGGACGGCGACACCCTTGAAGTCGCGCTGAACCTCACCTCGCGTTACTCGACGTATCAGGTGGGGCTGCCCAGCATCCCGGACAGCGTTTACGACGCCAACGGCGAAAAGACCAGCCTTTGCCTTAACCGCCTCGTCCTCAAGATTGACGGGGTGGTCGTGATGGATTCCGTATTGGCCCCGGGTGCCTGCTTCGCGGCGCCCATCGCGATGGCCTACAACTACGTGCCGCTCGGCAACCGCAACGTCGAGCTGGTCGCCTACGGCGAGCTCGGTGAAAATGCGGTGGGCGGGCCGCTCGACGGCGACGCTCCGCTGTTCAGCGGAAACACTTCCTTGCTCGCCACCACTCAAGGCGGTTCGTCCACGACCATGAACATGACTTGGGCGGGTTCCGGCACGGAACCCGGCATCGGCCCCGGGCCCGGCACGGCAAGCATTCTGGTCGTCATCGGTAAGGTTCGCAAAGTCACCCTGAATGGAGAGGCGCCGGGCAACCCGCTCGACTGACGCCGAAGGAGTTTCAAATGTCGAATGTGCTCAACAACGGAAACGGAAACGTTCAAATTCACAAGGAGAAGATCATGCGTAAGTTCACCTTCAAGCGGATGGCCATGCTGGGATTGCTGGCGGCCTCATTGGCATTCTTTTCGGGATGCTTCAACTCGGAGGGCTCGGCCTCCTCGTCCGAGGGCGGCGCGCCTGCCACGCTCGGCGTTCGCGTCGGTATCCCCCAGGAGCTGACCCTGAAGAAGGGCGCCGTGATCAGCCTCAACAAGCTGGTCCTGGTTCTCACCTCCAACACCGGGGACACCCTCCGCGACACCATCACGCCCAGCACCATCCCGGCGCTGAGCCCCAGCGTCGCCGCGAGCCAGACCGTGGGCAAGTACTACGCCCTCAAGGCCCTGCGCTCCTGGAAGCTGGTGGCTTGGACCAAGGACGCCAAGGACAGCACCATCCACAAGGATTCGGTGTCGGTTCTGACGGAAATCCTCTCGGGCGATACCGCAGTCATCGCGCTCAGCCTGAACTCCAAGTTCGTGATGTATCAGGCCAACTTCCTGCTGCCGGACAGCATCGGATCGTCCGACACGGCCGTCAAGGTCAAGCAGAAGATCAACTTCGACCGGCTGGTCCTCCAGGTGGACGGAGTGAACGTGGTGGATTCCACCAAGGTCTACTTCCCGTTCAAGCCGACGGTGTCGACGCTGTACTACGACTACGTCCCCGTGGGCAACCGCATGGTGAAGCTCCTGGCCTACGGCAATCTGGGCAATGGCCCCAGCCAGTTGCTGTACAAGGACAGCACCGTCATCAACCCCGGGAACGACTCGACCGTGACCCGCTCGCTGAAGTACGTGGGCCCCAACGGCAACACGGCCGTCGGCCAGGCGCTGGTCAGCATCGGCAAGGTCAACACCGTCACCATCAACGGAACCCCCGAGCCGAACCCCCTGCCGTAAGGAAAATTCGGCGAATTCCCTTCCGCTTTCCAAGGTGGAGGGGAATCGCCGTTTTCCCAAAGGCCGAATTCGCGAAGAACGTTTCCGTTTCCAACAACGTTTGAGCCCAGAGCACGACTGTCCATTCACTTTCAACAGAAACCAACACGGACCTCTCACAAGGAAAGAACCATGAACCACTTCAAACTGAATCGAATCACGAAAGCGACGGCGCTCGCCGCGAGCCTTGTGCTCGCGGGGTGCCTCGTGGACCAGGCGAACACGCCCGCGTCCGAGGAAGGCACCGCGTCCATCGACATGCGCGTCGGGCTCGACCCGGTCAGCACGGCGCTCTCGAAGGGGTCGGTCATCAGCCTCAGCAAGATGATCGTCGTCCTCACTTCCAGCGCCAAGGACACCATCCGCGACACGATCACGTCGGGCACCACGCCCGCCTTGAACGCCACGTCGACGACGGCGCAGACGGTGGGCAAGAGCTACACCCTCAAGCCCCTTCGCACTTGGAAGGCCGTGGTCACCGTCCGCGACTCCAAGGACAGCGTCATCCACAAGGATTCCGCGACCACCCCCGTGCTCCAGGTCAATGACTCCGTCACCCTGACGCTGAACCTGTCCTCCAAGTTCGTGATGTACCAGGCCAAGTTCCAGAACATCCCGGACAGCATCTCCTCGTCGGCAGTGGGCACGAGCAAGCAGAAGCTCAACCTGAACCGCTTGGTGTTCAAGGTGGACGGCGTCACGGTCAAGGACTCCACGGTTTCGCCCTCGTTCTTCGCGGCGGGCGGCACCTATACCTTGTTCCATGACTACGTGAAGCCCGGAAGCCGCACCGTCCAGCTGCTGGCCTACGGCCCGCTCGCCAACTGGAACATCGCCAACCCGCTTTACAGCGGTTCGACCACGATCAACGTGGGCGCGGGCGTCGACTCCACCGTGAGCCTGAACCTGGCCTGGGTGGGTCCCACCACCGGCACGGGCAGCCTCTCGGTCACCGTGGGCAAGGTCGGTACTGTCGTCGTGAACGGCGGCGTTCCGGGCGTCATCATCAACGACTAAACATCCCTGACGATTCGCATGGAAGGTTTCTCCCTCAAAAACAAGCGCGCTTCGGCGTCCTTCCCGGGTTTCCCCGGGAAGGCGTTCGCGCTTGTGGGAGCCCTTCTGGCGGTTCTTTTCTTTACGGGTTGCCTGATGCAAGCCGAGCCCGCCTTTGAGGATCCTGACACCGCCGCCGAGGTTCCGGTCACGTTGACCATGAACGTCGGCAAAGTGAACGGGGTCGGGGGCGGTCTCGGCAAGGCATCGGTGATCACGTTGCAGCGGCTTGTGCTGGTGTTGACGTCGAGCCGGGGCGACACGCTCCGCGACACGCTCACGAGCACGACGACGCCGGCGCTCAGCCCGACGTCCACCGCCAACCAGACCCTCGGCAAGACCTACACACTCAAGGCCTTGCGCACGTGGAAGATCGTGGCCCAGGTCAAGGACACCAAGGACAGCGTCGTCCACGCCGATTCGGCCGTGACGGCGGTGATGGAGGCTTCCGGCACCCTGATCGTCCCCCTGTCGCTCACGACCCGCTATGTGATGTACACGGCCAACTTCTCGATTCCCGACAGCATCGCGGCGGCGGGCGGCTCCAAGGATCAGCTGCGCATCAACCGCCTCGTGCTCAAGGTGGACGGCGTGGTGCGCGCCGATTCGGTGCGGCCGGGGTTCTTCCCCGCCAACGCCGTGTCGACGCTGTCGTTCGACTATGTCGCCCCGGGAAGCCGGAACATCGAGCTTTTGGCCTATGGCCCGCTGCACTCCTGGAACACGGCGCTCCCGCTGTACAGCGGTTCCAAGGTCATCAACGTGGCCGCGGGCAAGGATTCCACGATCTCCTTCAACCTGGCGTGGGTCGGCCCCACCACCGGCGTCGAGGGAATCACCGTCACCTTGAACAAGGTGGGCAGCGCGACGGGCACCAATGCCCTCCCCGGCAGCACGGGTTTGGCCCCCGCATGGTCCACGACCAACGACCTGACCGGCAACGGATATAACGACGTCGACTTCAACGCCAGCGCGACGGGTTGGGTCGTGGGCGAAAACGGCGTCATCCTCAAGACCACCAACAGCGGGTCAAGCTGGAGTTTCGAGTTCAGCAATACGGTGGAGAACCTCTACAGCGTCGTGGCCGTGAGCAACTCCGAGGCCTGGGCCGTGGGCGACGCCGGGACGATTATCCAGGGCGTCAGCGGAAGCTGGGTTTCACGGGCGGGCGGCTCGCCCAGCTCCCAAAGCCTGCGCGCTTTCGGGTTCAAGAGCTCCACGGGCTGGGCCATCGGCACGAACGGCACCATCCTTTATACCACCAACCTGACGGACGCGTCCCCGACCTGGTCGACCCAATCCAGCAGCACCAGCCAGACCCTGAACGCCATCGCGGTGTTCGGCACCGGCTCCGCCATCCTGGTGGGCGACAACGGCGTCATCCGCCGCTGGAACGGGACCTCCTGGTCCTCGATGACCAGCGGAACCTCGAATGATCTGTACGGCCTCTCCTGCCAGAGCTCGAGCGACTGCATCGCGGTGGGCGAGGGTGGCATTATCCTGAAGTACAACGGCAACAGCTGGAGCTCGCAGTCCAGCCCCACGAGCACCAACCTGCGGGCCGTGAGCCACCAGAGCAGCACCAATATCATGGCCGTGGGCGATGCCGGCAAGTACATCTACTGGAACGGCAGCAACTGGCAGAACGGCACCAGCAACACGACCAACCGCCTCAACTCGGTGGACAACTACGACGCGAACAACGGGTGGGCGGTCGGCGCCTCCAACACCATCCGCTATCGCTCCAGCACGGTTTCCACGTTGACGGCGCAAACGTTGGCCGTCGGCAACCTCATCGGCATCTTCGCGACCAGCGCTTCGCGCGCCATCGCCGTGGGCGCGGGCGGCGCGGCGTTCCGGTATTCCTCCAGTTCGGGCCGCTGGGTCGGCCTCGTGACCGGGACGGCCAACCAGCTCAACTCGCTCTGGTTCACCGACGACAATACCGGCTGGGCCGTCGGCGCCTCCGGCACCATCATCGCCACCACCAACGGCGGCAACGGCTGGACCACCCAATCCAGCGGAACGAGCAACGCCCTGAACGCCGTGCAGTTCGTGAGCAGCAGCACGGGTTGGGCGGTGGGCGCGAGCGGCACGATCCGCAAGACGACCAACTCGGGGGGTACCTGGAGTACTCAGTCCAGCGGCACCACGACGGCCCTGAACGCATTGTATATGCGTTCTTCCTCGTTAGTCTGGGTGGTGGGCGCGAGCGTCACCATTCGCAAGACCAGCAACGGCGGCTCGAACTGGTCGGCGCAAACCAGCGGCACCACCAATGCGCTCAACGCGGTGTTCTTCGTCGATGACAACACGGGCTATGCCGTGGGCGCGGGTGGCACCATTCTGAAGACGACCAACGGCGGCACGAACTGGACGGCCCAGACCAGCGGCGTCACCGCCACCCTGAACTGTGTTTACTTTATCGACGCCAACAACGGCTTTGCCGTGGGCGCCGGCGGCCGGATTCTGAGAACGACCAACGGCGGTTCGCGCTGGAACGCCCAGTACATCGGCGTCTCCCCGGACGTGTTCGCCGTGACCTTCGCGCCCTCCTCCCCGAACACGGGGTGGGTCGCCGGCGCGAACGGAACCTTGATGTCCTTCAACCCCTGAAAACGATGTTCACGATGCACCACGGGATGAAGATGAAATTCACGGGAATGGGGGCCTCGCTGGTCGCGGCCCTGCTTTCCCTGTTTCTCTTCTCCTGCGATTTTTCCCAGGAAACTCCCGGCGAGACGGGGGAGACCGGCGTGCTCGGCATCCGCATCCAGCTGGACAGGGCGGGCTCGGGAACTTTTGCCAAGGTCGCGACAGGCGATACCACCTTCAAGCTGGATTCCCTGAAGATCATTCTGACCTCACCGGGATCCCCCACCCAGACCCATTCTTTCGCCATCAGCGGGGATGCGGCTTCCGGCCCCATTTCAGTGTCCACCCGGTATGTCACCGTCACCGCGCTCAAGGTCTGGAAAGCCAAGATCTTTTCCATCGACACCACGTTGAATCCCACGCGCACCGACACGGTGCACATCGATTCCGTGACGTTTTCAGTGTTCCCGAGCGACACCACCTTCATCAGCCCGACCTTGAATGCGTCGTATTCGGTGCTGAAGCAGCGCATCGTGTCCAACTTCGCGGACTCCGTGCTTTCGGGCGTGCGGTATCTGCGCCTGCGCGTCGACGGCGTCACCCGCGATTCCATCGCCCTCGGCATGGGGTTGAACTCGGTGTCCTTCGGCTCCTCCACCGTGGGCGTTGCGGTCGGCGATGGCGGCACGATTCTCCGAACCACCAACGGCGGCACGTCGTGGACGCGCCAAAACAGCGGCACGACCCTTCGCCTCAATTCGGTGTTCATGCCCACCTCCAGCATCGTATGGGCGGTGGGCGACAGCGGCATCATCCTCGAGTCCACCAACGGGGGCGTCAATTGGACGATCCACGACGTTGGCACGACGGTGAACCTGAACGAGGTGAACGGCCTTCCAGGCGTCGATGAGGACGTCTGGGTGGTCGGCAATGCCGGGACCATCCTTCATACCTTCGATGGCGGAGAGGTGTGGCATTACAAGAACAGCGGCACGACCAAGAACCTGTACTCCGTGTGCGCGACCGCTTCTGCGGTCGCTTGGGCGGCGGGTGAGGACGGCGCCCTCATCAAGACGACCAACTGGATCACTTGGGTTCCCCGGAACAGCGGCACGACCAACGATCTGTACTCGATTCGCTTCGCGCCCTCCAGCGCCACCGTCGGCTGGATCGCCGGCGCGAACGGCTTCCTGAGAAAAACGCGCGACAGCTCGACATGGACCTCCCGCAACAGCAACACGACGCGGGATCTCCGGTCGATTTACATCCAGGGCGCAACCTCGCTCGGGTTTATCGTCGGTGACGGCGGCGTCATCCTCAAGTCCACCGACAGTTCCACCTGGAGCAGCACCTCGCAGAACAGCAACACCACGGAGCTGCTGAACTCCATTCATGTGATCTCCACCGATAAAGCCGTGGCCGTCGGTCCCGAAACCCCGTTCGTCTCCATCGCCAATGCCACCAGCTCCGGAAACTGGACACACCTCACCTACGGAAGCCGTGTGTTCGACAAGGTGCTCGGGTTCAAGCGCCTGACCACCGGGGCTTCGCACACCGTGATGCTCCAGGCCATCGACACCACTGCCGGGCCGCTTCGTGGCTATGAAATCCAGACGGACCTGTTGGTCCAGCCCGGCCGCGACACGGTCCTCACCACCAATCTTCTCGGCAAGTGCGGGTACAGCGGTACGCCTTCGTGCACTCCCTGATTCGTGCCCGTGACGCGGCATGCCGCGTTCTGGGGCCCGCAATGTTACGGTTCCTTGCCCTCGCGGCGACGGTGGCGGGGCTTCTTTCCACGGCGACTCACGCGGGACTGGCGGAGGACGGCGGCACCGGCGTGTTCCGCCTCCAGTCCGCCCGCATCCCCAAGGAAATCACCTACAGTCTCGGTTACTACGGCCGACTCCTCAACATTCCGGACGGAGCGGGCCCGTTCAACAGCCTGCTTGAGAATTCGCAAATTCTGGACACCGCGCAGGAGTTCGGTAACTACGCCCCCGCGAGCCTGATCGCCGTCAACCATGTTCTCGCCGCCGGCTTCTCGCTCACCGAGCGCTTCGAGGCGCATGTGGCGCTTCCGTTTTACACTCAGAAGCTGTCGTACGGGCCGGGCTCGCGCTATTACACCTACTCCCCGTTCTCCCCGGGCGATCTGCGATACGGGGGGAAAATCGCTTGGCCCGGCGTCGCAATTCCGCGCGTGCCGTTTCCGGTGGATCTGGCCGTGCTGGCGGGCGGCAGTCTGCCGACCTCACGCGGACTCACGCCGGTGCCCACTCGGATGGACCACTTCGCGTCCAACACGGCGACGTCCATGGAACAATCCCACGCCGACGGCACGCGCCGCTTCGGCTGGCATCTGGGTGGCGCGGCGACCACCGAGCTCGCGAACACCCCGCTTCGCTGGCCGACCCTCGTGCACGCCAACATCGGGCTTCGCAAGAACAGCCCGCTCTATGCCTTGGAACACGACTTTTACACCATCCTCTCGCTGGGCACCGGTTTCGAAACCCCGCTCCCGCGCCGCTTCTCCGTGAAGGGCGAATACTGGCATGAGAACCGCCTCGAGGGTTCCGGCGGCAATCCCACAGTGGACGACATTTCGCTGGGCCTGGAGTACATGACGCGCAACGGTTTCACCTTCCTCGCGGGCGCGGGTCTGGGCCTGTTCAACCGCGAGGCGACGTATGTGCCTTTCGTGGATGAGGACGACTTCCATACCTACAACATGAATGTGCGTTCCTCCGCGGATTTGCAGATCATCGTGGCGGTCACCTATACGGGAACCATCAAGGAGCGGGATCGCGACGGTGACGGCGTGTTCGACAAGGTGGATCTTTGCCCCGACGAGCCGCAGGGACCGGACGGAAAGTTCGGCTGCCCCGTGCGCGATCGCGATCGCGACGGCATCCCCGATCCCGTTGACAACTGCGTCGATGTCCATCAGGGCCCGGACGGCACGGACGGATGCCCGCCGCACGATCGCGATGGAGATACCGTCTGTGAGCCGTGGGTTGCGCTGGCCGGATTGTCCGAGCAGTTCGCCACGCGCTGCGTCGGGTCCGACAAGTGCCCCAACATCCCCGGCACGGTCGCCCAGAACGGTTGCGTGCCGCCTCCGCCGCCTCCGAAGCTGGCCGTGCAGGAAAAGAAACTGATCCTGAAGGGCGTCAACTTCGAGACCGGGAAGTCGGTGCTCCTGCCCACCTCGTTCCCGGTGCTCGACGGCCTGGCGGATCAGTTGCTCTCGGTGCCGGAGGTCGAGCTCGAGGTCTCGGGCCACACCGATAACCGCGGCAAGCGCCCGATGAACATGAAGCTCTCGCAAGCCCGCGCTCAGGCGGTGCGGGACTACCTCGTGGCCCGCGGCGTCGCACCGGAGCGGTTGACGGTGATGGGATACGGCCCCGACCGCCCCGTCGACACCAACGATACCCCGCAGGGTCGCGAGCAGAACCGCCGCGTGGAGTTCAACCGGACGAAGTAACCGGGGGTGCGCTTCGCGAGCCTTGCAGCCTCGGGGGCTGTTCCGGGAACGGCATTGTCAGGGCGAATCACTTCGCGATCATCTTGACCCGATCATTGTAGCGCGATCATCGTCGCGCGAGATCACGGCAACGCGATCATCACGATATGAATACCCCGACAGGCGAGATGGCGACGCCATCGTACCGTCATTTCAGTTTGGGGAGAGGATGAAGGTGTCGACGACGGGAATCAGTCGACGACCAGACCCGAGGGCAGAATGAATCGCTGCGGGTTGGTGGGAGTTCCATCGCGCACCACTTCATAATGCACGTGCACGCCTGTGGCCGTGCCGGTGCTGCCCATGTAGCCGATCACCCCGTACCGCTTCACCAGTTCGCCTTTGCCCACGAGGATGCGGTTGAGGTGGCCGTACTTGGTCTTGTACCCGTTGCCGTGATCGATGACCACGAGGTTGCCGTAGCCGTTCTCGCGCTCGGAGACGGTGACCACGCCGTCGGCGGTGGCGTGCACGGGCGTCCAGCGGCTACCCGAGATGTCGAGGCCGTTGTGCATGGCGTAGCGGCCGTGCACGGGGTGCACGCGGTAACCGAACCCGCTCGTCCAGTTGCCCGACGCAGGCGGCACCGAAGGCGTGTGGTTCCAGAGGTTGTGCCGGTAGTCCACGAACTCGCGGATCTGCAGGAAGTTGCGCAGCGTGTAGTCGATCTTGCCGCGCAGCTGCCGGCCTTTCAGCTCGGTGTGAAAAAGCTTTTCCTGAAGACCTTGCGACAGCGCGAGCTCATTCTCGCCGGGGTAGGCGCGACCTCCGACGCCGAAGACGCCCGCCGAGGTTCCGGGATGGTTGAGGCCGTAAAGCGCGCGCATGCGCTGCTCTTGCCGAAACGCATCGTCGAGCGCGGACTCCACCGTGGCGAGGCCGGACTGAATCTCGCGCAACTCGGCGAGATGCACCTGATGACGGTTTGCCGCGAATCGGTACCGGAATTCCTTGAGGGCCCAATGCCCGGCTTCCCAGGCGAGGCACCCGATTCCCAAGGCGAGCACAAGCGCCACGCCGGCGAGAGTCTTGATGAGGCGGGGGGAGATCGGGCGGGAGAGCGAGCGGCTCTTGTCCTGCCACTGAACATGCAACAGGTACTCTTTCCCGGCCGAAAGCCGGAAAACCCGGGCGAAAATCGCTTCGAGTGCCGATACCTTGCGCATGTGCGAATTGTCCGTCATCCGGAGAACAGGCTAACACCCAGCAAGAACCTTACCGAGCTTGGCGGATCTTGATGGGAGCCCTTCCGGAGGACATCGGGGGTAATCTTAACCCCGCCCGGGGGGACTTTCAACCGATTGCGGCTAAATGAGCGGGAAGTGTCAAAAATTGAGGAAAATTATCCCTTTTCCCGAATTTCCCGCATTTTGTCGAGGACTTCAAGGGGGATTTTCAAGCTGCCGGGGGCGTAACGGTCGTCGTCCCGGCGGACATGAAAATCGGCGCCTCCCGAGCACATGAGGCCGTATCGTTTGGCGAGGTCCTTGTAGCGGCGGTACCCCGAGGGCGTATGGCTGTGGCACCACGTCTCGATGCCCTGAAGTCCGCTGTCCACCATGGATTCGATGAGGGCGTCCTGATTCGTGCGACCGGGGTGGGCCAGCACGGCCACGCCGCCCGCCTCGCGGATGAGCCCGATGGCTTCGGCGGGCGTCAGCTTCTCGTTGTCTATTCCGTCCATTAACGGATTCCCGTTTCCCAGATAGCGGGTGAACGCTTCCTGAAAACTGGGGACGTACTCCTCCTCCACCATCGCCGAGGCGATGTGGGCGCGTCCGATGCTTCCGCCGTGCGTGCGCGCCGCCAGCTTTTCGTAGCTGATGAGCACGCCCTGTTCCGCGAGGCGCGCCAGGATGCGCTGGGCGCGGGCCCGACGACGCTCACGCAAGGTCACGAGCGTGCGGTTCAGCCGCAGGTGCGTGGGTTCGTAGAGGTAACCCAGAATGTGGATGTCGTGGCCTTTCCACGAGGAACTGATCTCCACCCCGGGGATGTAATCGATACCGGATTGCGCGGCATGCTCCCGACCTTCCTCGTACGCATCGAGGTTGTCGTGGTCGGTGATGGACATGGCCGTGAGCCCGAGATCGACGCAATAGTCGATGAGCTCGCGGACGGTGAGCTGC
This sequence comes from Enteromius mattozi, assembly GCA_032359235.1. NCBI lineage: Eukaryota > Metazoa > Chordata > Actinopteri > Cypriniformes > Cyprinidae > Enteromius > Enteromius mattozi. The sequence continues at coordinate 4,282 of JAUMHE010010532.1, read as the reverse complement.
CCGTCGGAAAGCGTGGAATGCATGTGGAAATCCACATGGGCTTCGCGCGCCTTGCTGTTCACCGGGGCAATCATCTCTCGCTCCTCCGCGGCTCCTCCGCACTTCCGGTCCGGGACCTGCTGTCCCCCGCCTACCGAATACATCCGACAGGGAAGCGCGAATCCGGATGTCCCTTCAGATGGGGACACTTTCGCATTATAACACCATCCCCGCGACACGAGGCCCCCTTTTTCTTGTAATTTTGAGGGATTCAGCCAATCGAGGAGTTTCGATGCTTCATCCCGTGGTCATGGCCGGCGGCAAGGGCGAACGTTTCTGGCCCTACAGCAATGCCAAGCACCCCAAGCAACTGTTGCCTTTGGTCACCCGCCAGTCGATGCTCGAAGATACCTTGCGCAACATCCGCGCGCTGGGGAAGACCGCGCCCGCGCGGCTCGTGGTGAGCGCCAACCTGGAGAAGCCCGTCAAGGACAGGACGCGCGGGATGAAGAACGTGCTCACCGTCGCGGAGCCGCGCGGGCGGAACACCGCCGCCGCCGTGGCATTGGCCGCGCGCCTTATCCAGCGGGTCGACCCGAAGGGCGTCATGCTGGTGCTCACGGCCGATCATGCGATCGGCCCGGCGAAAGAGTTCGCGCGCGCCATGAAGGCGGCGGCGGAAGCGGCGGCGGCGGGCGATTGCCTCGTCACCTTCGGCATCCGCGCCACGCGTCCGGAGACCGGATACGGCTATGTGGAAGCGCGCCCGGGCAAGGCCGTGGCGCAAGGCTTGCCCGTGCTCGACGTGGCGGGTTTTCACGAAAAACCTTCCTCAAAAACCGCCGAGGACTTCCTCGCTTCGGGCCGTCACTACTGGAACAGCGGGATGTTCGCCTGGCGCGTCGATTATTTGTGGGAGCAGTTTCGCAAGCACTTGCCCGAGACCGCGGCGGCTTTCGAGAAAGCGGGAGATCTCGATCCCAAGAGCCGCGTTTTCGCCGCCAAGCTCAAGAAGATTTACGCCGCCATTCCCGACATCTCCATCGACTACGGCATCCTCGAGAAGGCGGAGCGCATTCGCATGGTCATTCCGGCCTTTTCATGGGACGACATCGGCGCGTGGAGCGCGCTCGATCGGCGCAACGCGCCCGACGCCGAGGGCAACCGCGCCCTGGGTGAGGCCGTGCTGCTCGAGTCGTCCGGCGTCACCGCCTTTTCGGATGCGGGATTGGTCGCGGCCTTCGGCGTCAAGGATCTGCTGATCGTTCAGCACGAGGGCGTGACCATGGTGGTCCACAAGTCGCAAACCCCGCGGCTCAAAGAGCTCGTGAAGAAGGTGGGAGCGGTGAAGAAGTACGGGGGATATTTGTAGCGCCTTGGCAGCCGCGTTCCGTATGGGCCACAGGCGCCACCTGATCAAGGCGCAACTCAACCCGTTGTTTGGATCCGGCTCTCCGTTTTAGGGGCGAATCGTGATTCGCCCCTACGGATACCCTGGGGTCACATCCACTCGACTTCGAACAACGGGTTGAGGCCCGTCGCGTCGTATCGCGATTCGGACGGGTCGAGCAGCGCGACGCAACGCGTTTCCACCAGCGAGGCGAAGTGCAGGGCAAACCCGTGCGGGCCGATGACGCCACGGGAGCCGTCAATCGCGGCGAGCAGCGCGGAGAAGTCGGACTCGTGGAACACCGGCGCGTCAAGCCACGGGCCTTGCCGCGAGATCGGTTTCATGTCAGGGTTCCAAACCACCGCGCCGAGCGTGAAGCGTTCCGCATCCCGGGTTTCAAGCCGCAACCGAAGCTGCTCGTGGAGGTCTTCGTCGAGGGCGTCGAGGCCCGCGGCATCCCGAACGTACAGCCAGGTCGAGGCGGGCGCCGCGCGCTTGGCCTCCCACTCGCGCAGTGCGGCATCGTGGCGGCCGGTGTCAGGCTGCAGGTGCGTCCACTGTTCGCGCGGCGTCAGGCCCGCATAGCGCCACAGGTCGAGCGCGCGGAAAAATCCGGCCGCCAGCGGCGTCGCGGAATCCGCGCCCAGTCGGACGTTGGCGAAGTCGGCATGCACGGCGCCTTCCCATCCTACGCGCGCGCGCGCCCGCGAGGCGAGCATCGCCGCCTGCAGCACGGTGGGGTAGGGGGAGCGGGAGAAGGTGACGGTGATGTCGGGCGCGAAGCCGCGCAGGTCGCGCGCGAGCGACTGCATCGAGGCATCGTGCCAGGCCAGTTCGGGCGCGCGCCATTCAAGCACGGCATTGGGGAAAAGTCCTTGCACGAGCGGCGAATGCGCGGCTTCGCACAAGTGAAGACACTCGGCGCCCGAGGGCAAAGCTTCCACCAGCGCGCGCGCGGCGGGAAAACCGGCGAGAATCTCGATGGGGTCGTCGGGCCAGGCGAGCAGAACGCGTCGCGAGCGGCCGAACCATTCCGCGAATCCGAAACCTTCGGATGCGGATTCCCCGCCGCTCGCGCGGAGACCGGCCCGCATCAGATGGCGACGCTTCCACGCGGCGGGCAGGACGTTGAGCAGGCGCGCCGGGAAACGCGTTCCCAGCGCGAGATCAGGGAGAGCAGGGAGGGGCTTCGCGACCGGCATCGCGGTACATAATAGCCCCGCGCGCCGCGAAATCCTAGTTTTCCAACGTGGCGAAAATCCTCGTCGTCGGCCTCAATCCCGCGTGGCAGCAGGTGTTCGCGCTGCCCGCCTTAAATCCCGGCGCCGTGCACCGCGCTTCCGCATTCCACGCCCTCGCGAGCGGCAAGGGGATCAACGCCGCCAAGGTGCTCTCGCGGCTGGGACACGAGGTTTCCGTGTTGCAAATAGTTGCGGGGGAGACCGGACGGCGAGTTCGCGCCGCCAGTGCGGCATGGGGCGTGCGCAGTCTGGATGTCGAGACGTCCGGGGAAACGCGCGTATGCACGACACTCCTGCACGACGGCAAGGCGACGGAAATCATCGGCCCCTTTTCCGTCGCAGACGAAACGATGGCGGAGCGCTTGCTGGCATTGGTGTCGGCGCAGGCGGGGTTCGAAGCGGTGCTTGTCTGCGGCGCGGCGCCCGCGGGACTCCCGCCGGACCTCCACACGGCCATCGTGCTGCGTGTCGCCGCGCCGCTCGTGGTCTGGGATTCCGTGTCGGGACTCACCGATGACGTTCTTTCCCGCGTCACGTGGCTCAAGGTGAATACCGGCGAGCACGCCGCGCTCGCGCCGTGTCTTCGCGGTCGCAACCTGAATCTTCTCGTCACCGACGGCCCTGATTCCGCCACGCTCCGCATGGGTGCGAGCTCGTGGAAATGCACGCCCCCGCGTGTCAACGATGCCGTGAACCCCATCGGCGCGGGGGATACCGCGACGGCGGTGCTTGCCGACGCGCTGCTGCGCGGGCTCGATGCGCGCGCGGCGGCGGGACGCGCCTTGGCGGCGGCCTCGGCGAGTTGCCGCAACGTGCTGCCCGCCGAGTGGGATGCGCAGGACGCGGCGCGGATGGAGCAGGAAATACTTTGGAGCGCGGCATGAACGGCGTTCTGATCTGCGCCGCGACGCCCGATGAAATCGCGACGATCGGTCTTGGCGACGCAACCATCCTGGAAGCCGGACGGCTGTGGGAGTTTCCGGGGGGCGTCGCCGCTGTCACGGGAGTGGGCGCGCCGCACACGATACTTCGCCTGCTTCCCCTGCTCGAGCGTTTCCGTCCGGCACTGATCGTGAATACCGGGATTGCGGGCGCATATCACGGCGCGGGACTTGAAATCGGCGATGTGGTGTTCGGCGAGTCTGAAGTGTTCGCGGATTTCGGCATGGAGCTCGCCGACGGTGGTTTCGCGCCGCTGGGAACGTTTCCCTTCGCGGATGTGCGCCTCCGCGCGCCCTTGCCCCTCGTCGCGCCCGCTTGGCTTGCGGACATTCCCGGGGCCCGGCGCGGACGCGGCGCCACGGTCAATACCTGCACGGGCACGGACGCGAGCGGCGCGCGGCGTCGCGCACTGTTCGAGGCGGACTTCGAGAGCATGGAGGGCGCAGCAGTCGCGCTGGCGGGCGCGGAACGCGGCATTTCCGTGGCGGAGGTCCGCGCCGTCAGTAACTTCGCCGCGCGCCGAGACATGCGACCTGAGAATGTGCGCCGCGCTTTGGAAGCCCTGTCGGCATTCTGGAAGATGGCGCGCGCGGATCTCGCTCTCCCGAAAGGCTCGGCATGAGCGCCTCCCCGCTGCGCGTGGGTATTTCGCCCTGTCCCAACGACGTGTTCATCTTCGCGGGATGGATTTTGGGGAAGACGTCCGCGCCCCCGGCGACCTTCATCTTTG